>JASDQU010100290.1:396029-411093 GCA_032191745.1 Picea mariana | reverse complement strand
AGAGTTCAGACAGGACTCACGTTTAGACGGTCGACAGTGGAATGGAGGAGGAACCCCCAACACGGCTCATCTCAACCATTTTATTTTCATGCACCTGGGTTGACACTTGTCACCCATGCAACTGCATGCATTCCTTCAACATGCGTTCCTTCCATTTGGAAGTTGCTTTTCCTTCCAAAAAGAACTTAGGATAAAACATATTATTCAGATGTCTTTTGGAATAATATTAAAATATTATTCCCAAGGACTTAAGCCCCTAGGATTAGCCCCTAGCCTCAACACTTAGTCCCTTGTCTCACCTTCCAGCCCCTAATCCCTTGCCCACTCTGTGGAAGCTTAGTCCCCCATCACTCATTCATCGCGGTCGGTCTGCACGTAGCAGTTTTTATAATTTTATTAATGTTCTGCATAGATACATGTACAAAATCAAGCTCTTGGCCTTCAGCACTTAGACTCTCTAGCCTAATAATCACATAATCCCACCAGCTTATATTAACTTGGCTCACTAGCCTATAAAAAATAATTACAATTCATTTCATAAACATGATTTACAATAGGGCTCAACCTTGGGGACATTACAAGTATAGTGGTCTCGTTGACACACTTATTTGGGACCTGTCCTACTGGGTTCCTATATTCACCCCGATTCGAGTGATACCTATCATTTTTAACATATTTTTGTTTGTGGACCTAACCCTTATCCGACACCCTTATTTGGCCCCTACCCCATTGGATCCTCCTTTTCATCTTGATCGCATTGGTACCTATCATTTGACACCCTTCTTCTCAGTGGTCCCACCCACCCATATAGACCCCTTTTGTCTCCCCTGTACCATTTTTCTGCCCATTTTTCCAAATGGCTACCACAAGAGCCCAATAACTCAATACCTTGATTACTGACACCCACCAGAACTAGGAAGACATTAAGAATATCAATTCCAACCTTAAATCAATCAATTTGGCTATTGATATCCTCAATGAAAAACGTTCCTACATAAAATACCTCAAAGACCGCAAATCCACCTTTGAACACTTCATGGGTTGTTCCCAAAACCCTTCCTCTTCTAAACAACCCTTTTATCAGGATGACCATGAATATTCCCATTACCAAGGTCCTCANCCAGAATGATGGAAATGGTGGCAATGGAAAAAAAAGGCATGCCAAGGGTATGTTTCTTGGACATAGTTTGTGGTCGAACTTTATGACCACTTTGACTCTGACACCCACCATTTTGGTTGTTTGACCAATTTAAAGTAGTATAGGACAATGGAAGAATTTATTGTCACATTTGAGAACTTTAATTTTAGAACAGAGGGCATGTAAGATGATTTATTTATGGAATTCCTTATCAGTGGCCTCAAACGATTTGGATTATATGAGCAGAATGAAATGAATATAGATTAATAACAGGTGCTTAACACAAAATAACATAGATACAGTAAAATTGGTTTTCTATTCAATAATGAAATAAGATGAAACTATAAAATGTAGCGGAAACAAGCTTGCTGGAATAGTGGCGGCTTATCTCTGAGAAGAGATGTGATGGCAGTGCGCATTCGCAAGAAGAAGGTTACAATGAGGCTCTAAAGGCCTTTTCACAATAAGAAAGAATGTCAAAAACCCTATACATTCAAAAACCTAACCCTAGGAGATGAAGCGCCAAAAGTCATATGGGCCCCGTTTGGGTAAGTTGGTACATGAACTTCCCGGGGTTGTAACTTTTGTATACGATCTTCGTTTTAGGAGTGTGATAACCCGCTGGAAAGGTATCTTTGAGGATATTCATTTTGGGGGCTCAATCATTCTTTTCACTATAATTGAGAAGCTTGATCCTGAAAAATCTTCATTTAGGCCCTCAAAATGGCCTCGGAAGTTAAAACTGCTAAAAATAGTAAATTGCCAAAATTGTCAGAAAACTGTTTTGAGCCAGTTGGAAAAGGTGGGTGGCCACCGATATCCATCTAGATCATGAAATATGAAATTTTTTCCCATTTTCTCTTGCCAGGCCCCCAGACTTGGTTGGAAGCTACCCAACAAGCCAAGGAATCACAATAGATTGTATCCTCCCAGACCTGTAAACCATCCTTTCCTTCTTTGCCTAAACCCACCAATTATGCCCCTTCTGCAGCTCCCCTCAAGATACATAAATTAACTAGGGCTGAAATGGTTGAACGACAACTCAAGGGTATTTGTTATAATTGTGATGACAAATATTTTACTGGTCACAAGTGTAAGGAACATAAGATTTTTATGGTTGTGATTGAGGATATTTATGAAGAAGATGTTGTTGTTCCTCGTATGGAGTAAATACCACCACCCTCTAATCTGACCCCACCCTATGATCCACCAAACGTTGACCCGATGATTTCACTTAATGACCTTACTAGCTTCTCTACTCCCAGACTCTCAAATTAATTTGTTACATCAAAAATAGGAAATTCATCATCCTTGTGGACAGTGGTAGCACCCATCATTTTATTCATTGTTGTGTTTCCCAAGAAGTCAATTGTTACATCCGTGTCGTCAATAATTTTCAAATCATGATTGCCTATGGAGGTTTCATGAAATGTGGGGGAAGATGTGAAAATGTGTGACTCCAAATTGGTCAGTATCACCTGAAATACCATATGTTTTCTATAGACATGGGAGGTTGTGACATTGTTCTTGGCATTGAATGGTTACGCACTTTAGTCCCCATTCTCATGGATTTTAAGGACTTAACCATGCTGTTCCAATAGGAGGGAAAACAATATAAGTTCCAAGGCATCACAACAAGCTCCCCTGAGAGCATTAGTTCCCATCACATGGAAAACATCCTCAAAAATTTTCATTTGGGAATTATAGCCCAACTCCAGTCCATTCATGTTGTTGATACACCTTATTTGCATCCTGACCTCCAATCTATCCTTTCCTGCCACCAATTTCTTTTTACCACTCCTAAAGAACATCCCCCTTCCCATGGAGTCCATGATCATTCCATCCCTCTCAGCCCAGGAATTCCTCCTCCCATTGTTCGTCCTTATCCTCATCCCTTTCCCTAGAAGAATGAAATTGAGAAATTTTTTCATTAATTACTAGAAGTCGGTGTTATCCGTCCCAATACTATCCCCTATTATTTCCCTGTGGTCATGGTACTCAAGAAACAAGGTACTTGACACATGTTTCCTGATTTCTTCACCCTCAACAAACTCACAATCAAAGAAAAATTCCCCATTCCTGTCATTGATTACCTCTTGGATGAATTGAGAGTTGTTGTTGGCCCTTGACCAAGTTTTGGGAGATTCTTGGTCATGTTGACCTATTTTGGGACTTTGACAACCTAGCGAAGACAGAGTGCAAGATGAAGAAGAGATTGTGGGATATCATCCCCTTTTCGGGTCCTTTTTTGGATTTGGGAATATGTAACAGGTATGGGATGTCGACCCATGGGTTTACCCATGTGTTAGGCCTATTTTGTAAAGTATAAATAGATGTCTAGGCAATGTAAGGAGGGGGGAATATGCATCTATGTGATGTGAGGCCAACAAGATAAGTGCTAAGTGCAAGTATGATTTGTAGATGCTCTGTGCATATTGTGAGACACTGTAGAGCTAAGTGCAAGTGGTTGTAACAGACTGTGAAATGCTTTGTGCTAGAACTAGCTCGGGGAAGGAGGATTTGGCAAGGTGCATGCAGATCTCCTGTCCTATGCAGAGTAGGGTTTTTGTGGATCTATGCATGTAGATGACTGATTGAAGCCAATAAAAAAGAAGAGTTGGTGGATGTAGCCTTAGGGTGGGGTGAACTATGTAAATACTATGTTATTCTTCTCTGTGCGATGTTTTGATGTATTTATGTGTTATTTACTAAGTGTTGATATAGATAGATAGTTAGATCTGTTGGTGCTTTGTGCTTATGATGAATCTGGATGTTTGAACTGATATAGGTGAATGTTCTTAGTGCTCGAATCTACTAGATCTGATCCAGTTCTTTATGATAAGTGCTTAAATACATTAGATCTCGCTGAATGTTGCAATGCTCTGTTTTATCTGTGAAGTAGACATTGGTTAAATAATAATGAACTGATGGTGCTAGGTGCTCTATTAAGTATTGTAATCATAGATCTATGCCCCAGCTAAGGTTATAGACACCTGAGTCCTTCAACCACCCCTGCCTCTACCTTGGGTGAGATTTCATCTGCTTCGTAGGTGTTGTCGAAAGGGCCAGTAGTTAGGGTTCTTTTGGTGCATTGTTGTAGCGTTGAACCCTGGGTTTTCCCCTGTGCCAACAAATGGTTCCGTTGTCAGGACCCTGAAACTGTGATTGCTAGCAACTGAGGAAGAAAAAGTTATGTTCAAAGATCCGACCTAAAATTGTGAAAGCTCTATGCATAGATCTGTTGCTCTAGTGCACAGTACTCTACCTAGTTTGACAAGCTCTGTGCTAAGGAAAATAAGTTTGATCTGAAGAAAAGAGGTAAGATCTGAAATCTTCGTGCTCTGAGAAAGGTAAAAGTGAGAATTTTTTATTAAAAGAGGTAAGATCTAAAAGCTCTGTGGCCTAATAAAGGTAAGAATATTGAAAAGTTCTAGATCTGAAAGATTTGTGCTCTATAGAAGTAATATAAGTGGAAATTTTTGTTTCAGCAGTATGGATCTAGGTATGTTTGATAGATTCTATCCTAGCTTGAAAACTAGGGTATTAATAGATGAAAGAAGATTTGATATGAGTAGATCTGATAAGAATAGTGAAAAATATGTTATACCTATGCATAGAAAGAATGTTTGGACTAGTAAGTGTATGCAAGACCCTAGAGAGAAATCTTTGCAGGTTAGTTTCTATGATCCTAGCGTGAAGAACAGGAAAGGCTAGGGATCATTTAAAAGAAAGAGAGGATTGACCCTCTGTTACAGTTTCAGAAAACTGGGACATCTTGCTAAGGAATGCCCTGTGAGAAGACCTAGTTGTCTTTGTTGTAAAGCTATGAACCGTGAAGTATTGGATTTCCCTAGAATGATTTCTAAGGTTGAAAGAATGAATATGAATCAAGAAAACCCTAAGGCAGATCCAGAAACTAACATTATGACAGAGTCCCAGAAATAATCAGAGAAAGTATTTCTACAGATGAAAAAAACCCTGAATGACCACCGACATGTTAGATTATCAAAGATATTCAAAGAAAAATAATGCCTTGAAGCAAGAATAGGAGACTTCGACATTGACTATGTTCTAGATGAGGAAACACTAGTGAATATTATGACATAGAGAACCTGGGAAGCTATAGGGAGGCCTGCTATGATTCCTTGCTTAGGAGGAATATGACTATTCAAAGGAAGGTTGATAAACCTATGTGGAAATCTCTCCTGGATACCTATGAATGCCAAAGGAACTTCGACAGAGGAATATTTTGAGATTATTAGATTTATTGAGAACAATTCCCATTTACCATGCTATTAGGAAAAACTTGGATTGAAAGATATCAGGCCAGAAGGCAGGAAGAAGAAGAAGCTTTAGAGAAGAAGAAGCAAGAGTTAAAAGAATTCATGACTAGAATTATCACACACTTGATTGAAGAACATAAGAACAGATTGAAGCTATTTAACATAAGAGACCTAGATCTCGAAGTTTTAAGAACACTAGAAGACCCACAGAAGATTAAAGTACCTATTTGTTGACAGACAAAATTGACTGCTCGCCAATTAGAGGGGTGGATCCGGCCCGGGGTTGTCTAAATAACCCAAGCTGTTTGGATTAATCCACTCCAACTGGTTTAGCGGCTCCGTTGGCCGATATAAGTCCTAGGAAAGTAAAAAAAAACTAAGCTAAAGAAACTAATCTAAGTGAAAAACAACTTCTGCAAACTATATACAGGTCTAATATATATTCACAGTTCGCTAATTAATATTGATGAAATAATAATCCTACTTATTAAATGTACACTGTATTGATATATTGTATCTCTGTTACCTATACAGTATTTACAAAATGCAAATTTTGATCGAAATCTGCAAAATCATATATGAATTGTCTTATGACAGTGAAGCTAGTATTTTTGGATTTTTATCTCTTTTATGAAAAAGAAATGAAACAACAGCTATCTAACTAAGCAATAAAAATAGTAATTTGTACTGCATATCTATCTAAACTACAGAGAGTTCTCATATTAATTAAACTATTAAAATTAAATACCAAACTAACCTGAAATCATCATATCCTACTTGTCCTGTACATAGGCATCTGCGTTCATTGTTTGATGAGGCCAACCCACACTAGATTCTCCAATACTTCGTGTGAACGTGAAGCAACAACGCTTCTGAATGCTAACGACATAACAGGTAAAGGATGTAGCAACAACAATTTTATAATTTACAAATGATTACATTAACATAAATCTCACTGCAAAGATTTGTATATAAATGCTCATTTAACAAACAAGATTAACCTTTTGTTCATTAAATTAAAACAGGATAATTGATGTATGTAAAATGAGAGACATCAAATATGGACATTATTTAAATCACATCACATCAACCTGTAACAAATTTTGATATCTAAAGTAGTCAATAATTTGATTACAAATTGAAATGAACAAAACTTGAACAAAAGTATAATGTATTGAAAGATAAAGCTGTACAAACATCCACTTTCATTCCAGTCTAGATAATCATCAATCCATAGACTCTGCTCCCAAGTAGCGATGGTTTTGTTTACAAAAATAATACATATATAAAGGCCACAGGATAAAAACATTCCTTGTGGAAATTATCAAAACTATTGCAAACAAATATAGGAACAATCTCCCAGATTCCTATTTCTATCTAAGACTAACAGCCTAATCCAAAAGTATGTAAAGAAAAAGCATGTTCAAATATGACATAGTCGATCCAAGCTCCTTTAAAATTCGTGTGTACCTGAAATTGCACAAGAATACACGATTTCAGATTGTGTTGAGTTGCAAAATCAACAGAAATTCAAATTTGTATGACTAGCTACAGAATCCCATGATTCTGTAGCTAGTTATTATTTACAAACATAATCGTATTGTATCAATTCCATCATAAAAAAAATAGATACGATAAGCAAACAAATCGTTTATGCTAATTCAAAACAAACAAAATCATTCTAAAATCACTGTTGAAATACTGTACCTTGGTTTCAGGGATACGATTCGATCAAGTTATTTTTGAATTAACAATGGCAGTGGCTGCCTCTACATTTTTGAAAATGACAGAGCCTGTGGTCTTTTGCCTTTTATCATTAGCTTGCAGTCTGTCATTTTCCTTGGTTAACACATTTACTCAGTCCTCTAAGGACTTGATTCGGGATTGGAGCAGAGGGACATCTGTATAATATCGGTCGAGCCAAGAGGTGCATTCATTGCACTATGGTTGATCAGGTCGTGTAATTATAGGTGAAGAATCTCTTAATTTACCAGCAGTCCCACTGTCGAGCTTGATCCCGAGGAAGTTGGGGTCATCTCTAAGGCATGGCAGGAGGTTTGTCACATAGTCATAGGGCTTGACTGAACAAAGGCCGTGTGAGTATGGATACTCCTCGGTTAGAAACCACTCGATTTCAGAATCGAAATATTCACTCAATGATATCGGTTTTTGGTCTGTGTTTTGTTTAGGTTTATTGCGAGCACACCTTGATACCCAGCGTGCAACCTTCTTACCCTTTCAATTGACATCATTATTACCCTTACCCTTTTTCTTTGCAGGCCTCTTAACAGGCTTAGTATTGTCTTTTAGACATGAGTCAGGTAGGATGTCGGGTAGGTTATCGTTCAGGTAGGTTGAGGGTTCAACAACGGGTAAGAGTGTAGGAGGGGGCATGACATGCCCGACAAGGGTTTCTGTGACCATGGTTTTGTCAACTTGTCCAATTTTAGGACTGGCAAAGCCATTCCTCAACAAGAAATCTTCCCAACAGTTGCCACTCAACCTCAAATGGTGGACTATAACAATTTTAATTAAACAATGGTGGAAGAGGCTGGAGTTGACTTTCTTCCTCTTGAAATGTTTAGCCATTTTATACAAACTCTAAAGGAGGAAATGTGGCATATTCAAAGGAAAATCTATGAAACTCATGAGTAGTCAGAGGTGGTATAGGAAAACTAAACCGTATCTACCCTCGCATGTAATGAATTGCTTGATAATGGCCAACAAATCATGCCACCTAGACTTAAGAGCTGTGACTGGCATACCTTTGTCGCAACTGCTGATTTTCCTTGAGGTAAACAGGAGCGGCCATGGTGCTTCATCAACCTTAGAATTTTTAAACCATTTATGCCCTTTGGCTGGTAGACCAGTGGCTGAGCTGAGGAAATCCTTGCTCAATTCGAGTTGGATGTCCCCAACTTTGGCCCTGCATCCATCGAATGTAAGTGCAAACTGTTGAGCGACTGCGAGGTTGAAACCCTTGAACTTCTCAATAAAAACCCTCCAACCATTCCTCTCTAGGTCCTCTCAGGTGTTATCAAATAACAACAAAGCTTGAACGTTGTTGGGTTCGATTCACACTACTGGAGCCATAGCAAATACCACAAGATTAACAGGGTAATCAGCGAGGGGGCTTGTCAGGGAAGACATAGAACCATTTTCCCACAGCTTCCCCAAAACAAGCAGAGGCAACCCGAAATGCAAGGAAAAACGTTAATGCTTATGCATGTGAGGGTGGTGGAGTAAATTGAAACCATGTAAAAATATCATGTCGGGTTGTACAATCGATGGTGCATTGGTAAAATGTTTCATTCAAATCACAATAGTGTATATCAAAAGCATTGTAAACAACATGTCAAATGGATTATCACATAACCATTGAAAACCATGAAATACATAACCAAAACTCGATCTGAATGTTAAATAAACAATGGCGTTTGTATGATTTAAAATAAACCAATATGTCCAACATTGCACTAACGATTCGACCCCAAAATTAATGTGTTCAATAAAACCATTGCATCAAGGATTTGATCAAATACACCAAAATATCATATAACCATTGCATCAACAAATTTGAAACCATATTGACAATGGTCAAATGCAAAGTGAGTGGAGGTTTGGTGTTTTGATAAATGTATGACCAGTAGTGAGTTGGAGGTAAAAGAGTTATGACCACATGAACAAATAGGTTCCTAAAAATCCAAAAGATCATTCTAATGCCATCAACATGAATCCCAACTCTAGGTTTTCATGCTTGCAGTCGTGAAAATGAAAACGAAAAGTAGGTATGCGAAAGCGAAAGATAATAGTGTCGTCTTATTTTAAAAAATTGCGACGAGTAATGTGGGTTCAAAACCCTCGTGTAGGCAGCTTGTAAGGAAAAGATGAGAATGAAAATGGCTGCCAACAATGATGACACACTGGTAGAAGAAGTTATCTATGCCAAACGATCAAGTCCAGATTAGGATAATGAGAACAACTCTAACTCAAAAACAACCAGAAAATTGTTTAAACATCATCATCAATCATAAAAATTCCAGCTGGTTATTTTTAAAAGATGAAAACTGATAATAGTCTTAATAAAAGCGAGTTACGATATTAAGGATAAAATCTTCAATACTATTGACAGAGCCACTGCTGCCAGCAGGTGTTCATAGCCTCGACAGGGTTTCCATTTAACTCACTCTGATATACGTATCCTGCCAAGAAGTTCTAGATCACAATAAAGGACATTTTAAGGTCAAGAGATTCCATATTTGCAAATTTTCATATACCCGACATTGCTTCGTTGCCAGCGGTCCTGTTCAGTACCCCAACGAAGTTATTTTGGCGTCATGCATGAATTTACCCACTGCCAGCAGACCTATTTAGTATCACAGTGGGTTTACAAGCACTTCCCACAGCTCTTTAATGATTTATTTGGTTTTTAAAGATATATAATTGAGCGGGGTGACGCTGAAAATTATGATATTTTGGACATGTTTTAACAAATTACAGACCTTGAGAAAGATTTTTAAACTTTCCTTCATTAAGATATAGAGATAGTTTGTTAATAAACTGACCTTCGAAGGCGGGGAGAAATCTTCTGAGTTGTTACCTTAAGGAACGGGGACTGCGTAAGAAGAAAAATGGATGATCGTGACAGGCTTCAATTACAGATTGAAATCAATAAACTCTTTCCAAACAACAAGCTTTCTTTAACATGGCTGTAAATTTCAGAAGCATATCATAATTGATGTTTAGACAATCTTTCAGCAGTCATTTCAGAGGAATTTTTTTTCTGTTTTCTTAGTCTGAACAGTTCATAATGAAGGTATGTGTATTTCAAAAGTACAAACTAATAAGCGTAAGGGAGAAATCAAAACCAAAACAGCAAAAGAAAATGAAAAACAAACAAAGGAAAAATATTTACAAAGTGTACACAGGGTTGTCCTTAAGAGAAATACCTTTTTAGAGCTTGGACATTCACCGGATAGGTGTCTGGCTGTCCCTCTAGACTCTGTAATCTAAAAGAGCTTGGACCGAATTTCTCAGCAATTAAAAATGGTCCTAGCCATAAGTTCTGAAACTTCGTATGCTCTCCCTTTCCCTCATGTGGTTTGTCCCATTTTAGGACAAGTCCACCTACTTCAAAGTTTCTTTCAGAGGCAGAGTTGGAATCAAACCATCTTTTAACCACAAGTTGATGCTGATCCAACTTTCATTTTGCTTGAGCCCTCACTTCCTCTAGTTTTAATAATGCGTTAATTCGATTCTCCAAAGGGGGGAAGTTTTCTTCTTGTATTTTCTGTGATAGCTGCAGTGAGGGAAGAAGAATATGTGGTGGCAGAATTGCTTCTCTTCCATAGATGAGAAAGAAGGGAGAGTTACCCATAGCAGTTTTCAGAGTTACTCTATCAGCCCAGATTGCGTTTACCAGTTCATTATGCCAATTTTTGTGATTTTTAGATACCATTCTCTTGATGATTTTAATCATATTCTTATTAGTTGATTCTGCCAATCCATTGCCTTGAGGGTAATAGCTGGCAGAATATTTTAATTTAATTCCTTTTTCTAGAGAGAACTCACTCATCTCAAGAGACGAAAAATAGGAAGCGTTATCGAATACTAAATAGTCATGGATACCAAAACAAGTAATAATATTCGAATTTAAAAAGGCAATTACCTGACTGGTATTTATAGCTCTTAATGGGGCAGCTTCAGACCACATGGTGAAGTAATTTGTGGCTGTTATGATAAACATATGCTGCTATGAGGATGGTGGATTGATTGGACCTATAATATCAAGACCCCACTGCTGAAAAGGGGAGTCTATTGAAACAGGTTGCAAAGGGAAGGCTGGTTTCTATATCCGCCTAGATGCTTTTTGACAAATAATACACTTGCGACACAAGGCATGAGCATCTCTAAAAATTGTAGGCCAGTAATAACCTTCTCTCAATACTTTATGGGCAGTGGTATCCCCACCAAAATTCCCACCAGCTTCTCCTGCATGCAATTCTAGTAAGACCTTTTCTGCTTCATCTTTCTCAAGACAACGCATTAGTACTTCATCAAAATTTTGACGAAACAAAATACCATTAATGAACTGAAAGGAGGCATATTTTAATCTTAACGCTCTTCTTTTAGTGGGATACAGGTGACGGGGGGCTGACCCATGTTCAAGACAGAATTTTATATCGTCATACCAGGGACTGACAAAGTTTTGTACACAGCAGATTGAATTTTGGTTGTGCTGTCCTGGGTCTGACACATCGTTTTCTTCTTGCCGTCCTGCCACTGAGTCAGCAACTAACTTGCATAACCCTTGGCCTCTCTCTATTTGTGCTAGGGTGATTTCTATGTCATACTCTTAGAAGGGGGTGACCCAGTTCTCCCTCTTTTCGCCTAGTTCTTTCTGCACTAACAGATTTCTGACGGTCGGGTAAGGGACAATAATTTTCGTCCTAGATTTCAAAAGATAAGATTGGAAGTGCTTTACTGCTTTAAAAACAGCATAGGCTTGCTGCTCTACTGCTGGGTAATTAAGTTCTGCACCTTTGAAAGTTGAGCTCATAAAGGCAATTGGGACTTCATTGTTTTCAACGTTCTTTTGAGTTAGGACAGCAGCGTAGGAGCGGTCAGAAGCAAATGTGTAGAGTGTGAAGTCTTGAAAAAAGTCAGGGCTCATGAGAGAAGGAGTGTCTATTATGGCCTTTTTTATTGAATTAAAAGCTTGGTTTTCTAAGGGTCCCCAATGATATTGTGCATTCTTTTTTATTAAGTTCTGTAAAGGTCTCACCATTTCTGAGAAAGTGGGGACGAATCTCCTGACAAAGTTTATCTGGCCTAAGAAAGACTGCATAGACTTTTTTGACGAGGGAGGGGGGAGTTTTGAGATGAATTGAGTCCTTTCAGGATCGATAATCATACCTTTGCTTGATACAATAAATCCTAAGAGCTTACCTTGTTCTACTGCGAAGATAGATTTTTTAGGATTCAAGGAAATGCCGTACTTATGACATCGTTGTAGAATGGTTCTCAAATGAGCTAGATGATCAGCTTTGTTTTTCAAGAATACAGTAACATCATCTAGGTAAATTATGAAAAATTGATTGATTAAGCCTCATAAAGCGATGTCCATCGCTCTCTGGAAAGTGGCACCAGCATTAATGAGTCCAAAGGGCATTTTCCTATAAGCGTAGGTGTCCCATGGAGTGCGGAAGGTAGTTTTAAGTTGGTCTGGAGGAGACATCAAGACTTGGTTATACCCTGAAAAACCATCCAATAAGGATAATCTTTCGGAACCAGATACCTATTGAAGGATCTGTTCCATGGGTGGGACAGCGTAGTCGTCTTTATCAGACGCTCGATTAAGGTTTCAGAAATTGACGCATAGTCAGATTTCACCACTCTTCTTCTGGACAGGGACCATATTAGAGACCCATTGCGTGTGCCTAGCTGGGAAAATTATCTTAGCATTCAGGAGTTTATTTAATTCTTTTTTGACGGTTGGTTCGAGTTTAGGGTGCATTTTTCTTAACTTTTTTTGAAACAACAAGGTTTGGGGTTTCATAGGAATGACGTGTTGTATGATGTTAGGGTCAAAGGTTTTTCGGTCATCATACGTCCATGCAAAAACATCTTTGAATTCCTTAAACAATTTAATAAATGCCACTTTCTCTTGTTCAGAACACCCCACCCCTAAATTAATGCATTGTGGATTATCATTAGTTCCCAAGTTTACTTTTTCATATGATAAAGAGGAACTATTTGTTTTACGATTGACCAATTTTTTGAATTTGTCTTGAAGATCATAAAATTTTTCTAATCTAACTACAGATTTAGGAATAGAATTTACCATGTCCAATGAAGATTCAGGAGATCTCAGATCTGGTATTACCGTGAAATCGCGAAGGTTCTCGTCATGAGTGCATTCATCGATTACCGCGCCTTGGAAAGTTTCTTCCATATGAAAGAAACTAATAATTTGTTAATCGTCGTCGAAGACTTTCCAATTCGTGATGTTGTCAGGAACGGATGGCCTGAACAACAGTTCAATGGAGAATGCATTCGGGGACAAGCCTTCTGTAGGAAAGAGTTTCGAAGCTACGTTAGCTAACAAATTGGCTTCCGAATTATTCAATCTAGGAATAGAATTTATGTTAAAAGCAAAAAAATTATTCATTAAATTCCATACCTCAGATTGGTAGCTTTTAAGATGTGGAGACAAACAGTGGATAGAATCTCTTACATGTCTAACCATGATTTCTAAATCGCCAAAGACAGTCAAATTTTGAATGTTCATATCTAATGCTTTCCTGAGGCCTTGCAATAAAGCCTCATATTCTGTTGTGTTGTTTGTAAATTCAAACTCTAATCTGCATGCAATTAGGGTTTTGTTACCTGCTGGATCAATAATAACGTAGCCCGCACCAGCTCCTTCCTTGGACTTTGACCCATCAAAGTAAAGAGACCATATTTGATTTTTGTCGGGTGCATGAGACCATTGGGTAGAAACTGTTGGTTGCATATATGCCACAATCTCGGATTGTTATTCCAGGTTAGTGATAGCGGAAGTCTCGGCCATGAAATTGTCGAAAAAGGTATCCATCCCTTGTATTTCGAGTGAATCGGAAGAAGGTGTAAATGGTTCATTGGGATCATTTAAATCTATCATTGTGAACTTTAGGTAACGTTCATGATTTACCTTGATTTTGTTGGGCTTTCCGTTCTCGGGCAGCCACAAGTGAGACCAATCTATCGCGAAATAGCCATGTAGCTTCTCTGACTGGTCTCTGCTTAAAAATAAATCATAAACTTCTGTAATATCCACAACAATAATATCAATCACTTGATGAACTTTGGGTTTAGATAATAATCTTATAAGCACATTCCTTAATTCACCTATAACCTTAACACTAGTTCGATCAAGTTGGATGATATTTAAGGTGGATGGTTCAACTTTAGCATTAATCTTCTGACACACAGACCATGGCATTACATTGGATGACGCTCCTGAATATAGCATACAATTGTGCACGTTCCTATTAAAGATTTCAAAAGTTAACAAAAACGGAGGTACATTTCTGCGAGTACTAATGGTAGAAGCTTGTGGCTTTTTACTCGTAGCCTCTAAAGCTAATTTATCTACATTTGTTACATTATTTACCTGAAGGTCTCTCTTCTCATGAGGATCAGAATTGTTCTTAGCAGAGGCGTTCTGAGGAACTTTTGCGTTATTCTGAAAAACTTTGTTACTGCTTAAATTACCGTTTTTGCTATTCTCTGCGATATTCTGTAACATTTTTTGTAGTAGAAATGAAAATTTTAATAATTCATAAACATAAATGTTAGCCCTTAAATTTTTTAGATCTTCAACTAAATCATAATCTAAGTTGGGGTTTACATGACTCTATTTAGTCTCAGCTGATCTAGATTATTTTGGGGGTAAATTCATAGTGTTTTCAGAAGAAGGTTTGTTTGTTGTCTTACTCCTAGTATTGTAGGGATGTACTTTCTCGAAATTAGCTTGAAAAATGCTATCCGAGAAGTGTCCAAAAATGTTCGGAGAAGATTCATCTTCTTCAACTGTTTCTTGTTCAACTACTTCCGTAGGAATATCAGGAGGCATCAGGTTATCCTGGGCTTCTAGAATCGT
>JASDQU010100290.1:382588-393494 GCA_032191745.1 Picea mariana | reverse complement strand
ATGACATTCTATTTCATGATTCATCTTGGTTGTTGCCACATTATGAATGCAGCCATCCTTGTGATTTTCCACAGGCATCAAACTGCATACAATTTTCCTGCAAGACTTCATCTTGCATGCTGCCAACAAATTGTCAGTATTTTCTATACATCATAATTCAACATGTACAACATCTTATGCAATAATCTTAGAATTTCCTGCACATGGAAATTCAATGACAATTACCAAACAACTTGACCAAATAGAATGACTCGTCATTCTATGCATATGCATGTTCATAATTAACAACAGTAAGTTCACTATTTCAATTTTCTGAACATAAAATTCTATGTAGTCTCTATTCCTATGACTACCTAGCTTGTAACTTTTCTGTTGCAATGTTTAACAGTTCTTGAAATGTTCTCAACTTCAGGGGTTAGCAACATTTCAGACATTAGTATAATTATTTCCATGCAATAATATATATGCATGTACTTACAAAACATATTCAACCATTGCATTTAATATACAATTCTATCACTCATTATGCATGAGTGCAATTCTCAATGCATTCTTATTCAGTGCACCTTGCATTGAATTACATAATGCTCTCTATCTCAGTCATGTATCTCACCATCCATGAGTTGGAATTATGGCCAATGTGTTGCCACATTCTCCATACTTGTCATATTCAACCAAGTCCTGGTCTCATACATGACTATCTTACTGGCATTTATTCCTACAACCAATTTTTATCTTTAATTCTTTGTTTATTACCCCATAACCAAATTAGCATGACATTCTACTATGTCAATGTGTGCATTTAGAAGCTAAAAAAATTTGAATTAATACATGACTACAGCCTTTACCACATCCATTGGTATGCATTCAATTATATAATCATGTGATTTTTTTAACATATCTTTGGCTGAGGAAATTCTTACCAAAATTTCTTTTCAACAATTATGCAAAAAGAGTGATAAAAACTCATACCTGCATGGTTGCCATTAAAAATTATACTACCTAAATATCTGATAGCAGTAGAAGATTTCATGCTTCTTTTATCAAACTTATAACCAACACTTCAGCTCTGACGCAGACCTCCGACCCTCGGGCCAAGATCCGCACAGGAGCGTTCTAAATTATCCTCAAGCCGAAGCAGCTCCTTTGATTCCCTGTTGGAACCTCCAATGAATCTGATCCATAGGTCCTTCATGAAAACTCGCCCTGTGCAACTTGATGCCAGGCGCGAGCCTTACATTTCCATGCGACCACAACCTTACCTTAGGGCAAGCGCCTCTCGCAACTCGTGAGTTCGTGAGTCGAAGACCCTCAACGCCTCTTTCTCCAGACGTCGATACCTGAGATGTGATATGGGTATGGCTCCTCCTTGTTAGTGCCTTCCACACATAACCACTAGCTAGGGATAAGTTATAGCACTACTCCGAACTCGTGACTTTGCGAGTTGGAGTGTTGAGCCCTCGTGCTCCTCCTTTGTGAATCCCTGAGACACGAAGGTCAGCGATGAGTTGAATCCTTTTTAGGAAATGTGTGTCCAACACCTATCACCCACTCCCCTTTCTCTAAGAACTTATTGTTACGCCACCTGTCAACCACACATTCCCCACCTAATGGATGTGACAGATGTTCTACGATCCCTTGACACTCGACACTTTGCGACCTCGCAATCAAAAATAATTTCTTTCAACCCCCAAACCCTTGATACGCGATACCACGCAGAGGTTCTGATCCAACGGTTTTCCCATGGCTTAGATCCAACGATTTGGATCTCCTTCCCTTCTCCTCGTGACTCGAGACTTCGTGGAACCAAGAATTTGGTCTTCCCTCTGAACTCACGAACCCTGAATTTTCAATTTCTTGAATGATATCAGCGGTTGTCGTTGACCCGGATCTGACAGTCACTATCCTTTCTGAGCTTCAGAGTATCGGAAGATACTCAGCCTTAATCCCCTCAATGCTGTGCAAGATCCAACGACTCTCGCAACTTCAACACTTCCTCCAAAAAGTGTCTCCACTGTCCATACGTCTCCTCTCCTTTGTAACCTCCTAGAGGTTAAACTCTGTGGGCCTTCCTCCGGATCCGATGACTATCAGCTCTTTGCACTAGATATGATGACCCAGTTCTCTTCCTCTCCAGCTGATCTAATGACAGCTATGCTCCCTCCTGAGCTTTAGAACTTATTCCTTCCCCTTGGAATATTTTCCCAAGTTTCAAAGGCCTCGACCTTCGCTTCCCCTACAAGCTCAATTCCTTTGAATCTCGCCTGTGTTCTAGGAACGTTGTCCCTCCTGAGATTTGTTGACTATGAAACCTCGAAAGGGTTTCTCAACCTCCTGCTCCTCTTTGTTGTTACTCTGTGCACAATAGCACTATTCTTCCTGAGCTTCGAAACTTGAACCTATAAGGGATTGAACCCTTGCCTTCTCCTTCAAATGGATATTGGTGCCCTTTGGAAACTTCTTTCTCAAGCACGCTTTGCTGAGCCTACAAGGTGTTAAGTAACCCTATGAGTGTCTTCTTGTGACACTTCTCCTATATCAGAACTCGAAAGAGTTCCTTCTGTGCACACTTGCACCAAATCGATGCCCTTCCTGGCAAATTTCTCCAGAATCCTCAGTGACTCTGTCTTCTCACTGAACTCAAAATAGAGTTCTCCTCAATGCATCATGTGCATTTACTCAATGCCCTCTTGGCAGAGTCTCACAGAATTCTCAAAAATTTTGTCTTCCTTCTTGACACTTATCCTTCCTCTGATCTCATAATAGAGTTTTTTTGTGCACTCTATGCACTTTATCAATGCCCTCCTTGTAGAGCTTCCATAGAAACCTCAATGACTTTTTTTTCTCGGTGCTTTTCTCTGCACAGTCTTACCTCCAAGGATTCCTACCGTCCATTCAGGTTCTCAATGACTTCTTTCCAAATATCTTGGTGTCAATTCTTCTGGACTTGACTTCCTCCCTAACTTGAAGGATTTCGAATATTTCGAAGGCTTCGATGGTGTTTTCCAAAAGACTTTATGGTGCCCTCCTGGCACCCTCTACGCTCGTCTCCTCAAGTCTTTCGAACTTAAAACAACTTCCCTCTATAAGAACTCCTTGCGTTGGATATGCACACTCTACATACAAAAGTTCTACGCTATCTCTTCTAAGATTCATTTTCTGAACTGGAAGCATTATCTGTCTCTTCCATTTCTTTGCACTATGTGGCAATTCAAATCAGTTCTGGCACTCGTCAACCTTCTACAATAAAAATGCGCAGATGACTAGAATTTGTGCCTTTGTTTCTTGACAATTCCTTCATCATTCATAAACAATCCAATTTAAGAAAATGTTTCAATTTCATGAATTTTTTGAGCTTTGCCCAGCTCTGTACTTTTGGGTGATAGCTCCCTCTTTATTAGTCCCTACCCACGTGACCAAGGATCTTGACCAAGTGCTAGACTACTAGGTGTTACTCGGGTCTTCAGCCTTTGAAGAGTTTAAGGCACACACAACTATCTCCCGGAGTTCCGACTTACCGAATTCACGTAAATCAGGTGGATCGATGGTCTATGTTTACCCAACATCCAACGGTTAAAATCCATTGTGGTTCTTCCATCTTCGAAGATTTTGGGACTTCGTGACTTTGGGTTTCAGGGTTTCGGTCCTCGAAGCTCTCATACTTTCTTCCCTCTCCAACCTGTAAAATCCAAAATTCTATTTCCCTTACCCTCCAGGTCCGCAGAGAAAAACTGTCTCCCACATCCACCATGGAAAGTGGCACACTCAGGAGGGTCCACATCACCTTCGGTGACATCATTGGGTCCCACCACTCACTTTTCTTCTCAACCCAATGGCACATGGTACACACCCATGTGTCCATGTCCATTCCAAGTGAAATCCAACGGTTAGACCTCTCTTAGATCCACGACGTAAATGCTTTCAACATTTCGGGCATCGGGTTTCGTGCATCCACACAAAGTCACCCATTCCGTTTGTCGAATTAACGAAATTACTGTCTACTCTTCCACTTGATCCAATGGTCAAGTTCCTCTCTTACGATCTACGGTGTAAATCATTTTGGAATTTCGGGTTTCGCTATTTCGCGACTTGCGAAAACAAGGTTCTTCCCCTTTGGTTTCTTGGGTGCCAAAACGCCATCCAACAACCATGTGTCCTCCCCGATGGACGGTCTTGATGAATTCAGGATTTTGCGTATCATGATTTTCACGTTCCTGTGCATCTCGAAAGGGTTTTTAAACCCTGTGCATGTTTTCTAGATCTGACGGTCACGAGGGTTCTCTTTTTTTTGAACAGATCCTATGGCTCCAACACTTCTGGTGTGGAGTTCTCTCTCTCTCTCTGTGGCCATATACCACACCAGTTGTATTTTTATAACACTGCTACACCTACTGAGCTTGGTAACACGGTCAAGTAACTCCTTGACACTCAGGAGCACTCAAAGGTCCGAAATTGGTCCTCTAGAAACAATTTCTCCTCAAACCCTCGGTCCAAAGACCACTCAACTAGCCCATCTAGGCTCAGCGTCAAAACCTTGGCTCTGATACCATTATGTAGCACTCTTTCATACTGTAATTCTATGATACCATTCTGTAATGCTCCCTCGACTGTCATCCAACCCACTGGTCGGGCAGATGCTACTTTGCAGAACAACATCATTTTATGATTAATTAATAACATGCATTTAAAATAGGTTAAACACATTTAAACTTAGAGTCAACAAAAAATTACTGCTGACATAAATAATCCATGGAATTAACATTCATTCATATGCACAGCAGAATACATGATAAATATAAATACACAGACATGCAACACATAATTAAAACATCATCTGGTACTTATCTTTGAAACGATGGTAATTCCACCAACCACTTGCAGGCCTTCCACGAACTTCCCAGCCTTAGACCACGTTGCTCATCAAGCTCAGCAGTGGGTCACCCCAGAGTTGGAACTAAGCTCCACCCCAAGGTAAGGAATCCTAGGATAGGCTGAGGTTACGAGGAAAATAGCACAGAATGACTGGAAGGATTCTTCCCAGGATGCCATCTTATGCCCACTACTTCCGGATTCTCATTCCCCACATGCCTGTTCTTCTCGGGAGTATACACCTTCACAAGAACAGTCCATCGGTGCTACACCTCCCTCTCTGGGTCTCGGTAACATGCTGGATCAGGAAGTCTCAGAGCCTGAATCTGGTGCTGGACACTCTCTAGAAGAAACCACTTCCTAGCAAACTCTCTCACCTGGAGAGAGTTGTTCATAGGCCTAACAACCTACCTCTTCCAACAAAAATCACCCCCCTCACCTGGAGAGAGGTTATGCACATGCTAAGCACGAACTCACACTGGCTAGTAAGCCATGCGTAGTCCAGCACTGCGTGGCCACAACAACCAACTAGGAAAACAGACACGGGCTTCCCAAATAGGCTCAACAATCAAAAAATAGACTCACGGTTTTGGTTTCGGGATTGCACAAGGTGTACAGAGATTCCACGCACAGGCTCAAATTGTTCAGACAAAGGTTGTACCATCTATCTTAGAAATCAACACAGGCTTTTCGGCTTTCAGGGTTTCACCATCGTATTCATGCAGAGTTCAGACAGGACTCACGTTCAGACGGTTGATAGTGGAATGGAGGAGGAACCCCCAACATGGCTCATCTCAACCATTTTATTTTCATGCACCTGGGTTGACACTTGTCACCCATGCAACTGCATGCGTTGCTTCAACATGCGTTCCTTCCATTTGGAAGTTTCTTGTCCTTCCAGAAAGAACTTAGGATAAAACATATTATTCACATGTCTTTTGGGATAATATTAAAATATTATTCCCAGGGAATTAAGCCCCTAGCCTAAACACTTAGTCCCTTTTCCCACCTTCCAGCCCCTAATCCCTTGCCCACTCCGTGGAAGCTTAGTCCCCCATCACTCATTCATCATGGTCAGTCTGCACGTGGCGGTGTTTATAATTTTATTAATGTTCTGCATAGATACATGTACAAAATCAGGCTTTTGGCCTTCAACACTTAGGCTCTCTGGCCTGATAATCACATAATCCCACCAGCTTATATTAACTTGGCTCACTAGCCTATAAAACATAATTAAAATTCATTTCATAAACATGATTTACAACAGGGCTCAGCCTTGGGGACATTACAAGTATAGTGGTCCCGCTGACACACTTATTTGGGACCTGTCCTACTGGGTTCCTATCTTCACCCTGATTCGAGTGATACCTATCATTTTTAACACATTTTTTTTGTGGACCTCACCCTTCTCCGACACCCTTATTTGGCCCCTACCCCATTGTATCCTCCTTTTCGTCTTGATTGCATTGGTACCTATCATTTGACTCCCTTCTTCTCAGTGGTCCCACCCACCCATCTAGATCCCTTTTGTCTCCCTTGTACCATTTTTCTGTCCATTTTTCCAAATGGCTACCACAAGAGCCCAATAACTCAATATCTTGATTGCTGACACCCACCAGAACTAGGAAGACATTAAGAATATCAATGCCAACCTTAAATCAATCAATTTGGCTATTGATATCATCAATGAAAAATTTTCCTACATAAAATACCTCAAAGACCTCAAATCCACCTTTGAACACTTCATGGGTTGTTCCCAAAACCCTTCCTCTTCTAAACAACCCTCTTATTAGGATGACCATGAATATTTCCATTACCAAGGTCCTCATACTACCCACTTTTCTCGAGACCTACGCCCTCCCAAAATTGAGGTGAACAAATTTGATGGATCAAATCCCACGGGCTGGGTCACCCAAATGAAACATTATTTCTCTTTGCATGGAATTACTAATGATTTATCTAAGCTTTGTTACGGTGTCTTACATCTAGATCCAGAATGATGGAAATGGTGGCAATGGAAAAAAAAGGCATGCCAAGGGTATGTTTCTTGGACACAGTTTGTGGTCAAACTTTATGACCTCTTTGACTCTGACACCCACCATTTAGGTTGTTTGACCAAGTTAAAGCAGTCTAGGACAATGGAAGAATTTATTGTCACATTTGAAAACTTTAATTTCATAACAGAGGGCATGTAAGATGATTTATTTATGGAATTCCTTATCAGTGGCCTCAAATGATTCAGATTATATGAGTAGAATGAAATGAATATAGATTATTAACAGGTGCTTAACAAAAAATAACAGAGATACAGTAAAACTGGTTTTCTATTCAATAACGAAATAAGATGAAACTGTAAAATGCGACGGAAACAAGCTTGCTGGAATGGTGGCGGCTTATCTCTGAGAAGAGATGTGATGGCAGTGCACATTCGCAAGAAGAAGGTTACAATGAGGCTTTGAAGGAATTTTTACAATGAGTAAGAATATAAAAAACCCTAGACATTCAAAAACCTAACCCTAGGAGATGAAGCACCAAAAGTCATGTGGGCCCCATTTGGGTAAGTTGGTACATGAACTTCCCGGAGTCGTAACTTTTGTATACGATCTCCGTTTTAGGAGTGTGATAGCCCGTTGGAAAGGTATCGTAGAGGATATTCATTTTTGGGGATCAGTCATTTCTTTTAACATAATTGAGGATCTCGATCCTAAAAAACCTTCATTTAGGCCCTCAAAATGGCCCCGAAAGTTAAAATTGCTAAAAATAGTAAATTGCCAAAATTGTCAGAAAACTGTTTTGAGCCAGTTGGAAAAGGTGGGTGGCCACTAATATCCATTTGGATCATAAAATATGACATTTGTGCCCATTTTCTCATGCCATGCCCCCATACTTGGTTGGAAGCTACCCAACGAGCCAAGGAATCACAATAGATTGTATCCTCCCAGACCTGTAAACCATCCTTTCCTTATTTCCCTAAACCCACCAATTATGCCCCTTCTGCAACTCCCCTCAAGATACACAAATTAAATAGGGCTGAAATGGTTGAACGACAACTCAAGGGTCTTTGTTATAATTGTGATGACAAATATTTTATTGGTCACAAGTGTAAGGAACATAAGATTTTTATGGTTGTGATTGAGGATATTTCTGAAGAAGATGTTGTTGTTCCTCCTATGGAGTAAATACCACCACCCTTTGACCTGACCCCACCCTATGATCCACCAAACGTTGACTCGGTGATTTCACTTAATGACCTTACTAGCTTCTCTACTCCCAGACTCTCAAATTATTTTGTTACATCAAAAATAGGAAATTCATCATCCTTGTGGACAGTGGTAGCACCCATAATTTTATTCATCGTTGTGTTTCCCAAGAAGTCAATTGTTACATCCGTGTCATCAATAATTTTCAAATCATGATTTCCTATGGAGGTTTCATGAAATGTGGGGGAAGATGTTAAAATGTGTGACTCCAAATTGGTCAGTATCACCTGAAATATCATATGTTTTCTATAGACATGGGAGGTTGTGACATTGTTCTTGGCATTGAATGGTTACACACTCTAGGCCCCATTCTCATGGATTTTAAGGACTTAACCATGTCATTCCAACAGGAGGGAAAAAAATATAAGTTCCAAGGAATCACAACAAGCTCCCCTGAGAGCATTAGTTCCCATCGCATGGAAAACATCCTCAAAAAATTTCATTTGGGAATTATAGCCCAACTCCAGTCCATTCATGTTGTTGATACACCTTATTTGCATCCTAGCCTCCAATCTATCCTTTCCTACCACCAATTTGTTTTTACCACTCCTAAAGAACATCCCCCTTCCCATGGATTCCATGATCATTCCATCCCTCTCATCCCAGGAATTCCTCCTCCCAATGTTCGTCCTTATCGTCATCCCCTTCCCTAGAAGAATGAAATTAAGAAAATTGTTCATTAATAACTAGAATTCGGTGTTATCCGTCCCAATACTATCCCCTATTATTCTCCTATGGTCATGGTACTCAAGAAACAAGGTACTTAACGCATGTGTCCTGATTTCTTCACCCTCAACAAACTCACAATCAAAGAAAAATTCCCCATTGATGTCATTGATGACCTCTTGGATGAATTGAGAGTTGTTGTTGGCCCTTGACCAAGTTTTGGGAGATTCTTGGTCATGTTGACCTATTTTGGGACTTTGACAACCTGGCGAAGATAGAGTGAAAGACGAAGAAGAGATCATGGGATCTCGGCCCCTTTTTGGGTCCTTTTTTGGATTTGGGAATATGTAACAGGTATGGGATGTCGGCCCATGGGTTTACCCATATGTTAGGCCTATTGGGTAAAGTATAAATAGATGTCTAGGAAATGTAACGAGGGGGGAATAGGAATCTATGTGATGTGAGGCCAACAAGATAAGTGCTAAGTGAAAGTATGATTTTTATATGCTTTGTTCATATTGTGAGACACCGTAGAGCTAAGTGCAAGTGGTTGTAACAGACTGTGAAAGGCTTTGTGCTAGAACTAGCTCGGGGAAGGAGGATCTGGCAAGGTGCGCGCGGATCTCCTGTCCTATGCAGAGTAGGGTTTTTGTGGATCTGTGCATGTAGATGACTGATTGAATCTAATAAAGAAGAAGAGTTGGTGGATGTAGCCTTAGGATGGGGTGAACCACGTAAATACTATGTTATTCTTCTCTGTGCGATGTTTTGATGTATTTATGTGTTATTTGCTAAGTGTTGATATAGATAGATACATAGATCTGTTGGTGATTTGTGCTTATGATGAATCTGGATGTTTGAACTAATATAGGTGAATGTTATTAGTGATTGAATCTACTAGATATGATCCAGTTCTTTATGATAAGTTCTTAAATACATTAGATCTCGATGAATGTTGCAATGCTCTGTTTTATTTGTGAAGTAGACATTGGTTAAATAATAATGAACTGATGGTTCTAGGTGCTCTATTAAGTATTGTAATCATAGATCTATGTCCCATCTAAGGTTACAGACACCTGAGTCCTGCAACCACCCCTGCCTCTACCTCGGGTGAGCTTCATCTACTTCGTAGGTGTTGTCGAAAGGGCTGGTAGTTAGGGTTTTTTTGGTGCGTTGTTGTAGCGTTGAACCTTGGGTATGCCCCTATGCCAACAAATGGTTTCGTTGTCGGGACCCTATAACTGTGATTGCTAGAAACTGAGGAAAAATAAGCTATGTGCAAAGATCCGACCTAAAATTGTGAAAGCTCTGTGCGTAGATCTATTGCTCTAGTGCGCATTACTCTACCTAGTTTGACAAGCTCTGTGCTAAGGAAAATAAGTTTGATCTAAAGAAAAGAGGTAAGATCTGAAATCTTCGTGCTCTGAGAAAGGTAAAAGTGAGAATTTTTTATTAAAAGAGGTAAGATCTAAAAGCTCTGTGGTCTGATAAAGGTAAGAACATTGAAAAGTTCTAGATCTGAAAGATTTGTGCTCTATAGAAGTAATATAAGTGGAAATTTTTGTTTCGGCATATGGATCTAGGTATGTTTGAGAGATTCTATCCTAGCTTGAAAACTAGGTTATTAATAGATGAAAGAAGATTTGATATGAGTAGATCTGATAAGAATAGTGAAAAATATGTTATACCTATGCATAGAAAGAATGTTTGGACTAATAAGTGTATGCAAGACCCTAGAGAGAAATGTTTGCATGTTAGTTTCTATGATCCTAGCGTGAAGAACAGGAAAGGCTAGGGATCGTTTAAGATAAAGAGAGGATTGACCCTCTGTTACAGTTTCAGAAAACCAAGACATCTTGCTAAGGAATGCCCTGTGAGAAGACCTAGTTGTCTTTGTTGTAAAGCTATGAACCATGAAGTATTGGATTTCCCTAGAATGATTTCTAAGGTTGAAAGAATGAATATGAATCAAGAAAACCCTAAGGCATATCCAGAAACTAATATTATGACAGAGTCCTAGAAATAATCAGAGAAAGTATTGCTACAGATGAAAGAAACACTGAATGACCACCGACATGTCAGATTATCAGAGATCTTAAAAGAAAAATAAT
>JASDQU010100290.1:356388-376120 GCA_032191745.1 Picea mariana | reverse complement strand
TGGATTTCGCGGGTTGGAGAGGGAAGCGAGTATGAGAGCTTCGAGGACCGAAACCCTGAAACCCAAAGTCCCGAAGTCCTGGAATCTTTGAGGATGGAAGAACCACAATGGATTTTAACTGTTGGATGTTTGGTAAACGTAGACCATCGATCCACCTGATTTACACGAATTCGGTAAGTCAGAACTCTGGGAGATAGCTATGTGTGCCTTAAACTCTTCGAAGGCCAAAGACCCGAGTAGCACCTAGTAGTCTAGCACTTGGTCACGATCCTTTGTCACATGGGTAGGGACTAAGAAAGAGGGAGTTATCACCCAAAAGTACAGGGCTGGGCAAAGCTCGAAAAATTTATGAAATTGAAACATTTTCTTAAATTGGATTGTTTATGAATGATGAAGGAATTGTTAAGAAATGAAGGCACAAATTCTAGTTGTCTATGCATTTTTATTGTAGAAGGTTGACAAGTGCCAGAATTGATTTGAATTTCCACATAGTGCAAAGAAATGGAAGAGACACATAATGCTTCCAGTTCAGAAAATGAAGCTTAGAAGAGATAGCGTAGAATTTTTGTATGTAGAGTGTGCATATCCAGCGCAAGGAGTGCTTATAGAGGGAACTTGTTTTAAGTTCGAAAGACTCGAGGAGACGAGCATAGAGGGTGCCAAGAGGGAACCATAAAATCTTTTGGAAAACACCATTGAAGCCTTCGAAATATTCAAAATCCTTCAAGTTAGGGAGGAAGTCAAGTCCAGAGGAATTGACACCAAGATATTTGGAAAGAAGTCATTGAGAACCTGAACGGACGGTAGGAATCCTTGGAGGTAAGACTGTGCAGAGGAAAGCACCGAGAAAACAAAATCACTGAGGATTATATGGAAGCTCTACCAGGAGGGCATAGAGCAAGTGCATAGAGTGCACAGAAGAACTCTATTCTGATATTAGAGGAAGGAGAAGTGTTGAGAAGGAAGACATAATTTCTTAGAATTATGTGAGACTCTGCCAAGAGGGCATTGAGAAAATGCACATTATGCATTGAGGAGAACTCTATTTTGAGTTCAGTGAGAAGACAAAGTCACTGAGGATTCTGGAGAACTTTTCCAGGAAGGGCATCGAGTTTGTGCAAGTGTGCACAGAAGGAACTCTTTCGAGTTCTGAGATAGGAGAAGTGTCACAAGAAGACACTCACAAGGTTACTGAACACCCTGTAGGCTCAACAAAGCGTGCTTGAGAAAGAAGTTGCCAAAGGCCACCAATCTCCATTTGAAGGACAAGGCAAGGGTTGAATCCCTTATAGGTTCAAGTTTCAAAGCTCAGGAAGAATAGTGCTATTGTGCACAGAGTAACAACAAAGAGGAGCAGGAGGTCGAGAAACCCTTCGAGGTTTCACAGTCGAAAAAGCTTAGGAGGGACAGTGTTCCTAGAACATAGGCGAGATTCAAAGGAATTGAGCTCACACAAGAAGCGAAGGTTGAGGCCTTTGAAACTTGGGAAAATATTCCAAGGGGAAGGAATAAGTTCTAAAGCTCAGGAGGGAGCATAGCTGTCATTAGATCAGCTGGAGAGGAAGAGATCTGGGTCATCAGATCTAGTGCAAAGAACCGATAGTCATCGGATCTAGAGGAAGGCCCATGGAGTTTAACCTCTAGGAGGTCAAAAATGAGAGGAGTTGTATAGACGGTGGAGACACTTTGTGGAGGAAGTGCTGAAGTTGCTAGAGTTGTTGGATCTTGCAGAGCAGTGAGGGGATTAAGGCCGAGTATCTTCCGATACTCTGAAGCTCAGAAAGGATAGTGACCGTCAGATCCGGGTCAACGACAGCCACTGATCTCATTCAATAAATTGTGAATTCAGGGTTCATGAGTTCAAAGGGTAGACCAAATTCTTGGTTCCGCGAAGTCTCGAGTCATGAGGAGAAGGGAAGGAGATCCAAACCATTGGATCTAAGCCATGGGAGAACCGTTGGATCAAAACCTCTGCATGGTATCACGTATTAGGGGTTTGGGGTTGAAATAATTTTTTTTTGACTGCGAGGTCATGAAGTGCCGAGCGTCAAAGGCTCGTAGAACACTTGACACATCCATTAGGTGGGGACTGCGTGGTTGATAGGTGGCGTAACACTAAGCACCTAGAGAAAGGGGAAGCGGGTGATAGGTGTTGGACACACGTCGCCTAGAAAGGAGTCAACTCATCGATGACTTTCGTGTCTCAGGGATTTGCAAAGGAGGAGCACGAGGGATCAACACTCCAACTCGAAAATTCGTGAGTTGGGAGTAGTGATAGAACTTATCCCTAGCTGGTGGTTATGTGTGGAAGGCACTAACAAGGAGGAGCCATACCCATATCACATCTCGGGTATCAGCGTCTGGAGAAAGAGAAGTTGAGGGTCTTCGACTCACGAACTCGCGAGTTGCAAGAGGCGCTTTCCCTAAGGTAAGGTCGTGGTTGCATGGAAATGTGAGGCTTGCACTTGGCATCAAGTTGCACAGGGCAAGTTTTCGTGAAGGACCCGTGGATCGGATTCATTGGAGGTTCTAGCAGGGAATCAAAGGAGCTGCTTCGGCTCAAGGAGAATTTAGAGCGATCCTCTACGGATCTTGGCCCAAGGGTCGGAGGTTTGCGTCAGAGCTGAAGTGTTGGTTATAAGTTTGATAAAATAAGCATGAAAGCTTCTACTGCTATCAGATATTCAGGTAGTATAATTTATAATGGCAGCCATGCGGGTATGAGTTTTTATCACTATTTTTGCATAATTGTTGAAAGGAAATTTTGGTAAGAATTTCCACAGCCAAAGATATGTTAAAAAAATCACATGATTATATGATTGAATGCATACCACTGGATGTGGTAAATGTTGTAGGCCTGTATTAATTCAAAGATTTTTATCTTCTAAATGCACACATTGACATAGTAGAATGTCATGTTAATTTGGTTATGGGGTAATAAACAAAGAATTAAAGATAAAAATTGGTTGTAGGAATAAATGCCAGTAAGCTAGTCATGTATGAGACCAGGACTTGGTTGAATATGACAAGTATGGAGAATGTGGCAACATATTGGCCAGAATTCCAACTGATGGATGGTGAGATACATGACTGAGATAGAGAGAATTATGTAATTCAATGTAAGGTGAGAATGCATTGAGAATTGCACTCATGCATAATGAGTGATAGAATTGTATACTAAATGCAACGGTTGAATATTTTTTGTAAGTACATGCATATATAGTATTGCATGGAAATAATTATACTAATGGCTGAAATGTTGCTAACCCCTGAAGTTGAGAACATTTCAAGAACTGTTAAACATTGCAACAGGAAAGTTACAAGCTAGGTAGTCACAGGAATAGAGACTACATAGAATTTTATGTTCAAAAAATTGAAATAGTGAACTTATTGTTGTTAATTATGAACATGCATATGCATAGAATGACAAGTCATTCTATTTGGTCAAGTTGTTTGGTAATTGTGATTGAATTTCCAGGTGCAGGAAATTCTAATATTATTGCATAAGATGTTGTAAATGTTGAATTATGATGTATAGAAAATGCTGACAATTTGTTGGTAGTATGCAAGATGAAGTCTTGCAGGAAATTTGTATGCAGTTTGATGCCTGTGGAAAATCACAAGGATGGTTGCATTCATAATGTGGCAACAACCAAGATGAATCATGAAATAGAATGTCATGTTTTGAGAATAAAAGTTGAATTTCCTTTCGAACTAATTGGAATTCCTAAATGAATTCCTTTATGTTCTCTCGGGATAACTACATATGGTTGATGCAGATGATATGATGTTGATAAAAGTTAAATGTTGGCTACAATGAGTATCTCGGGAAGATGTTGCTTGGAAACCTTAGAAGGCAGTTGGAACTCCTGGAGCCATGGTGCTCTAAGACTTCCAATCTGGCCTATTGCTAAAGCCCAAGGAAAGGGAGGTGTAGCACTGATGGACTGTGCTTGTGAAGGTGTATACTCCCTGGTGGGATAGGCATGTGGGGAATGAGAGTCCGTTGGTTGGAGTACTGCCGAGGTTTGAATGGTTGGAGTGCTGTTGAGGTCTAGTACCTTGGCCTAGACCATGTGGATAAGGATTGTGGACCATGGCTATCTTGGGAAGCCATTGCCCTGATGGAGTCATAGCCCTGCTCTNNTACAATTCTCTATTTATTGTATGTTGTGTATGTTGTATACAGTTTTAATGTTATTAAATTTGTTTGTATATACATATATATACATTGCATATATGCTTTCATTACTACATCCATGATTGTACCTAAGGTGTCTCATATTTCATTACTTAAGAGATATATATACCTGATGCTAATCATGTAATCGATTGGAATATGATTCAGGTGGAACTAGAAGGTGTCCTACAAGTGAATCCTATGTGCATATTGGACAAGAAAATAAAACAACTTCGTACTCGAGCTATTGAGCTTGTAAATGTCCAGTGGACCTGGTACAGTCTTGAGGACATGAGATGGGAGCATGAAGATGTTATATGGGCATAATACCCACATATTTTTGAATATTTTGGAAATCTTGTTGATGTTGTGTGAAAGTTGCAATGATGACAGTGCAAAAATAAGGGAGGGGGATTGTAATGTCCCCAAGGCCAAGCCCTGTTGTAAATCATGTTTATGAAATGAATTGTAATTATGTTTTATAGGCTGGTGAGCCAAGTTAATATAAGTTGGTGGGCTTATGTGATTATTAGGCCAGAGAACCTAAGTGTTGAAGGCCAAGAGCCTGATTTTGTACATGTATCTATGAAAAACATTAATAAAATTATAAACAATGCTACGTGCAGACCGACCACGATGAATGAGTCATGGGGGACTAAGCTTCCACAGAGTGGGCAGGGGATTAGGGGCTATAAGGTGGGAAAAGGGACTAAGTGTTGAGTCTAGGGGCTAAGCCTAGGGGCTTAAGTCCTTGGGAATAATATTTTAATATTATTCCAAAAGACATGTGAATAATATCTTTTATCCTAAGTTCTTTTTGGAAGGACAAGCAACTTCCAAATGGAAGGAACGCATGCTGAAGGAACACATGCAGTTGCATGGGTGACAAGTGTCAACCTAGGCGCATGAAAATAAAATGGCTGAGATGAGCCATGTTGGGGGCTCCTCCTCCATTCCACCGTCGACCGTATGAATGTGAGTCCCATCTGAACTCTGCAAGAATACGCTGGTGCAACCCTGAAAGCCAAAAATCCTATGTTGATTTCTGAGATAGCCAGTACAACCTCTGTCTGAACAGTTTGAGCCTATGTGTGGAATCTCTGTACACCTTTCGCAATCCCAAAACCAAAACCGTGAGTCTATTTAGTGATTGGTGAGCCTGTTTGGGAAGCCCGTATCTGTTTTCCCAGTTGGCTGTTGTGGCCATGCAGTGTTGGACTGTGTGTGGCTTACTAGCCAGTGGGTGTTCGTGCTTAGCATGTGTGTAACCTTTTTCCAGGTGAGGGAGGTGATCGTTGTTGGAAGAGGCAGGTTGTCAGGCCTGTGAACAACTCTCTCCAGGTGAGAGAGTTTGTTGGGAAGTGGTTTCTTCCAGAGAGTGTCCAACACCAGCTTCAGGCTCTGAGACTTCCTGATCTGTCCTGTTGTCGAGACCTAGAGAGAGAGGTGTAGCACCGATGGACTTTTCTTGTGAATGTTTATACTCCCGGGCGGAACAGGCATGTGAGGAATGAGAGTCTGGGAGTAGTGGGTGTAAGATGGCATCCTGGGAAGAATCCTTCCAGTCATTCTGTGATGTTTTCCCTGTAACCTCAGCCTAGCCTAGGATTCCCTACCTTGGGGTAGAGCTTAGTCCCAGCTCAGGGGTGACCCACTATTGAGCTTGATGAGAAGCATGGTCTAAGGATGGGAGGTTCGTGGAAGGCCTGCATGTGGTTGGTGGAATTACCATCGTTTCAAAGATAAGTACCAGATAATGTTTTAATTATGTGTTGCATGTCTGTTTATTTATATTTATCATGTATTCTGCTATGCATATGAATGAATGTTAATTCCAAGGATTATTTATGTCAGCAATAATTTTTTGCTGACTCTGAGTTTAAATGTGTTTAACCTATTTTAAATGTATGTTATTAATTAAGCATAAAATGATGTTGTTCCGCAAAGTAGCGTCTGCCCGACTAGTGGGTTGGATGTCGGTCGGGGGAGCATTACAGAATGGTATCAGAGCATTACAGTATGAAAGAGTGCTACAATACTCCTACAGAGTTATAAAATGGCTTGAATTATACTTCAGTGAGGAAATTCCCAAATTATTAATAGGAAGAAATGTGTAGTAATTTCGTAACCAAAATGGAGAAGGCACAATTGCATAGAAATAGATCTTGTATTTTTAGTTTTTTTGTTTTTGTACCCAAGGGTAGGATATTCAGGGTTTCTATAGACAATGGTTTCCCCTTTGCTATATCTCTTTGATATACGTGTGGGGTCCAACAATTGTAGTCAACCCAATATCTCAGGGCACCAACAAAGGAGGATAGGCCATGCCCTTAGTCGTACTATCTAACTACCTAGGTACTAGAGAGTATCTTCCTGATTGTTATTCTCAGTGGCACTATAGTAGTCAGGCAACCAATTGGTTTATCTATGGAGGGCTTGAGGAGATATAGATTGATCTGTATACAGGTGTTGTCTAGTGCGCTACCGCTCGAAGAGGTACCAACAGGGGTTATAATGGTGACCAACAGATGTGAGCTTAAGTACCTCTGGTATTTCTTGTGTGTATGACTCCCCGACCGTGGGTTTAAGTGTGTAATGATAGATCTCTATAGATTTACTACGTTGGAATACGTCTGTACCCTGAAAAAATTTAACCCACAATTTTCTACCGAGGAAGGTGCTCTGATACCACTTGTAGTATTCCAGATATAAAATAGTATGCAAAACATAAAGATTTTAGCATAGAAATGGTAGATAAATAATGATATAACCAAACCAATAACAAAATAATACCATAATAAGACCAGAAAGAGCACCTTGATTAATTATAGCAATGTTCACTTTCCTCTTCAAGGGGGAAACCTCCAGCATAATAGACCTCTATTACAATAATATCCAAGACAAGATTTCTCATACCCTCTACTGCTATTTATACTAAATATATCTATCCAAAAGAACAATCTAGGAAAGATCCTTCTAGAAGCGGAACCTTCAATTAGGTCTTCTTACATTTGACTTATTCATCCTTATTGTTAGGGCTTATTAATATTGGCCTTTATTACATGGAATTATATTATTCTACCTATGTGAGGGGTTAGGGACGTTACGTCTCTAACATTGGCTAGTAAACTAATGGTTGCATGGCCAGTTAAGTAGGATTAGGTGGCAGTTGACTCCATTCACTTCAAGTGTATTTCATATCTCTCTAGAACACTCCTAATGCACATTAGTTGACTACTATGGAAAGTTGGTTTTGTGATACAAATTATATCACTTGTATTGTATCAATTGCAAGAAGGGTGACACCAATTGAGTTGTTAGAAAGCTCAATCAACCTCCAATTGTAACACTAACCATGACTCTCAACTCTTGTGGGCATGAGACCTCAAGGTGGTCCCATTTATATCACCAGTACATTGGGCCCAATTTTTAGATATTTTACCAATGAATTTGTGTTGCAAAAAAATAGGACGTGCGAAGAAGCCTTCAAACCATTTTCATTATGCAGTGGTCATCGAATGAGCGATGGACCTATGTCTCGGTCATATTTTCGATGGTCATCAAATTGGATTTATCGGTCCATTGCGATCATCTCATACGTCCAATGGAGGACCATTGAATGGATCGACAAATTACCTATGAAGTTGTTGTATCAGAAATACAAACTTTTGTCTCTTTGCATCGGTATATTGACGAAAAAATCCTGAATATTCTTCATAAGTTTATGCCAGGAATCCATTCATCGACTCACATGAGTGGAATCCATTCATTCAGTTTTATAAAAAAAAAAAGCAAAAATAATCATTCTAAATAAATCACATCAATAACATTGCTAGTTTTACAAAATGCAGTTCTTAGAGCTACAAATAGGGGGGAATTTTGTTCAACAATACCTCTTAAGAGATCTATATCCACGACTAAATAGCACCAAAATGTTATGAGTTTACTTTATGAATCATTTCATATGACCTCCCTATCATATTCAAAGTGAGCCTCTATATCTAGAGTCACCTAATATAGTCATAGAAAAATCTATAAGGTTTTCTATTATGAAGCTACAAAGGAAAATAATATGAAAAATCTTTAGATGCCATGACGTGATCAAGGCAATATTGCACAATGGTATTTGGAATTGGTATTATGATATTTTCATGACAAGTGTGCACTAATACTAGAACTTACATGATAGGATCAATATCATGACTAATCTGTTGATGGAAATGTACCTCTCAATTAAATTTTGCAAAACTAATAACATGGAGCTAATCTATTAAAGGACCTTCCTATTAAAGTTTGCAATCATAAATAAAATTACTCGAAAACTTAATGGATAGAACCTAATTTAAGTTAAAATGTATGATTAAACTATGAAACAATCATAAAGTCACTTAACCATAAATTCAATTTTAACTACTCTCCTGTTGAAACATGGATTTTGATTTTGAGGTAGAAAATATCAAGGCTCAAATATACAGTCCATGCTTATTATTCACCCACATTCTCACCATGAATGGGAAGTTTTGCATTGAATTTTAACTATGCATTAATTTCTTTGTAATGGATTGAATTATTTTAACACTTGATCAATTAAGGAGCATGTGAGCATAGACCTGTAGACTAATCATAAAACTAATGTACACCCAAAGATTGTATACCTCAAGGTTGAATATCTTTATTTCCAATATTTTATACATTAATCATTTGTATGAATTAAAGAGATACATAGTATACCTTATAAACCTAAAAGCATATCAAATCCAAATTTATATAGATCTCTCTCAGAATTCCTTTACTACATATACCTATTCCACCACCTAAATTGAATGTACTATAATACCATGAACACAATACATGTTGTTGATGTATCCCCATGACAAGGTAAAGTTATATACCACCTTTCTTCTCTTGGTTCAATTTGCAATGAAAGTGTGGCTAGGATGGAACCAGTACAATCATCCAATCATTAAAAGAAAAGGCTTTCAATATCACCATTCAACTAAACATGAAAACTACATCAAATCCTGAATGAACCTTGTAATAATCTAGTTCACACCAACTTATTTAATTACAATGTAAATATGAGTATACCTTACATTTTTGGCTTTGTATATTTCCATTGCATCCTCCAAAATATTTTCTACCTTGATATTGTATTCCAACATCTTCAACACATCTATTGGCACCATGAAACTTTCCCACACCAAACTATAATCATAACTGGACCTCTATGACAAACCCAAAAAAAAAAAAAATCACTCCAAGATGAAGTTCCTTCACAATCTCTAAGATGTATAAACACAACATGTTCATTCTACGACTTTCTAAGTAAACAAAAATCAAAATCCTTTCAATCATTAAACCTAAGTCTTATATCATTTTATAGTGAATTATGAATCTTGTCACATCCTAATTGAACTAGTTTGGACAAGTTTGGTTTAATTGTGTTCGAAAAATACAAAATTAATTGAAAATAAAAACACATCATGTGTAACTTACCACTACACTTCAAGATGTATGAGATGTTGTTAGTGATTAAGACTTTGCTATTAGTAATTGAGGCTTCTCTTTTCTTCTTGCAGATCCAACCTTATGATTACAAGTTGGTTATATCATATGTAGTTGTTTAATAATAACGCAATCATTTGATTCATGCTTGGTCATTGTTACCTCCCCCATGCCTACGGGTAGCTAGAGGAGATCATGTCTCATGGCCCACAATGGAGACAATTTCCATGACCATGATGATGATCAAATTGTCCATAGATGGTAGCCTAGAAGTCCCCCTCAGATTTTCGTTTATAGCTACAGATCAACCAAGTTCATCACATTTAGACAACTCAATGTATGTAATATGGTAAGCAAACATCACCATGAGGTATGCTATTCCTTTTTTCATGAAAAGGGTTGTTCTTAATCTATTGGGAATTTGGATGAGGATCATTGGTTAAAGTTGAATAATGCATCATTGGCTTGGGGAGCTTTCTTTGTTTACTTGTTTCACCGTGTTCAACTTTGTTGCCCTAGTCTTGTGTTGTCTCCACCCAAGGAAAAGGGGTACTAATGGGGGGCCTTCACAAGGGTAACATTTTGTTCCCCACCATACTTAACACTTTCCATGTTGGAACGTATCACAGTGTAATAAATATTTTTAATGGGTCATTGTCCATTCTTTGATGAGAAGAAGGGTTTGAAGGCCCAGATGTTGACACAACTGCAATACATGTATATTCTATGTAAAAAATGATAAAGGCTGCCTATAAATACCCAATCCATCTTGATATCTACCCCCTCTAATGGTAATCACCCCTTGTCCTAATGCATTAGATGCACAATTATATTAACAAGACCATATCCTAGTAAGAAAATGAAATAATGAAGCTTTAAACCTATAAAGAGAACTTGCAAATAAAGAAATGGGTATCAAAAGGAAATTAATGGGTTCAAAATGAAAAAATTATTGAGGAAAGGGTGTATGAGAAATAAATTTCTCTCTCTACAAAGGTGCTCATAGAAATGGATTCTATGACACCACAAGACATGAATTAAGCCTTAATTCATACCACTATCACGCTTACTCTTGAATGGTTTCTTTCTTTCATTGTTTCCCTCAGGAGTTATCCCTTTACCTGGGTCTTTTCTTTCACTACCTTGGTTGCTACACCTAACAGGGTTGGATGAAGGTCCTCCCATATTCAAACTTTCCAACTCACTTGAGGTCCTAGGACAATGTGATGCTTGAAGGTGATACTTAGGTGAATTATTTACATGGATTATATCTTAAGTAAAAACTTACTTTGCATGATTCAAGGACTAATATCTCTTATGAACATTGGTTTACCTTTTCTTTTATTCTTCTCTTTTTTGGATGGCCCTGACATGGTTCTTTAAGGGACATGCCAGAATTTCACCCAAGACGTTCTACCCTTTTTGTAGGACTTTGGGACGTGTGATGAAGAGAAGTGAGTCATCCATTGACTTTCCACCTTCCAATGTGATATATTTGTTCCTGCAACGTAGTGGGTGGAAATTTACTCCTTCATATTCATACCACCCCTAGCCCCTTGGGCCTTGAGATTCACTACATCACCTCGGCGATACAATCCTATGATAAATTATATATCGTCCACTTCAATCCTCAATGGTTTCCCATCGATATTGAATGACTCTGTCTTTGGATCCCAATAGTTTAGTAGTAACTGGAGTAACCTCACCTGAGCTCTCATTCCCTTGAGAGCCAAGAATTTATAAAGGCCACATCATTTTAAATCTTGTTGGGCCCTTGCATCTCTTTGCACTACTACAATTATCTCCTCATTCTCCCTTTTCCTCCATTCAATAACCATCCTATAAAGGAGAAACTATTTTTTGAGTTAAACCCCTTTCAAAATCTTGTTCACGGACTTGTACACAGGATAAATTGATAACACTCACATATAGGGCTTCATGTATGCTTGCAGGATTCTCTTTTACCGTGTATATGGGGTCGTATACGTGACCTGATGATCTGCCACCCACGTAAACCCTAGTTTCCATGTTACGCCCTCTAATACTCAAAAAATGGGACCTAAAACTAAAATTTAAACCATTTAAATTGAAGGAGATGGGATTGGAACTTACTTGGTCCAGATGGTTGTTGATTCCGTTGATCATAGCTCCCATAATAGACACTTGAAGATCATGGGAAAAATGGCCTAAAATGCATTATGTGGGTGAAAAAACTCAAATGGTATAGTAAAATGTTCTATTTTTACCATTAATAGAATTTTTTTACCCACTTTCTATTGTTCTTTACTATTTTTTGACCTTATGAACTAATATAGTAGTGGAAAGACTTGATTTTTAGTGGTTTTTTCCAGGATTTTTTATGGCTTCCAGTGTCCTACCGCCCGTTCATGCCTTAAGAAGGTATATTCTTTCACCAGCCTATAGGATAGGTTTTCATTTTGTTTTGCATTCTTTCATTTTCCTATGACCATTATCCATACACCCTAGGTACAAACCCATTTATTAGTGACATAGAACCTTCTTACTACTATTAGAAGTTGCACTATTAAGTGCTAGAGACTTACCAAACATGGGTGCCCTAGTTAGAACCTTTGTGTCATTTCGTGCCCATGAAAAAGTTATTGCATAGGATTGGGAGTTCCTTATAGTCCCAATATGAATTTGCATTTGATCCCCATTTTATTACTCACGATCATTCTAACCATTACCCGTGGGAGTCCCCCTCGAGTCTTGGTTAAGCTCTTTTCCAACTCTCGAAAAACTAAAAAGATTGTCGAGTGAACTTGTCTCTTTCACAGTCGTTAAATGGATGTGAAAGGACATATATTTGGTATAAGTTTAACCCTTTTCTAGACCAAGTAGACTACTTACAAAAAAGGAATATTCTAGTCACCATTGGCCAGAAGAGTTCTCCTGGGTATTATTTTATACTTTTTCGAGCCTACGAGACTAAATCTACAAAAAAATGACATTTCTTTGGAATTAAATTGTAATGGCATTCCATCATCCTTCTTGCCTTGTTGGACCTATTTTTAGTTCCCTCTTTCTCATTATAATCATATTACCTCAACAATTTGCATCATTATCCAAGAAGTGCCTTCCATATATCCTTTGCAACTTGACACCTTCTACCCTTAGAGGAAACATCCCCCTGAGTGTCCATGCCCTACATGCACTTCCTTTCATTGAGAATAGGTATGTTCCACTTCTTGGAACTATTTGCTTACTCACGACACTCATTTCCTCTCCTGTATCATAGCATATATTTTCCTATGAAAAAACCAAAAAAATACCGGCGGGAAAGAATATTATCTCATATCGATAGCAGTCGTGTCACCTTTGAATAGAGAACAAAATTTTGAGTCCATTTTCATCCAAATTTTGGGTTTAGCATGAACTTAGGAAGTTGACATCATTACTTAGAGCTTACTCCTCTAACTGGTTACTCTTCCAGTCCCTATAGAGAGTTTGTTGATGCCTCCTGCATCAAATGTTTTTTATCATCAAGTCTATGTTGCCTAAGTTATTTGTATGTGTTGGCCTCCTATTTTGGCTTCTTTTTGTGATATATTTTTTCCTATATGTCTCTACCTTATCACTAATTTGCCAATTTTAACTCTGGATACCTATTCCATATCCTATTTATCTCCAATAAACCATAGGTGATTAATGAAGTCTTTAAATATGTGTTTCTTATGTTTTCATGAATAAATAGAATGAAGATTGTTTATTTTGGCTAACTTGATATTTGCAGTATGATTTTGGAATCCATGCAGATAATTTCAAAGGGATTTACTTTATCATTTGGCAACAACATAGTCTTAGACACCCTAGTAGCTGATATCCTATGTATTGACATTTTGGTAGTAAACCAGAGTACTCTGACTACTGGAATAAGTGAGCGCAAGACATAGAGGATGGTTCGTTGGTTTGGTATTCTCCAGCTTTCGAGGATATTTTCTACCACTTGGAGTATGCTTGTTGGATTTCTTAGATGGATCTTATCCCTTCAGAACAGGTTCCTAGCATCATGCATGGAAGATCCATTTTTAATTAATGCTTCAAATTTATATGGAACGATAACATGATTCCATGCCTTCGGTCGTGGAATCATGTAACAATTATATTTACTTTTCCTATAAATAGCATGTCATCACAAGAATATAGGAGAATATGATTAGTGCTGGTAGATGATCTATTTTTGGATCGATCCTCTATTTTAGACTGGATTATAAAAAGGGTATAATATGTAATAGATAGGTAGAGGGGAATATATAGATAGATATACAGAGGAACATTTGGATGATTGTTAAAATCCATCATATTGTTTACTGTTTTATATAATATAATATAAATTTCATGAGTTCGATGTGATAGTAACAGAGATCTGTGTACATCCCGAGTCTGGAAGGGCCCCCAACTTGGGTATGTTTGCATTCTAGGTCATGCTAATTGTTTTTCCATAAGTTTATTTAACTGGTATGAGTTTAAATATTTGCAAGTTCCTTATGGTAGCAGGTTGAAGTTATGCCATTATGCTTTCATTCCTTTAAGATATAGAATTAGTTGAGTGCAATAATAGTTTATCTTCATGAATCATAACAATTGCTTGATTTCATTTCAAAAGTAAATAGGTGTCATGTGAGTGTGACAGTTGAAATAGTCTGAAATTACAGAGGTAGATTTCTTTTGAGTGTTGCTGCAAGTTTTATTTGGTGATTGAAGTGTGGAATAATAGTTTGATTATTTCTAATAGTTTTTAGAAGGATGTGCACATCGAAATTAGATAGTGGTGGATTAAGTTGCTTCATAGTTCTTTAGAAGTATGGTTGATGAAGGAGTAATCTTTTGAAGACATTTAGTTTAGAGTTTAGTGATGGTTTGATTTGATTATATGTATAACCTTCCAAGCATTTTCCTGTAAGGCATAATATCAAGATGTTGAGTATGGTTTTTTTGAAAGAGATAAGGAATTCAAGCACTAATTGGACTATCATCAGAGCATATACATAGAAATGAATTCAGTACTCCTTTTACGAAAGATAATACAATCTTTTCATAGTTTATTAAAGAAGGTTTTAGAGTTAGTATCAAGTTATTAGAGTTGTTGATAACTAGCTAAATTCATATTCTTTCTCCATTTATGCACATATGGTGTCATTGCCTCAAAGTATACCTTCTCAGGTTAACATTTTATGTAGGTTGTTTATAGAAATATAATTAGCTCATCATTTTGGCATAGTTGTCGGGGAGGTACTAAAAAGGATTGGAAAATAGGGGTTGTGTTGTGTTTGTTGAAGGCCAGGTGGAGGAGGAACGGTAAGACGAGGGTTAAGAACCTACAAATCTACTATAGTGGGTTCCTCCAAAGATTCTCCAAGTAGTTAGACTTCAACAATTACTTTTGATGCAAGTGTGCCTTTATTTTTAGCAGTGTCAGATTTCATTTCAGTAAGGTGTGGAAGTTCATTTTTTCAGTTGTGATTGGATTCAATTTTGCAAGGATTTATTTTAGTTTCAGTTGTGTGAATTAAGTTTTAAAAGGTGTGTTTTTCCACAATTATTTTCAGTTTATGTGATCTAAAAGAATTCGTTTTAGTTGTGTGATTTTCATTTTCAAATAAGAAGAATTCCCCTACTTTGAAGCAGCAACAACACCATCCATAGAAAGAATTAAAGAGAATTCTAAAGAATTGTTGAGTAAGAAGGAATGTTTCTACAAGATATTTTGTAGGATATGGAGAGAAGCCTATTGGAACTTCCTTGTTATATTGCAACAAAAAAAAATAACCAAGAGACTCCATTAGATGAAGAAACTTTGGAACCTGAAATCATAGAATTTCTTTCATATTTAATCCTTGTTGTCTTTAGGAAAATGTAGGAGTCTTTGAAGCTCCACAAGTCAACATTCAAAATCATGAGAAGTGGATTCTTTCAAATTCACATAGCATGCAAGTGACTGCACAAGGAGAATTGACAAGGTTCAATTATATTGAAGAATGGTTCCAATCAGGAATCAAGAGAACAAATAGATTCCTTATTCAACAAATCATAGCATCTCATCAAAATAATTAGCCGGTTCTTCATGTTCAAGTACGTTCTAAAGTTTTCATTCTACACCCGAGCATGAATTTATTTACAAGTCTGTTATGAACATGGCTTCATTGGAAACATACATATACTTGAAAGAAATTCATTTTCTTTTTAAGTAGGTATGATAGGGAATAGAAATGTTGCAGATAGTTAAGTGTGGGAATAATGCAGTGAATTTTTGGTTTTCAATAAAAGGATGAGAGTATATAGCTACACAAAGACTTCTTCTCCTGATAAGAACTAGACTTCTAACCAGTTGATGATTCTCTAATTGAAGATATTTGTATTTATTGATACAATATGCACCTACCATTAACTGTTGATCTCCTAAAAGAGAAGATAATCAGATGCTGATCTTAGCCCATATGTGATGGACATATAGATCTATCTTTCACGATATTGGATATCTCTATGGGAGAACATTTCAGGGACTCTAATTGGTTAAAAAAACTATTACCAGATATGTGTTTTGAAGAAAATTTCAAGATTTGGATTTTTTTACCATTGGGATATAATTCACAGTTTGATAGCTGTGTTATTTCTACTCTTACTCCTATCATAAGGGAGGAAATTTTCATGGTGGAAAAGTTACCTGAAATAATAGTACAAGCACTTTGTTTTTTGATAATGACTATTATCATGGAATCATGTCGACTACCATAATTTTTCATCTTATAGTTTATACACTGGAGTCCAGTACTGAAATCATATGATACAAACTCTATCTCAAAATATGATGGCAGTTTGTATCCATACATAAGGTGGAAACGATATGCTCATGGTAAGTCAAGGTAAGTTCATTGGATTTATATTCTTTATTAAGGAATTAAAGGAATATGATTAAGGATTAGTTGATCATCTTCTCATCCCTTACCATGATTATCCACTTATCTATCAATTCTCTCCTAGACATCGTGCTTCCCCCATAATGCATGCCACATCCTTTTATCAATATCGTATGACTTGTAGTTCACCTTATAAAATAGTATAAAGTAAATACTTGTATCATTTTGGTACTTTCCATTGATTTGAATCACTGCAAGGATTTAAATCAATGCATATATGATCTTATATTTTGTTGCTTCACTTAGCAAACAACTGGATGGGTTAATATCTTCACATCATTTCAACCGTCTCTTGGTCATTCTGTGTCTTTTCTCCATTTTACTCAAGAAATATAGAAGAATGGGGTAATAGTCATGCCAAAGGAAAAAGTACCCAGGTTTGAGCCAACAATAAATGAGTTGTTCAAAGCATATCCAAGGTGTAGACAATGAATTGAACAAGCAAGGTGGATGCCTTTTTATGATTGATTGAATGGGCACAATGTTAATGTAACCAAAGCGTTTGCAGAGACATTTAATGGCCAGGAAGCTTGAGTGGGAGAATTGGTTATACAGGTGTATGAGGGTTTAATTGCTGAATATATAGGTGTTCCCTGTGATGGGGAATGATGGTTCAAAAATATGCTAATTAAAGGGATTGATTGGAATGAATTTCTTCTGCCAGGACATATTAACCCTGATTGGAGCAAGGTTTTCCTAGAGAGTGGATTATCGAGGAATGGAGGGATGTGGTGTTTGTCACTCAGTAATGTATCAGTTGTGAGGGAAGGTATGTTGTCACATTTCTTTATCATCTTAGATTTCTTTTGCATTTCAAAGGCACGCAGAGAATGAATCATTCATTTTATCTTTGGAAAATTATAACTAATATGGCCACAAAAGTTTAAACTCATCCCAAATATATTAATACCAGTCTATTTCACCATAGTTTGACTAAATTACTGGTAGAAGGAGAAGTACAGAAGAAGAACCAAACTTGGGGTCAATTTTTTTTTTTTGGTCTAGATTCGAGTTGAATCCTTAAGCTTTGAACCTTACCCTGGCCTCTCAATCTAAAAAGGTTCGAGCTAGTCCTCTATGTAAATTAAAAAGTTCAACTAAGGAGGCTAAAGATAGTGGACAATCTCCACATGCAACTCCAACTTAAGCTCTAAGGTCAGATAAGCATGATTCAAGTAAGAAGATATCCAAAAATACAGGAAAAAAAATGAATTCTCAAGTTAAATAAGGAACATCAGAAGCAGATCAAGAATTAGAAGTTATGCAAAATATCCCTAAACGACCAAGGACTCAATCACTGACTAGGAGAAATTTGATTCCACCTATTTCTAGTGGATTAGAGAAACAAGCCAAGGAAGTACCACAAATAGAGGCATAACCACACTTAACAGATATACAACATGAGGAACTAGAATCTTTGCCTGTCCAGGATTTAAAGAACTCAAAAGAGCCAAGGAAGGAGGAAATTGAAGAAAGGGTGTATAAGCAATTAGAAGAACAAGATGAGGAACCTTCTCTTGAATATACCTTATGAAAATCTACAAAAATAAAGAGGAGGAGGATTAAGGTAAAGGATTCTGAGAAGATAGAGGAAAAATATGGAGAATCCTCATCTAACAAGGAACCCATGAAGAGAAAGACCAGGAAGGAGCTTAAACAGGAAATTCTTGAGAGTAAGGATGATAATATATTTCTACAAAAGTCTTATCATAAGTTGTCCAAACAGTATGACAAATTGGATATGAGGTATAAAGTTATTTTCACAAAGTCTAAGGAATGGTATATCAAACTTGCCAATGTAGAGAAAAAAAATGCATATTTGAAGAAGAAGATTTGGCAGTTGGAGCATAAACTAGTAATAACTTCCTCTTCTCGAGCTGGTATGATGACACGACCAATAGGGACTGTACAATCTCCACAATACTATCCTTTTTTTGCATGGGGACATGCAAATACTCAGGCTTGGGGGGAATGCTGGCCTCCAATTTTGGATTCTTTTTGTGATATCGCTTTTCCTATATGTCTCTATCCTTATCAATAATTTTCCAATTTTAACTTTGGATACCTATTCCATAGTCTATTTATCTCCAAGAAACTACAGTTGATTAATGAATTCTTTAAATATGTATTTCTTATGTTTTAATGAATAAATAGAATGAAGCTTGCTTATCTTAGCTAAATTGAGCTTTGCAGTATGATTTTGGAATCCATACAGGTGATTTCAAAGGGATTTACTTTATCATTTGGCAGCAGCATAGTCTTAGACACTCTAGCAGCTGAAATCCTATGTTTTGACATTTCGATAGTCAACCAGAGCACTCTGACTACCAGAATAGGTCAACGTAAGACATGGAGGATGGTTCGTTGATTTGGTATTCTCTAGCTTTTGAGGATATTTTCTACCACTTGGAGTATACTTGTTGGAGGTCTTACATGGATCTTATCCCTTCATAATAGGTTCCTAGAATCATGGATGGAAGATCCAATTTTAGTTAATGCTTCAAATTTATATGGAATGATAGCATGATTACATGCCTTCGATCATGGAATCATCTAACGATTGTGTTTACTTTTACTATAAATAACATGTCATCACAAGAATATAGGTGTAGTGTCCCCAAGATCGAGCCCTTTGTAAGTTTGATGTATGAAAGGAATTGTAAATATGTGTTATAGGTTGGTGAGCCAAGTTTGTATAAGCGGATGGGCTTATGTGATTGTTAGGCCAGAGAGCCTAAGGGTTGGAGGCCAAGGGCCTGATTTTGTACCTGTATGTATGCAACACATTAATAAAATATAAACACTACCGTGTGTAGACCGACCATGATGAATGAGTGATGGGGGACTGAGCTTCCACAGAGTGGGAAAGGAATTAGGGGATGGAAGGTAGAAAAAGGGGCTAAGTGTTGAGCCTAAGGGCTTAAGACTTGGGAACAATATTTTATTAATATTCCAAAGAACATGTGCATTTTATGTTTTTTTTTATCCTAAGTTCCTGGCAAGGGGAAAACATGCAAAGGGGATGCATGTTGATGGAACACATGCAGTTCCAAGGGTGACAAGTGTTAACCCTGGTGCATGCGAATAAAATGGCCAAGATGAGCTGTGA
>JASDQU010100290.1:313557-323711 GCA_032191745.1 Picea mariana | reverse complement strand
GTGGGTAACCATGTTTTCTTGAAAGTGAAAACTAACAAGAGTTCCCTAAAGTTGGGAAGTTGCACCAAGTTGGCAGCAAGATTTTTTGGGCCGTTTGAAATCTTGGAAAGGATTGGGCCAGTTGCATACATGTTTGCATTACCTGCATCTATGAATATACATAATGTGTTTCATGTTTCACTACTTAAGAAATATATACCTGATGCTAGTCATGTTATCGATTGGAATGTGATTTAGGTGGAACCAGAAGGTGTCCTGCAAGTGCATCCTATGCGCATATTGGACAGGAAAAGAAAATAGCTCTGGAATCGAGCTATAGAGCTTGTAAAGGTCTAGTGGACCTGGTATGGTCCTGAGGACGCAACATGGGAGCATGCAGATGCTATGCGGGTAGAGTACCCACATCTTTTTGAAAATTTTGAAAAGCTTGAAGAGACAGTGTAAGGTTGCACTGAGGACAGTGCAGAAATAAGGGGAGGGGGATTGTAGTGTCCCCAAGATCGAGCCCTTTGTAAGTCTGATGTATGAAAGGAATTGTAAATATGTGTTATAGGCTGGTGAGCTAAGTTTGTATAAGCTGATAGGCTTATGTGATTGTTAGGCCAGAGAGCCTAAGGGTTGGAGGCCAAGGGCCTGATTTTGTACTTGTATGTATGCAACACATTAATAAAATATAAACACCGCCGCATGCAGACTGACCACGATGAATGAGTGATGGGGGAACTGAGATTCCATAGAGTGGGAAAGGAATTAGGGGCTGGAAGGTGGGAAAAGGGGCTAAGTGTTGAGCCTAGGGGATTAAGCCTTGGGAATAATATTTTATTATTATTCCAAAGAACATGTGCATTTTATGTTTTTTTAATCCTAAGTTCCTGGCAAGGGGAAAACATGCAAAGGGGATGCATGCTGATGGAACACATGCAATTCCAAGGGTGACAAGTGTCAACCCTGGTGCATGCGAATAAAATGACCAAGATGAGTCATGAGAGGGGTTCCTCCTCCATTCGACCCCCGACTACCTGAAGTGAACTAGTCTGACCTCTACAGAGAAACCCTTGTGCATCTTCTGAACCAAAAAGTCATGTATCTGAGTTTTTTCTGGGATAACCGATACATCCTCTATCTGAACAGTTCGAACCTGTGTTGACCCTTGCATGGATTGTTTGTCATGCATCCCTGAGAACCAAAGCATGAGTCTATCCTGTGTTGCCGGATTGAGAAATAAGAAGTGACCTGCCATTGTTGAACTTGTTGGAAAGCCCATGTCTATTTTTCCCATGGGTTGTTGTGGCCACGCAGTGCTGGACTGTGTGTGGCTTGTTGGCCAATTGTGCAACACTCTCTCCTGGTGAGAGAGGTGACTGAGGTTGGAAGAACATGTGGCTTGGCCTATGAGCGAATCTCTCCAGGTGAGAGAGTGCGCAGAGGAAGGAGAGAACTCATGGAAGGAATCTTGTAGCTGCCACAGAGCTTTGAGAATTCCAGTCTGCTCTATTGTTGTAACCCAAGGCAAGGGAGGTTATCAGTCGAAGGACTATCTAGGTGACAGAGAAGGTGTATACTCCTGGGGTGGAACAGGCATGTGGGGAAGAAGAGTCTGTGGGTAGTGAGCATGAGTGGTTCCTGGGAGAGAACTCCTTCCTTGTGACTGTGTGTTTTCCCTGTAACCTCAGCCTAGCCTAGGATTCCTTGCCTTGGGGATGGAGCTTAGTCCCATCTCGGTGGTGACCCACTGTTGAGCTGAAAAGAAGTGTGGTATAAGGCTGGGAGGTTCATGGAAGGCCTACACTTGGTTGGTGGAACTGCCACTGTTTCAAAGATAAGTACCAGACGATGCTTTAATTATGTTTTTGTATCCCTGTGTATTATAAATATCATGTATTTTGCTGTGCGTTTGGATTAATGTTATTGCCATGGATTATTTATGTTAGTAATAATTCTTATGCTTACTCTAAGCTCAAATGTATTTCTTGCTTAAATGCATGTGGATTATATAATGCCTGTATGAGTTATGTAAAAAGTGGTGCTACAATTTGGTGTCAGGGCGATTAAGCCTTGGTAACAGAAAAAGTAGCATTACAATAGGAGAATATGGTTAGTGTTGGTGGATGATCAATTTCTGGATCGATCCTCTGTTTTAGACAGGATTATAAAAAGGGGATATGATGTAATATTAGATAGATAGAGGGGAATAGATAGATAGATATATAGAGGAAGATTTGGTTGATTTTTAAACTCCATCATACTGTTTATTTTTTTATATAATAGGAGATAAATTCCATGAGTTGGATGTGATAGTAATAGAGATTTGTGTACATCCTGAGTCTGGAAGGGTCCCCAGCTTGGGTATGTTTTCATCTTAGTTCATGATAATTGTTTTTCCATAAGTTTATTTATGTGGTGTGAGTTTAAATATTTTCAAGTTCCTTATGGTAGCAGGTTGAAGTTATGTCATTATTCTTTCATTCCTTTAAGATACGTAAGTAGTTGAGTGCAACAATAGTTTATCTTCATGAATCAAAATAGTTGCTTGATTTCATTTCAAAATTAAATAGGTATCATGTGACTGTGACAGTTGAAATAGTCTGAAATTACAGAGGTATATTTCTTTTTAGTATTGTTGTAATTTTTATTTGGTGATTAAAGTGTGGAAAAAGAGTTTGCTTATTTATGATAGTTTTTAGAAGGATGTGCACATCGAAATTAGATAACAATGGATTAAGTTGCTTCATAGTTCTTTATAAGTATGRTTGATGAAGGAGTAATMTTTTSAAGACATTTAGTTCAGAKTTCAGTGATKGTTTTATTTGATTAGATGTATAACCTTYCAAGYRTTTTCCTRTAAGGTAGAATATCCRRATTTTGAGTATGATTTTCTTGAAAGAGATAAGGAATTCAAGMATTAAGTRGACTATSATCATARCATATACATAGCAATGAATTAAGTACTCCTTTTATGAAAGATAATACAATCTTTTCATAGTTGATTAAAGAAGGTTTTAGAGTTAGTATCAAGTTATTAGAGTTGTTGATAACCAACACGAGATATATTCTTTCTCCATTTCTTGACATATGGTGTCAGTGCCTCAAAGTCTACCTTCTCGGGTTGACATTTTATGTAGGTTTTTTATAGAAATATAAATAGTTCATCAGTATGTCTCATGCTCTTGTTCAAAGGAAGTCTATAATCATGTGTTGTCCATTTCTCAAAACTCTTGACTTCGCATGTCGACCATATCCACAATGTATCTTATTGTCACATGAAGTTGTTATCCTACCATGCACCCTGGTCCTACTCTCATTGTGGGTAGGTAACCTTGAACCCAAAAGATGAAATTTCCTCATTGGTCGTTGACTGGGGGATTTCCCTTGTGTTCAACGAAAATAAAACTATTCACGCATTGGGATTCATGCAGTGTCTTGGATTCCATTATCCTTATTGGTGGTTTCCTTTCCTTTTGCCAACAATTTTCCTTATTGGTTTTTATTCAGAGGGTCTCTTTCATGCACTACTTGCATCTGGTGCATGCAAGGGACACAAAGGGTCATTGGTTCATGAACATCCTATTCCCGAGCTCCTCCTAATCATCAAGATATTTCTTTGTACCTCGTGCTGAATGATGAGATATTCCCTAATGATCTCCTTTCAACGGGTCTCCTTCCATCTAATTCAACTCATCTATTCTGGAAATGAGACCTAGAGTCCTATGCGTACCTAGAGGCTTTCATTCATTAGTGAAATTTTCTCTTACCATCGACAGTTGGGAATACATCAATGTCTCCTGATCAATGGATTCTTCAAGTGTTCGACCTCAACACTCTTATTCACACTTGTAGAATGTACTCGGTGCCTTGAAACATACTTTCATTATCGGTGGGTTGTCTCACATTTGTTAACGATATATATTAATGAATGGTAATCAAACGAAGTCTCATTGTGTTTGACCTCAACTCCTCTATTCACATGATGTAGAATTGCACCTTGAGTGGACAGTGTATAAGACCTCCAACTTACAGTAGAAAAATTCATCATCTGCTACTGTCTTTCATTGGACCAATACCTATATGACTTCATTAATCATGGGAAATCAGATTGTACTCCATTGTGTACGTATATATTCAATTGACTTTGAGACTAGATTTTACTGTGTCTTGTTCGTGACTATGATAGGCTATGGCATATGCCTACTTTGTATTTCCTATTAATGGCCATGAACAACTATTTGATATATTTACATATGGATTTGTAGTGTAATTGAGATTGACATCCACGTGTACAAAGTTATTATGGATTGTAATATTCTTATGAGCAACTAGTACTTCCAGATGAGTCTTCATTACTCCACTTCTGGGAATTATAATGTATTTTGGCCATCACAGATAGTCATGTGACCTCACACATTAGGGGGCATCTGTTACAGAAAATTTGTTCTCACTCCATGCAACTTGCTTAGATGGCCTTCCATTACCCTTTGCAGACTTGAAGTCCCCATTTTGTTCATTCCAGAGCCAAAAATGCACATTTTCCCACATATACGCTCCCTATTGGTTATATAACAGATGTATACACAAGTTCCTCCATTGCATCCAGTGTACATCGGGTTTGGTGCTCAAAAATTAAAAACTATATTGGGTTTCCATGCCATGTCACAAGATCCATGATCCTTTACCTTCCACATTCTGGAAATGCTCTGACTCGACCATTCAGTTCCATTTGAAGGATAGAAATTGAGCCTTATCCAAGCCTTGAGGATTTCAACAATTCAACTTTGAAAGAAAAGACACTCTGGAGAAATTTCACTTCATATTGAGTTTGCATGCCTTTTTCCTTGAAAGTATGAAATCCTTTTGTACAGCCCCCAAGCTCTTCCTTCTTTGCAATGGAGAACCTCATTGAATCCTATATATGATATTTCCTTTGGTGGAGGATTGAAGTGGTGGAGGCCCAACTAGAGGGACTTAGTTTCTCGGTTCCAATATGTGTCATTACAGAATCTTGTCACCTATGTACTTCTATTGATTATTTTAATAGAAATACTCTTTTCTCATCCAATTGATATCTTGTAGGTATTTGCATTTTTTTTCCAAGGGAATATTTATCATGTATGTTAATGGATCATGTTAATCTATATTCTAACATTATATATTATCACTATATGCTTGCGTATCTTGGTTTTCGAGGACATGTTGCAGGTATAAAGCTTTGGGTCACATGCTCAACGATGGTCTTATTCAAACATACTGATGAGGTAGGCTCTTAGCCTTGTCTGGTTAGCATTTCTTTTGTATAGCATACTTGGGATTATAGTTTATTTATGTGTGCCATTCTGTCTATTGTGGTTTACCCCTTGCTATAGGGATATTTTCCTCGCAACAAGATGTAAATATCTCAATGGTTAAAAAACCTCGGGTTAATATTAATAAGTGCACTCATGTGTGTGTTTGTAGCCACAAGAGTTATCTCAATTAGTTGAACCCCCCAACCAAGGCATGTTGACAAAAGTTCAAATTAGGCCAGTCCCTTGAAAGTTACTATATAATGCATGATATTATTTTCTTAATTTTTTTTGTTTTACATTAGTGAATTTATTTATTTCTATATGCATGGACTTTACACACCTTCTCCATAACATTTTTCTTTTTTACTTTTTTATATACAGGACCAACTTATGTCACTTGTAATATGAACATTTTTCACAAGCATTACATATCTCCCTTAGAGTGATCTCTAGAATGCACCTTATGTTTTCTCTAATATATCCCCCCATATCACCCTCATATGAGGGTGGGGGTATGAGGGTGTCGGTGGGGGGATATATTAGAGAAAACATACTACTCATATGAGGGTGGGGGTGGCGAGATATATTAGAGAAAACATAATATTACTCATATGAGGGTGAGGGTGGGGATGGTGGGATATATTAGAGAAAACATAGTGTTTTCCACCTTCATATGAGGGTGGGGGTGGAGGGATATATTAGAGAAAACATATTACTTATATGGGGGTAGGGGTGAGGGGATATATTAGAGAAAATATATTACTCATATGAGGGTGGTGGTGGGGAGATATATTAGAGAAAACATAATATTACTCATATGAGGGTGGTGGTGGGGAGATATATTAGAGAAAACGTAATATTACTCATATGTGGGTGAGGGTGGGGGTGAGGAGATATATTAGAGAAAACATAGTGTTTTCTATGTTTTCTCTACTATATCCACCCCCACCCTCAATGTTTCTCTAATATATCCCTCACCCCCATCCTCATATGAGGTATTATGTTTTTTCTAATATATCCCCCCACCACCACCCTCAATGTTTTCTCTTATATATGTCCCGACATCCACCCTCATATGAGGTATGAGAGTGGTGGGGGGAAATATAGAGTAAAACATATTATGTACAATATGTTTTCTCTAATATATCCCCGCACCCCCACCCTCATATGAGGTATGAGGGTGGTGGGGAGAACTATAGAGTAAAACATATTATTTTTTACTCTATATCCCCCTGACCCTCACCCTACCTTACCTCTATGTTTCAATCTATATTTCCACACACCCTCACCCCCACCCTACTTTACCTTACCTCTTACAATATAAAAATATGAAATATATTAATATCAATACAAAATCCTTAAAATTAGCTTGTGGACAACTAAAAACGTTTTTTATTAAATAAATAGCATAGATCCATTTTAAATAGAAATTTATTAAATATTTAGAAAAAATAAAGAAATAAAATTTAAACTTTCCACTTAAAATATTATGAGGTAACACAATTCATATTAAATCTAAGATACATCACTAATTATAAGAGTACAATAATTCTCTCATACAAATAATTAATATAAATTCTATAAAGTGGAGGGCCTATTCTAATCCCTCATATATAAACTATTTTTAAAAGTGGGGATAAAAACAATCCCTCTAATTATAGGACCATTATGATTAGCCCCATTTTAGACAAACTATATGAAAGTATTTGGAAAAGAAGATAAGCATATGGCTAGAAATTCACATAAAAATAGCTAAAGGTTAGGCCAGTTTTAGAGGCTATCATTCAACTATGGACCACCTTATCACGCTTAGGATCATCACATAGGAGTGTTGCAAAAATAAAACAAAACTCCTTTTTTGTTTCATTGACTTTAGGAAAGCTTTTGACACTGTTCCTAGGACCAACCTTTGGAATCGGTTATAATAGATAAAATTTCTCTTCTGAATGAGAGCTACTGCGGTAAGGTTGTATGAGAACATTATTTCCAAGTTTAGGAACACTAATGGATGCTCAGAAGAAATTGATTGCAATATAGGATTCAGGAAAGGTTGTCCCCTATCCCCTACCCTTTTTGACATTCATAATGACATGTTAGAAGGTTATTTAGAAGACACATGTTGTGTTGGATTGACTCTTTCTAGTATAGTAATCATGCTTCTTCTCTATGTTGATGATATTGTTTTTATGGAAATAAATCTCTATGACCTTAGTAAGCAACTTAGAATCCTCAAAGACTTCTTCTCTAGTATAGGTATGACTGTGAACAATAAAAAAACGAAGGTTATGATCATTAAATCCAACAAGATCACCTATGATACTTTTGTATATGTCAACAATATTTTGGAGGAAGTGTCTTCGTACAAGTATATTGAAATTGATATTCATCACAAACTCAATTGGAACTATAGTTTTGAGAAAAAGATAAATGGAGGGTGGAAAGCTTATTATGGGCTTGAAAATAATTGTAAATTAGCAAACCGTTGACTATGAGATGAGAAAAATCTCCTCTTTGAGACTCTTGTCACTCATGTTATCTTATATGGATGTGAAGTTTGGGGATGTAGTATCTCTCAAGAATCCTAAAGAAAGATAGAGCATATACAAAAGAATTTTATAACTTATAATCTCAAAATTAAATGAAATACACCCTATCTTATCTTCCTCATAGAAGTGATATTTTTCCTTCAATGAGATCACAATTATTTTTGCTCCATTGGGAGCACAATTATGATTAAGTACTTAATGCATAAGAACAAGATAAACATCATGGATGACTAGAGGCTCCCCAAAATTGCTTTCAAAATAATATCTCTTTGTTTTGACTAGCACAAAGAAGAGAATCTAAATGTCAAAAATAAGAACTACTTCTCATGAGTTGCATAGGCATTGGGCAATCCCCAAAATACGGTGCCACAAAGAATCTGTCACCTTTGTGACACCAAGAGGATTGAAGTTGGAAAACCCTTTCTCCGAGGGCACTTCTAGAGTTCCCTGGGTATACTTACATATTTGTCACAATACTCACTTTTCTAACTTTCTAAGTCCTCTAAACTTTAGAGATCCAGGAATGCTTCTCTTAATGCTTTTCAAACATCCAAATAACGTTTAAAAAGAATCCAAATAATCTCAAATAATCTCTTACCTGGCTTAAGATCTCATAAGTTTGAACTTAGTGTAAGTTAACAATCATCATCATAATAAGTTATTTTTCAAGTAATGAAAATTGTTGACCTAAATAAATGTTTTAACCTTGAATGAATGTGACCCGCAAACTTTCTATCAACTACTTCAAAACCTCTGTCATGTTTAAATTCAAATTTAAATTCAAAGTTTCGTTGCCACCATTTTTGTAACGGTTTTACTGAGAGTTAGAGGCGTATTCCTCGGCATTATCATAAAACCTTCAAAGCCCCATGGCACATCAATTTGGAAAGCTTATCCTCAACGATTTAGGAAATGCTTCACTTGAGAATCCCTATCTTAGAATCTTCAAAGGCCGTGTCACATGAACTAGAAAAAGATTATTCTAAGCGATTATTCCAAAGGCTGCCTGGGCTTTATCTTAGAATCTTCAAAGCCCCATGTCACATAAATTTTTGGAATCTAAAATCTTGTGGTCTTTTTGGGAAAAGGAAGTTAAAAATCAAAATCTATCCATTTGCAGCAGCATAAAATTAGGAGACGCACAATGATCTTTCGAGTGAAAAGTGTAGCAGATGTTCTATTTGGCCGGTCTATCAGATAGAACAAAATCTGAAATGATATGATACGATATCTAGAGGTTGAAAATCGCTTGCTGTGCTGCACTTTTCTCAGGCGATATTGTACTAAAGCATTATGCAACTCCTATGACCACACACCCATATTCTATCCGCACCCATGGGAGGGAGATTCACAGTTGCACCTTACGAATTTGAATTATCATTTACGCTGATACCATTGTGGGGATTCGATACCCCGACAAATACTAGTTCAATTAAACCGAAATCACAGTCAAAGGATTCCACTTAAACAAATATCAAATTGATACTCAAATTTTCTCTGAATCAAAAAGAGTTCTGCTGGCTTGCACCTCTCACTGTACTTCTGGTAAAGCAACATGACGACATTATTCTTAGAAGTCTTAAAATGATATTTTAAGACGTTAATGGACAAATTGCATCAGTGTGAGTCTAAATGCGGTTTTCTTTCTCTTCTGATTCTGATTCTAGACTCCATGTATGGTTTGTATACAGACGAATCACTCATTATTATTTCGAGTACTCTATCACAGATTCGACAACTGGCCCACAATTAGAGAACTGGAGCTCCTTCTATTTATACGGACACACGAGGTTATCCAATGCAAACTGCCTCTGTGAGCCCCCTCAGTCCTTTATCCAATCCTCTCACAGCTTGGTATTTCTGTGCATCTGTTTGCCTTGAACTCCACCGATTTTACTGCCCGTTCTAGCATATGGAGGAAGTGGGTAATAGGTTTTGGTAGTCATTTGTACACTGACTATTGATTTTAGTTTGCTTTAAGTCCCTTAGCTTTGTTTTAATACGATTTGATATATTGGAGTACTTTTACTTACAATTTGTATGGAATTTGCTCATTGGGTTCCTCGCTTTTAGTAGAATTCTATTGAACTCCCGATCTGTCTATGTGTTCCTGTAATATTTCAAACAATTGGGTCCTTGCACTGTTTCCAGAATCCTGTTGAATCTGAAAGGATAATTTGGCACTGGTGTTTATCTAAGATTATATCGAGTTCAGTCCAGTCTATCTTTTGTCTACATCAGATGATAGGTTAGGCCTTTGTTTTTTTCCACAAAACCTAACTTCGGTCTTTGCTTTTTGTCACAAAGTCTAAGTTGTGTCTTTGTTTTC
>JASDQU010100290.1:294524-305807 GCA_032191745.1 Picea mariana | reverse complement strand
ATATATATATATATATATATATATATATATATTTATATTTATATTTAGCTTAGGAAGATCCCTAGAAATATTTTTTGAGCGTAGATCTCACTATTTTTCTTCCCATGAAACCCGTTTTGAGGAATTCTTTTGACAGGATTAAACAACCCTTGAATCTCAGTCTTTTGGAATATCTCGCTAATTAAGCTCTTCCATGGCAGTGACCTGACTGCGTTATTTTATGCACAAATCGTAAACTGAATATTTCAGGTCGGCCCCAGCTCTCGTTTTCACTGAATATCTTAAACAGTATGTGACAGGTGTGTTGAGAGTTAGGTTTGAGTGACAGAATTTTTAAGAATCAAGAGACTTTGCTTTTGGACTGGAAAAATTCAGGGTTTGAAAGGAACTTAAGCATTTAAATTTTCACCATAGATTGAAAAGTCTGCATAGATTAAAAATATCAATTACCAACCATGTAACACTCTACAAAGTCCTACCAAGCACTAGCTAACCTTTTGACTCACCTTTGCTTCATCACTAAGTAATATTTTTGCATCACAGGCCATGGACCACTTATAGGGAATCTGTTCTGTCAAAATCAGTTTATAACTACATAATACTGCAGCAGGTTTATATTGGTCAATTATGTAAGTTTAATTTTTGAAGTTTCCAATAGACTATCAGGACATGAGCATAGTCTACCAGAAATTGTTAGATCCATTGATTTGAGTGATTATTTCTATATAATTCTAGTGCCCCAGAGTATTTTTCAGTATATTGAATCCATTTCTATATTCAGAAATAAATTTAAAATAACAAAAATTAATAATTTCCTACAAATTTATATTACCTCATTTTAACAATAAAATCTATTTAATAAAACAATTAAACAAAGCCACTTCCAAAGAATTTACCACTTTTACAGGGTAAAGGTGGTCCCTAATGTAATGACCACTTTGAAAGTGAATGTGAAGTTTCTTCTTAGAGTACCTTGAACCAATTCCCCAATACTTATAAATACTGTATTTGATAAATACAAACAGCAGACTAGAATAGACAAGCACTTAAAAAACAATCTCAATCTCTTATTTCACTTTCAAGTTTGGCAGAATATTAGAATAGACAAGCAATTAAAAAATCACAAACTCTTTTTTCTGGTCACTGAGTTTCTTTGCACCGACCAATTTCGAATCTCAATCTCTTACTTCACTTTCAAGTTTGGCAGAATATTAGAATTGACAAGTAATTAAAAAATCACAAACTCTTTTTTCTGGTCACTGAGTTTTTGCACTGAACAATTTGGTGCAGGTGTTTTATGTACATAACGCTCCATTGAAGAATCCGAAGTGATGCCGGTTCATTAACCTTCGTGTTACTCTTTATTTGTAAAAAGCAGCAGCATCCGTGGGCAAATAATATAAAAAAGATTATATGCATCCGTGGGCAAATAATATAAAAAAGATTATATTAAAAATAGTATAGGGAGAAAAGAGACATAAATATACATAGCCCTAAAATTGTAATCACTCTTTTCCATTTGTAGTGTTTTTTTTTAAATTATATATTGTTGTTTATTATAAAGTTATATTGAGTATTGTATAGTGAATTTTTGAAGATGTGTTATATTATAAAGTTTTATAAAGTTCTATTGAATATTATATGGTGAATTTAAGAAGATATTTTATATTATAAAGTTATATTAAGTATGACGTGGTGAATATATGAAGACGTGTTATATTTCTTTAAGTGAAAGATGGGATGGAATTTTGATATGGTGAATATATGAAGACGTGTTATATTTTTTTAAGTGAAAGATGGGATGGAATTTTGATATTTTATATAATTTTTAAAGTGAGGTTCAAAACATAAGTTTTTTAAATTTTAATATAATGTAAACAATAACTTGTGTTATTTTTTAATGATTTTTAAAAAAAAATATTAATATCATCTAATATGTAAAATTTAATTAGTAATTTTTATTTAAAATAATTATTTTAATTTGAAATTTACATTTTCACAAAATACATGTGTAAAAAATTGTGTTATTTTTTAATGATTTAAAAAAAAATTAATATTATTTAATATGTTAAATTTAATAAGTAATTTTTATTTATAATAATCATTTCAATTATATAGGGGTTTCGTGCAAGATATTAGATATTATTTTCGGGAACACTTTTGGGGCTTTTCCCACAATTAAGCCCACTTAGCTTGCTACCCCATTTGCAAAACCTTAGCAAGTATTGTGCTTTATGAACTACTCAATTAGAGCCCCCTTAACTCTTATTATTTAAGCATATAGGGTCATAGATTAATGACTTACACTACGCAGTTAATCCCAAAAATAATATCTAATCATTTCAATGTTAAATATATAATTTTCATAAAATGAATTAGGAGGAAGACTTATAAGTTTATCTTATTTTATTTTATTTTGTTGAAAAATACATTTGATATACACTTTATACATATTTGCATTTAAAACAATTTATTTTCTCCTACCCTTTTGAATATAAAACATCTATGAATATTTTACATATATTTTATAATATTTTAGTTGTGTAATTTTTATGTTAATGAACTTTCTCAATGAACCTTCATAAATGTGTACCAAATGGATATTATACTTATAGTTTTGATTTATAAAATCACATTTATTTATTTAAGAAACTGTGTTATTTTTTAATGATTTTTTTCAAAAAAATATTAATATCATTTAATATGTGAAATTTAATTGGTAATGTTTATTTAAAATAATTATTTTCATAAAATATATGATGTGTAAAAAATTGTGTTATTTTTTAATATTTTTTTTTCAAAAAAATATTAATATTATTTAATATGTTTAAGTAAATTTTATTTATAACAATTATTTCAATGTTAAATGTATAATTTTCACAAAGCAAATTAAGAGGAATATTTACACTTTTATCTCATTTTTTTTGAAAAATACATTTGACTTACACTTTGTACAGATTTGCATTAAGAACTCCTACTTATGTAAGAACACCCTCTTGAATAGAAAACATCCATGTGTATTTCACATATCTTTTATAATATTTTAGTTTTGTAATTTTTATGTTAATGAATTTTCTCAAGTCATCTTCATAAATGTGTAAATCTTTTAATGAATAAGTTAAAAAAGTTATGTATAAGTTTTATAACAAATAAAATAAAAAATGTAACATGAAAATGAAAACTAAAAAATGATATGCCATTGGATATAGGATTCTATGATGAATTCACTAGTGATGAAAAATAATGGAATAGATGAAGGGATTAGACCCCTATAGATTGTACTTGTAGAAAATCCTACTAAAAGAGAGGGAGGGGGAATGGAATTCACTAGTGATGAAAAATAATGGAATAGATGAAGGGATTAGACCCCCTATAGATTGTGCTTGTAGAAAATCCTACTAAAAGAGGGGGAGGGGGAGGGGGAGGGTTATGGTTTTAAACCCTCAATCAAATGGTTATTAAAAGATCAATTAAACACTTTTCATGGAATTTGAAGGGACCTCAATCAAGTCTTTATCAAACCCTTGATGATATCATGTTGGGTTAACGAAGAATGTTAAATTGAGATACAACCTCAATTGAGGTACCCATGTAGATTGAGATATAACCTCAATCAAGGATTTGTTGTAACAAACAAATAAAAACAAAAGATAAAATACCACAAAAAATGATGAAACTTGTATGCTTATTCTACTATGGTAAAAGGACCAAAACAAATTGTATCAAATCTAATCTTAAAATGAAATAAGTACAACAATATATATACTGTGGGTAGTTTCAATAATCAATAGGTGGAATAGAGAAAGAAACAAGGAAATATGATTTCACATGACCTCATAAAGATGAAGTGCAAGAGAAGTCTAAAAAGAGGATGAGGAAAAGGTGAGTAGAATTGAGAAATTGTGGCAATGCCATGTAACAAGAAAATGTTTGTTAGCATCCAAGTCAAGTTGTTTCCTGACTTTCAATGCATCTAACTATAGGGTCTTCAAGGCATCTAGTTGAGGGAAATATAAATAACTTTTAATCACATTCACCAAATGGATATTAAACTCATAGTTTTGATTTATACTTCACTAAATCATTCTGTTAGCACCAGAAGTCACTCCTGGATTGCAGCAGGAGTAAGCCTGATACCCATCAGTTTTATATGTCACGATAATGAATGGGGGTGGTTGAATTGATGCACACCCAGGGGAATATCGTTTTAACTTAGAAAAATGGGCCAGGCATGCACGAGCAGGTGAGGTCTTGATCTAACTTCAGTCGGGAAGTTGAGCTTAAAATGAGCAGAGGGAAGACTTGGTGAGAATGATGAACAAGACTTCTATGGGCATCAGGCCTTCCAACAACTTGTAGAATAAAAACAAGACGCTGAAAATGTGCCTAAGTGACACAGTTACAACAACACGATGATCAAACCTACATCACAATGTTGTTGGAACAACTCGACTGGATCCTCCAATTTCGAGTTACTCAGTGTATGAAGGAAAAGATAACATAGGAAACTAATTTAAAACTGGTAAAAATACTCTCATGATCAAACATACATCACAAAAACACAATCACCGTCAACTGGATCTTCCAATTCTGAGTGTCTTAAAGCAGTGTTTACAGAGAGATGGAAAGAAGCTGACTTTCATTAAACAGGAAGTCTCACATACAAATGCATAACCAAGAAAACCAGTGCTTCATTAAACTTTTACAATCGGGAGACTAGCTCAACCATCAACACTAAAAAAATGGAAAAAATGCTTGTATATACTCCAAGCAGAACCACAATAGCAAGTTCGAGATGATGCATTGAAGTCATTACGTCTACATGCTTCTTGGAAAACTGCACATGCAGTCTCAAGTCAGTCGTGAACTTTGGTCAGACGTAATCGCGCTCCAAAACGGGTCTGCACATGAGTTGACAAACTGTAGTCCTTTTTGGACTTTTCATTTATGGTTGAAACGATGTCCAACCACCATCAATTGCTTTAATAACTGCTTCATTGGGATCGGGTAAGGCTCCGGTCAACTCTGCTTCTGAAGGACGTGGAGGCATTCTCATTCTACCATCTAGAATTTCTTAAGGACTTCATGACAAGGCTAGAAAGGAGATGTGGGAGCCGACGTGATGACCAAAGCACATAAAACGAAGTGGTGAATGGATGATGGCCAGGCATAAGCGATTTGACATCTTGATGTGGAGATGAAATGAGGAGAGGCCATGTGGACGGATGTGGCAGAGGGATAGCAGTCGGTAAAATGTGGGTGATAGAACTCATGGACCCTAAAATGTGAGAACCAGGTGGAGGAGACACAGGGTTGAGGAGAAGGCGTGGGGGTGCGTGATTCGAAAAGGGGGAAAACCCGTCGCTAGGATGGATGACCTGGAGGAGGAGAAACATGTGTTGGAAGATAAGAGGGATGAAAATAAAGGGACACGATGCAGGGGTGAGTGGGGGACAGGTGCACGGTTGTGAATGGTGGGAGAGGAGAGGGGATGTGATAGGAAGAAGGGAGTGGCAGAGTGGAAGACAGATGGTGCTAGGAGGTGAGAGTGGTAAGTGGTAAAAATATTTAGGGGGTGTCCACATTCAAAACCACCCATGTCGGACCACCCCCCTATTAAAGGCAGAACGACAGGGGGGGTCCAGAATGGAACCTGTGCCATAGATCCGAGCGCTCCAATCTCAGCCGATCAAACCTACGCGCTCTCATATCAGACCCCCCCACCCCCATTAAAAGAAGAACAACTGGGGGGGGTCTGAAATTAAACCTCGACCGCAGATCTAGGCACGCAAACTCTGGTTGTCCAGATCAGCCTGCCTTTTAGAATGGCACGCCTTCGCACCAAAACTTAGGATAAGTGGGTTTTTCAACTCGATTCTTATCATTCTTTTCACCAAAACACCCCCTTACATGTTTATTTGATAACACATTCACATGGCATTTTTTATATTTTAACACACACACACATGTTAGTGGTGATAAATTGTAGCAAGGGTGTACAATTTCCCTAATCGAAAGGTTGTGACTTAGACATAGGAAAACATGAATATGAAACATGAAAACCACATTCCAAAGAAGATTTAAAATACTTTAAACCTTAGCCTATCCATATAAACAAAACTTAAATTAACAAACCACAGCCATAAAGATGAATAGATTTCCTTAAAGAGTGTAAATAATTACTTCATTCCCAATAAAAAGCATACTTAATGTCACCTAGAGAGAAATTTATTTTGAAGGAGTCACTCCATGGTTTCCTCCTTCAGAGGGTCTTTTTCTCCCCCAATGTATATTGATCCCGTCCTTGGTTACGAGTAGCATGCAGATCAAAAAATACTTATCAAGGGGAAGGATTTATCAAGATGTCTCGTGTAATTTTGGCAGTATATACCTATTGTATATGGATGGATGATGGATGGAGAGACCTCAAGCATTTATTTATAAAAAAATTATTGCTTAAACCTCCTTGACATGGTCATAAAAATAGGTGAGGTTAATTGACCAAATCAAGGTGAAGAATAGAAATTAGGGTTTAAAAATGTCCACTTATAGCTACTTTCCATTTCTGGAAAATTTCGACCATAAATAGTCAAAATTGTCATTTTTACAGGCTAGTGCAATTTTTGGGGTTACTTTCTACACTAGCCAATGCACTTATTAGGGATAAAATATGTTCTATCCCTATTAGATCCAAATCCAAGTTTGCTTCAATTGTTTTTGGAGTTCTAGTGAAGGTGGATGAAATGGGGGGATAACACTGTCACCTTAATAGGTAACCCCTTTCTATTTAGGAGTATATCAATGTACCTAGGGGAGACGTCCCCAGTAACTTGAGGGTTTGAAAAGGCTAAGTCAAATGATACAAGAAAGTCCCTCCTCTCTCACAGGTCACTCAAGTTAAAAGATTCTTTGAGTCTTATTAAAGATGAAGCAAAAGAGTAATATTGTGTACCTTCCTAGAATAAGACAACAAAGAGAAAAAAGGGCACTTTCCAAGTACCAAAATGATATTAATGCTTCATAAGACAATGAACTCTTAGAAAATAGACTAGATGATATAACAGTTTATAACAACAATGATAAATTTGTAACAACCACAATAATTATGCTTCAAAATGCCTGATAAAAGACTTGAAATAATATCTTTAACTAGGCAAATTGATATTAGATAATCACAAGCATTTTTAGCAATGTCTAGCTAGCATAATATGTCACTTTTAAGGTCAATTTTCTGATATTATATGGTTGTAGAAATATTTTTCAACAACAACAAGTTAGTTAGTGAATTTGGATAATCTAGGGTTAGTAGAAGTTAGTAAATGCTCCAAGGAAGATGGTTTGAAAGTTGTTTGATCAATCAATCACTTGTAGTGAGTAAACTAGTGTCTTTTAGGGTAATGGAGTCAATGATAAAAGCAAAAAATCTTAGAGGAAAATAGAAATGATAATACTTTGTCAAAGGAGATGGAGAATATGAGAGAGGTGTTGGTAACCCAAGGCCTCAAACATCCAAATCCTATAGGTAATTTCTAGAAAGTAAGAAAGCTTAGGCCCTAGCAATTTCTCTTTTCCATAGACAATTTGAGATAAAAAATGCAATAGGCAATATAAGTAGGGTTATTATAGTTCTACAATGGTAGGGCCCTAGTATCTACTTCTAGATATGGTGCTCCTTTAGAAATTTAAACAAGTAGAAAAATATAGAGAAAAGGATAATAACTTATGCCTTTATCCTAGGATTTTAAGCAAGAAATTTCATAATCTTTGACATGAAAAAGTAAAATTTACCATAAGCATTCATTCACAATAAAGAAATGCATATTTTCTACTTACTTCACCAAGAATAATCAATCTTAAACCCTAGTTGAATATATTCCACCATGAAAATAGCCAAGAAACACCAAAATTAGCCTCCTCCGAGAAGTGTGCCTAAACTTTCAGTCAATAACCCTTGAAAAGGGGACATATTTCAGACCTCACCACTTGTAAGATGAGTGATTCTTGAAAAAATGATAGATTTCTCTCTCTATTTATACAATTTAAATGACCTTTAATAAAAATTAGGTCATAAAAAGGCCGACATGGCCAAATTACATTAAAATTTTGTTTTTACATAAATGTCATTAATTAAACCCTAAAATCAAATCCAAGCGTGATGCCATTCCCTTCTAGGGTGATGTTACCCCCCTAGGGTTGAACACTAGGCCTCATATGCTCTTCGAGGGGGAAACCTCCTTTTACCCCACATAAATGTTCAAGTACAAGATGACTCCAAATGAAAATGTCTCCTTGGTATATATAGGAGACTAGGAGGTATAATTACAACTAATGAAATAAAGCCGACATAAATAAAATAACATTACTAGTGTAATATGCCCCAATTAAGGGGTAATGAGCCAATATTAGGGCTTAACATAGATGCACCGAGATATGACATGGATAGACTGCTCACATGCCTTGATGATATGGGAGGGTTTCCAAACTCAAAGATCACATGGGATAAACAAAGGAAATGGATGAGGTGGTTGTATCTAATGAAATATTGGTATGACATTATGTATTACTCTACCTTAAAAATTACTCAATTTAAAGTGATATATGGTTATGAACCCTCGTCACCGAAGAATTGGGTCATTAAAAATGCAAGTATAAATTATTATATTTATTCTCTTTTAAAAGAAAATTGACTACCATAATATAGGTTAATTCTCTCTCTTTTTTGTGGAGAAATACATAGTTAAAATAAACTACCTTAATGAAATCAGTACTACAATAAGGTCTAAATACGCATGAACTGATATGATTTTGGCCTCGTGAATGAGAAATATACCTTGAATGATAAATAAATTTCATTATTGTAAATGTCATCATTGTTGTCATAGTATTGTAGCAATGAAGTTTCAATGAACATGATGTTCTTCATTGTTATAGCATCTTCATCAAAACTATTTGAAAACATGGGACTTTGACCCATGAGTTTGGTGGAAAGAAGAAGACGCTTGATGGAATTATGTATTTAAATAATAATTTTGTACTAATATTTTTTATGGACCAAAAAAGTACGTAGATGAAAGAAAAAAAAAGACACCACATAACTAATGAAGATGGCACAATTTATGAAGTTCTTATTTTTTTATGTTATTGCATTCCCTTCTAGTACTAGATGCAGGGACATGTGCCTCGAACAAATTTTAAAAGAAACATCTAAAATACATTGTATTAGGATTCCTTGTGTTGGTGGGCGCCCCTCTTGGCAACTCGCTTTACATTGCATTTGGGTGCCCTGCCTCCTTTTCGTTACAATTCCTCATGTGGGCTCCCCTCATGTCAAATCCCCTTTCTTTTCCTTTGGGCGCCCAGCCTTGCCCAGGTCATCTTAAAAAACTTAATTCGAAGCCAAAATTTCTTCTTATCTTGCATTTGACTCGTCTTCTTTCCTACTGCTCCCTTGTGTTGTCATTTTCGTTACGACTCTTTATGTGGGTTGGCGCACCTCTTTCCAACTCGCCTTGCATTGTGTTTGGGCACTTTTCGTCCTTTTAGTTACAATTCCTCATGTGGGCACCCTTCTTTCCAACTCGCCTTTGGGCACCCAAACTCACCTAGGTCGTCTTAAAAAAGTTAAGTCGAAGCCAAAATTTCTCCTTATCTAGCATTTGGCTCGTCTTCTTGGCAAGTGTTCCCTTGTGTGGTCATTTTTTTTATGACTCTTCATGTGGGTGGGCGCACCTCTTACCAACTTGCATTGCGTTGCATTTGGGTTCCCTGCCTCATTTTCATTACGATTCCTTTTGTGGGTACCCCTCTTGCCAACTTGCCTTGCCTTTCCTTTGGGCACCCTGCCTTGTTTTTGTTACAATTCCTCATGTGGACACTCCTCTTGCCAACTCTCCTTGCATTGTTTTTAGCTGCCCTACCTCATTTTCATTACGATTCCTCATGTGGGTGACCCTCTTGCCAATTCACCTTGCATTGCATTTGGGTTCCCTAACTCATTTTCATTACGAATCCTCATGTGAGTGCCCCTCTTTCCAACTCGCCTTGCATTGAATTTGGGCGCCCGGTCCCCTTTTCATTATGATTCCTCATGTGGGTGCCCCTCTTTCCAACTCAACTTGAGTTGCATTTGGGTGCCCATCCTTTCCCAAGCCATCTTGAAAATGTTAAGTTGAAGCCAAAATTTCTCCTTATCCAACATCTGGCTCATCTTCTTTCCTACTGCTCCCTTGTGTGGTTGTTTTCATTATGAATCTTCATGTTGGTGGAATCTCCCTTCTTTCCAACTCATCTTGTGTTTCATTTGGGTGCCCTACCTCCTTTTCTTTATGATTTCTCATGTGGGGGGACCTTTTTCCAACTCGCCTTGCCTTGCCTTTGGGTGCCCAGCCTTTCCCAGGTCGTCTTAAAATAGTTAAGTTGAAGCCAAAATTGCTCCTTATCCATCATTGGGCTCATCTTCTTTCCTAGCGCTCCCTTGTGTGTCTATTTTCATGCCTTTCATGTGGGTGGGCACACCTCTTTCCAAATCGCTTTGCATTGCATTTGGGTGCCCTTCCTCCTTTTCATTATGATTCCTCATGTGGGCGCCCCTCTTTCCAACTTGCATTGTCTTGCCTTTGGGCACCCATACTTACCTAGGCCATCTTAAAAAAGTTAAGTCGAAGCCAAAAATGCTCCTTATACGACATCTGACTTGTCTTCTTGCCTAGTGCTCCCTTGGGTCGTTGTTTTCATTACGTCTCTTCATGTGGGTGGGAGCACCTCTTTCCAACTCTCCTTGCATTGCATTTGGGTTCCCTGCCTCTTTTCGTTATGATTCCTGTTATGCGTACCCCTCTTTCCAACTTGCCTTGCCTTGTCTTGCGGTGCCCAACCTTGTCCAGACCATCTTAAAAAAGTTAATTCGAAGCCAAAATTGTCCCTTATCTGGCATTTGTCTCGTCTTATTACTATTGGATTACTGAGACGGGGGGTGAATCAATAATAGCGTAATTATAATCCTTTTTCTTCAAATGTTATATCAATGTTGAATTATTATCCAATAATGAGCAGTAAGAAACAAACAACCAAACACATACATAGTACACCAGTGTTTTACGTGGAAACCCAAATCGGGAGAAAACCACGGAATGTTTTTTCTTATATGTCTTGAAGAATTACATTCATTGGAAGCACCAACTTTTTTTTTTCCAGCTACAACTGGAAGGAGGCTCCAACCCCCTAGTTTCTCAGGCTACAACCTGAGGGAATATCCAACTCCCCAATTCTCTAGCTACAACCAGA
>JASDQU010100290.1:280424-294504 GCA_032191745.1 Picea mariana | reverse complement strand
CCCCCCCCTACCCCCATTAAAATAAGAATAGCAGGGGGGGGTCCGAAATTAAACCTCGACCGCAGATTTGGGCGCATGAACTATGGTCATCCAGTTCAGCCTACCTTTTAGAATGACACGCCTTCGCACCAAAACTTAGGATAAGTGGGTTTTTCAGCCCGATTCTTATCATTCTTTTCACCAAAACACCCCCTTACATGTTTATGTGATAACACATTCACATGGCATTTTTTATATTTTAACACACACACACATGTTAGTGGTGATAAATTGTAGCAAGGGTGTACAATTTCCCTAATCGAAAGGTTGTGACTTAGACATAGGAAAACATGAATATGAAACATGAAAACCACATTCCAAAGAAGATTTACAATACTTTAAACCTTAGCCTATCCATATAAATAGAACTTAAATTAACAAACCGCAACCATAAAGATGAATAGATTTCCTTAAAGAGTGTAAATAACTACTTCATTCCCAATAAAAAGCATACTTAATGTCACCTAGAGAGAAATTTATTTTGAAGGAGTCACTCCATGGTTTCCTCCTTTAGAGAGTCTTTTTCTCCCCCAATGTATATTGATCCCGTCCTTGGTTACGAGTAGCATGCAGATCAAAAATACTTATCAAGAGGAAGGATTTATCAAGATGTCTCGTGTAATTTTGGCAGTATATACCTATTGCATATAAATGGATGATGGATGGAGAGACCTCAAGCATTTATTTATAAAAAAATTATTGCTTAAAACTCCTTGACATGGTCATAAAAGTAGAGGTTAATTGACCAAATCAAGGTGAAGAATATAAATTAGGGTTTAAAAATGTCCACTTATAGCTACTTTCCATTTCTAGAAAATTTCGACCATAAATAGTCAAAATTGTCATTTTTACAGGCTAGTGCAATTTTTGGGGTTACTTTCTACACTAGCCAATGCACTTATTAGGGATAAAATATGTTCTATCCCTATTAAATCCAAATCCAAGTTTGCTTCAATTGCTTTTGGAGTTCTAGTGAAGGTAGATGAAATGGGGGGGGGGAACTTGATGTTAGATGGTGTATTTCAGTGAACTTGTGTAAATGTCACAAGTGAACAATGTTTAGGTGACAATAAATTCCCCCCTAATGTGTACAGTTAAAATGAAAGCATATGACTGAAATACATTATAGATTTATTTTACCATGCTCTGAGAGGAACAGGGAGGGATATACGTGTCCAAGGAAGGAGGAGCATCCATAGAAGAGGCCATGGGGTACCAACTATAAACAATGAATTCAAAAGGCAATGGGTGTACAAGATCTCAATAGCGATGAGGTAGGCATACCCATACTCATCGAGATATCTCATAACAATGATACAATGGTGTGCGCAACATAAAGGGGTTGAGAAAGTGAGACAAAATGAGGTACCACCTATCAACAATGAAGTCAAAATGTGATATTTGTACAAGATATCAATAGAAAATGGGATTCAAAGATACAAAATAAGATAGATGAAGGGAAGCTCATAACAATGGCTCTATGAACAATGTAACCAAGGAAATAAAATCCAAGGAAATGTAACTGAGGCTAGATCATCAGAATATCTATGAATATCAATGGTGTAATTATGATATGGAGTAGACAATATGATATCCTACCAAGTATGAGATCAATGAGGACACTTGTTGGATTTTTATATTCTTTGCAGTAAAAACACAATCAACTAGCTAGCTAGTTGAGGTGGATCGTGTGGGTAAATGTTCAACTAGATGGACAAGTCAAGTTGACGATTAAGTCAAAGGTTGAAATGTAAACCATCAAGAGGTCAACAGGAGGTAGAGTGGCAGCCTTTAGGAAGATCGATTGAAGGTTGACTGGTTTGTAATTGAATGAACTTTGACAGATAGTCGACTCTATCAAAATCCCAAGATTCACGAGATTGCAACCAATCATCTACATGGATATGTAACCATTTTTGGGAACCATGAATTAAGGTTTTGCATATTGTAAAGCTTATAAATATGGCATGACGTAACACTGTAAAATGTGATTTGAAACTCTCAAATTAGAGGTGCGTAACGGTCATGTAGATGTAAGTTGAATTCGATGCAAGGTATTTTTTGTGTAAACTCAAGAGAATAGGATGATTATTGTGTCTTAGGTGTGGACCAAGGTTATTCATTTAACTCTTTATTATATAAATGAATAATACAACAAGAGAGTGGGAGTCACTCAGGGATTGTTAGTTTTCCCGATTAAGGGATTCTAGAGTAAAATATTTGCATATTGAGTGATTGTTAGTGTTAAAGATTTTATTTGATTATGTCTTCTCTTTTTTGGTTGATTTAATTTGAGTGTTGTTTCTCTACAAGAGATACTAAATCTTGTTTTGTTTCTTTGTACAAGTCATATCAGAGAAAGGTTAAGAATATCTTGGATATAAGATAAACCTAGGTCCAATGGGTGTTGTAAGGTAGTGATCTTTTATTTGTGTTTGAAAGAATGGAAATTAGTTCTAGGAAGAGATAAAAAAAATAATGGCTAAAATTTTCAGTTGTGGAAGCTTAAAATGGAATATCTCCTTGTAGATCAAGACCATTGGTTAGTTGTGAATCTTGAAAAAATTAAGACAGGCATGTTGAAGGAACAATGCTATAAACTGGAAAGAAGGGAAAGGAGTTCGATCTAGTTTTGTCTTGTAGACTTGGTACTATTGAATGCCTTAGGAGAAGACATTGAAAAGAAGTTGTGGGATAAGTTGGGAAGCTTGTGCCAGTTCAAATCCCTGGGAAACAAGTCATTTATTCAAAATAAATTGTATCTTCAGAGGATGCATGATGGTAGCTTAGTACAAAAGCACCTGAATGAATTCAATACTATGATAAGTCATTTATTGTCTGTGGATATTAAAATCACTGAGGAGGAAAAATGTATCGTACTGTTGTGTTCTTTTCCAAATTCATGGGATAGTATAGTCGTGGCTATTGGGAGAAACACAACCACATTAATTTTTAAAGACATTGTTGCATCTCTGTTATCATAAGAAATTAGGTGGAAGAACATGGAAAGATTGACCAAGGATGCCTTTATGGTGAAAGGTCAACCAATCGACAAAGGTAAAGGTATTTTTTTTTGTCAACAATCTAAGTTGAAGGGTTGATATAAATACCCATTTCAGTTGATGAGAAGATTCCATAAGTGCGGCAAGTTAGGAATTTATACAAAAGGGACTGCAAGTCAAAGGATGGTCAGAAAAGTTCTTGATCTGATAGTAATCAATCAACTAAAGGAAAAACTTCTCCAAACAAAGGAGGATATTTGTATCTAGCATCAAATAGTACATAGTTAGAGCATGATGTTTGATTGATCGAATCATATTCACATTTTTATATGACACCTCATATGTATTAGTTATGTGATTATGAGAGATATCAAGGAGGATATTTATTCTTGGGGGATGAATCGACAGCCAAATCTTTTATATGAAGAAGTGTTTGAATGATGCTACAAGATGGGAGGAGAAGAACCCTTCCAGTTGTGCTACATATTCTAGGTTTGGAAACAAATCTAATATCTATCATCAAAATGAGTGATTCAGGTGTGCACACTTTATTTCATAAGGATTCATGCAAAATGGTCAGGGGAGCGATGTTATTAATGAGAGGAGTTCATATTGGAAACCTATAAAAGTGGTTGGGGAGAATCAACTCGATTGGATGCAACATCATTTTTTTCTATGAAGTGGACTCAAATGAAACTCAGATCAACACAGGTTGACTCAATTCCTACCAAATCAATTGTTCATAATATAGTCCACACGGTCATGTTATGGCACCAAAGGATGGGACATATTAGGGAAAACAACTTCAATATATGCACAACAAAGGTATGGTTGAAGGTTTTCCATGTTGTAATTTAGAAGTCGATTTTTTTGAACATTAAATATATGGAAAAAAAATCATGTAAGATTCCCATCTGGAGCTACAAGGGGAAAAGGGATCCTAGAATTGATACGTAGTGACATGTTTGGGCATGTTTCGGTCCATCACTAGGTGGATATCTATGTTATGTTTTCTTCATAGATGATTTCTCCAAGAATACATGGCTATATTTCCTAAGGAAGAAATCTCATGTTTTCAGTAAGTTTAAAGATTTTAAATCTCTTGTCGAAAACTAGATAGAGAAAATTATTAAGGTGTTGATAACTAACAATTGAGGTGAATTCTGTGGTAAATATTTTGAGGCGTTATGCAAGAAATGTGGCATAGCATGCCAAAATACCACTCCATATAAATGAAAGGAAATGGAGTTTCCAAGAGAATGAAAAAGTTGTTGATGAAAAGGCTAGGAGCATGCCTAGTGCTGTCGAGATCACACAAGAATTCTGAGTAGAGGGAATTGACACTACACGGTATTTTTTAAATAAGTCTCCTTCACCAATGCTAGTCAACTTGACTCCACATGAGGTATGGTTAGGTAAAAATATTTCACTTTCGCATCTCATATTTTCTGGTTGTGATGCATTTGTGCATGTTCCCAAGGAAAAGAGGAACAATCTGGACAATAAGGTAGACAAGTGTATTTTCATTGGGTGCAAGGATGGAATGAAACAATATAAATTGTGGGATCTATTTTTGAGGGAAACAATTTATAGTCGAGATGTGGTCTTCATGGAATTCGTATGATCTCCCATTATTCAGTAGGCTAAAATGAATAAAGAAACAAAGAAGATGGTATTTGAGTTGAGAAATGAAGAACATTATGCAGATGATTCAACCAAATCAGATGAAGATGTGGAATAACTAACTTCGATTGTAAGGAGGTCTGAATGAGTAAGGAAACAAGCTAATAGGTATAGTCCACCTAATTTTTGTTATGATTTTTTTTATCTTCCACTAATGAAGAGCCCAAGTTATTTAGGGAGGAGTTAAACTTAACAGAGGGTAAACTCTAGTAGGAGGACATGTTGAAAGAAATGGAATGCTTGCACAAGATAAGACATGGGATTTGGTCGAGCTACCTAATGGAAGGAAAATTGTTGGTAGAAAGTGGCTCTTCAAAAAAAAATTGAATGAAACAAGTTGAGTCGATAAGTTCAAAGATGAACTGGTAAAAAAAGGATATTCCCAAGTTCAGGGAGTTGAATTTGGTTAGTTTTTCTCTCATGTTTCAAAATTAACTTCCATTAGAGTATTGATTTCTCTTAATGAAACATTTCATATGTGAAATGAAGAGATATAACAAACATATGTGAAGAAAATGTTCCTACATGATGACTTGGAAGAAGAAATATACATGAAATAGCCTAAACGATTTGCAGTAAAGGGAAAACAATAGTTGGTGTGCAATTTGAAAAGATCCCTTTATGGTTTAAAAAGACCACCAAGGATGTGGTACCAAAAGTTTTACACATACATCCTTAGTTTGTGATTTGTGAGAAGGAAGGTTGATCACTATGTATATTCCAGGGAAGAAGTCAATCATTTCATGTATATATATCATTGTATGTTGATGATATGTTGTTGGTAACAAACAACATGGATGATATAAAGGAGGTGAAGATGCAAATATCCTCCAAGTTTGACATGAATAATATTAGTGTTGCAAACTTCATTTTGGGAATGGAGGTCAAGAGAGATTGGGTAGTTATAAAACTTGGGTTAAATAAAAGAAAGAACATTGAAAGAATATTGAAACATTTCAACATATAGGATTTCAAACCTCTCAAGGTACCAATTTATGTGGGGGAATAACTAATAATTTGTTGAATAGTGTCCAAAGACATAGGAATAAATAGAGGACATCGAACATGTTCCCTATGTTAGTGTTATTGGTAGTATAATGTATTCTATGGTTTTCACTCAACCAAACATTTCTCATGCTATTGGAGTATTAAGAAAGTACATGTCAACACCTAGAAAAGAGCATTGGATGTTGGCACATAGGGGGAAAACCTGGGGTTAATCATTCAAATACCAAAAAAACCCATAGATACTGACCCTTTTATAATCACCCGAAGAGAAAGTGAAGTGTCACCCGAGGAATCAAGAGGGGATGTAGGAGCCAAGGTTCTGCAGTGGTGATGGGAAGTGAGGCATCATTCAGGTCCTTTACTCATGTGCGTAGTTCTCATAGCTTAATAGTTACTTTATCATTAAATATAATATATGCACGACATTATAACACAATATGTGAGCCATGCATTCAAGATAAACCAGGAAACATCATAAATTGAAAACACATCATAATACACAGATTTATGTGGTTCACCCAACTTAGGCTATGTCCAAAATGGTTGGCTTCTTATATTATTCATTAATAGATTTCTTAAAAATGCACACTTCGCTACAAAATATGCAAAAATAGCCTCATCCCAAACCTACCTAGTCGTTCTTCTACAATGTGAGTTCACTCCTCAATCATACCTCATATATCTTCCTTCACTCAACTCCCTTACTTAAAATCACTAGGAACTTACACACATTTACACACCATCTCTCTCTCTCTCTCTCCAAAGAACCCTTTTACATATTTATACTTAACAATAGGGATAGTCGATTAACAAAAGTTGACACAGTTTTCCCCCAAAAACCCATTACAAAAGTGGACAAAATGTCTCCAAAAACCAATGGTTTATAACCATTTTCCACCATTTATGCGTTTCTCTGTCGCGCATCCTTTTTTCTCACTCTTTGAATCCTTGAAGTCTACTCTCATCACACACTCTATTTGATATTATAATTTCTTTTTAGTCTTCAACTTCCTTTTTTCACAGATCCCAAAACTTATCCAAAATGTCTCTCCAACACTGGACTGTTGTCAAGAGAGTTTTTTCGACACTACCTATGCTAGAGATATTGATTGAAGAAGTTAAACCAATGGATATGTGTTCAATATGTTCTATGGAGATATTAGTTGGATGAGAAAGAGACACGTGTAGCCTTGCAAACAATATAATTTTAACACATGGAAACCAACCATGCAAGCAAAGAAGAATTATGTTTCCCTAGCCTATGTTCAGGGATTAGGTTTGAGAAGCAGGCTATGAAGATAAATTATGAAAATCAAAGTGAAATTTTCTTGGAAAATAACCCATATTACCATTCCATGATGAAGAATATTGATGTACAATACCATTTCATGAGAGACATGGTGGAAAGTAAAAAGTTGTTGATGGAAAAGGTAGACACTTTAGAAAACATCACAGACTCTTTGACCAACTCTATAAGTGAGGTCAATTTATCTTAGAGTAGAGAGGCAATGGAAATTGTTTCCTTGGGTTATTGAACATAATCTCATATTATCCTATTTATGAAGATAATAAAACAAGTAGGTGAATGTTGGGTTGCTATGTTCTTTGCAGTGAAAAGACAGTCAATTGACTGGTTGGTCAAGGTGGATTCACTGGGTGAATGTTAGATTGGACACATAATTCAAGTCAATGGTAAGTTTGAAGGTCAAAATTTCAATCGATATGAGGTCAAGAGGAGGTCAAATGGAAGCCAACAAGAATACTGATTGAAGTTTGATTGGTGGTCGAGGAGTTCGTAGCCAACTAAAGTTCAATGGATAGTTGATTGTAAGAAGATAATGAGATTCATGAGATTGTAGTCAATCATCTACATGGAGCTATAACCATTTTTGGGAACCATTAATTAGGGTTTTTCATGCTATAAATCCTATAAGTATGGCATGATGTAATACTATAAAAGGTGATTTGAAACTCTCAAATGATAGGTGTGTAATGGTCATGTAGATGTAAACCAAATTAGTTGCATGGTTATTCTTGTGTAATGGAAAGAGAGTAGGATGTCAATTATGTATTAGATGTGGACCAAATTTATTCATGTAAATATTTATTCTATAAATTAATAATACAAAAAGAGTATAGTAGTCTCTCAAGGAATGTTGGTTTTCCTGGTTAAGGGTTTCCAGGGTAAAATATATGTGTACTCTATGATTGTCATTGTTAAATCTTATGTTTAATTATGTCTTATCTTTCTTGATTGGTTTAGTATGAGTGTTGTTTCTCTACAACACTCATAGATTGGTCCAAGGTAACCCATAAAGGAGGTGGATGGGGATCATGGTACATAGGACTAAGCCATAGCATAAAGGTGTAGGTGTTGGTGTTGATAGGGGGAAGTACTTTGACTCCCAGAAATAGGAGGAAATCCATAGGCCTAGCATCCAAAGTACAAAAAGTGGAGCTATATATTTCAAATAAAATACTAATGTTGGAACCTATATGGGGATTCCTAAAGGAAAATCCTCTCTTGAGGGATGATATAACTCACACATGTTCAGAAAATTGGTACAATCAACCGAATCACTAAATTTTCAAGTGTATAATTCTTCATAGTGTGTTAATGAGATGGAGACAAGAACATGTGAAGTAACCAAGTCAAATAGAAGCGAAGAATCTCCCTACTTGTATTGAGACACTAGTCAATGAGGAAGATGAGTCCAAGGTACAGAATACTCTAATAAAAACCCCTAGTATATAGTTGTTCAAGTCAATAGGGGAATGCCCACTAGAACCAATTTACTAAGGACTCCTTGAGACTAGAACAACGTGTAAATTAGGGTGTGACTTATGGAGTTTGACACCAGTGGAGGATGGGAATTCAAAGAAATGTGGACTCAAGGCTTCCCTTATTCATAGCATAAAAGAAAGGATAACTTGGTAGTGACTAAAATAATTCCATGGGAAATGGTTGATTATTGGGAAAAACGAATTTCCAAGGACATATTAGTAAACTACAAGGACAATTGAAGGTCAAAAACCAATAACATTGGATGGGAAAAAATCATGGAGGCGAGAGAAAACTATAGGAGGACTCAAGTGGAACTAGAAAGACTCCATGGGAAACAATAATGACTCATCATAGATGCTATGAACAAGGGCCACAAGGGAAACTTCCTTTACTAAACTATATGTTAGAAGTGTGTAAGGCCCTCCTAGTATTTCCAAAGGGGTGTCGGGAGGTGAAAAGGGGGTATAGTGTGGGAGAAGCAACAATTCCTCTTGGCATTTCAAAAGAGATGATAGGAGGATTGGAAGGATCTATAGTAATGAAGCAACAAAAGTTCCTCCTTATATTTCTAAAGGGGTCCCAAGTGGGTGCAAAAAATCTAACCATTGTTCCAAGAGACATAGTATCTAAAATGGATATTGAAGGGGAAACACAAAGGGGATAATAAGGGGTAACAAAGAAATAAACACTCAAGTAACAAGCCATATGGATGTAATGCAGAAGGTGAAAACTACAAATGGAAGAAACTAGGGGTAGGGTCATTAATGGAAATGTTCTTAGAGTGGGAAAGTGTTGGCATAAAAATGAAGAAGAATCATAGTATTGATGAATACAAGGTATTTTTATATGTGATAATTAAAAAAACAACAAACATAAATGAAGGATTCTAAGGAGTAACCTTATCAACATGATGAGAAGAGTCGCATGAGGTTGAAATATGGTATGTATACCAGCTAGACTTATGATCCTAAGTTTGAGGAAATTACATGGGTACCAAAATGAAACAAGGGTAACTATTATAGGGTACCTATTGAAGCAATGATTTATCATTAGGTACATGGTAAATACAAAAAAGTGAGGGGATAATCCAAGTGAGGGTGGTCCTACAAGAAACTCCAATGAGAATTAAAGGAAAAGGAAAGAAACTAAGGGTAGTTAATCTTGTTGGATACAATGGTATGATATTGTCATTGATGTCAATAGAGTGTAGGTGATGAGATCAAATATCAGGAGAAATAACGTAGTAGGTCGTGCAGAAGCCCGAGCCTACACAGAAGAATCCCTTGTAAAGGATCGAGTTACAAAAACCATTAGATTATTTTAGGATCTATTCTGATCGTCAGATAGAATGAAGTGGAAGGACATGATAAGTGGACCCCATAAGAAACGAAGTCTTGAAACCTCCTAAATAGTGAAGTAAACGTGGATCGTCATATCTTGTGGAGAAAATTTGAGTCAGTTCTCAGTCACTAGATCAAGCAGGAGATAGAAAGATTCGGTACTCTCGAGATTTTCCACTTCGATGATTACTGGAAACAAGTAAGAATCCATGAAATCCTGAAGTCACAAAACAATTCGAACCAATGATTAGTAAGAAGATTCAAATGGTTTCCTAGCCGTTAGATGAAGATTTGATCTAGAGTTAAGTGCTAACCATCGATATGGAATGGAAATGTTGAACCGTCAGATCACACTATAGGAAAGAAGGTGGTCAACTCTGGCACTAACTACTCAGGTGAAATAAGTATGAAACATGTAAGTTTACCTGAAGGTCAAATCCCCAAAGTCGAAAATTTTCGTCGATCGTCTGATCAAGAAAAGGAAATATCTACGGTGATAGATCTATTCAGCACATAAGGTCTGTGAAATTCATAAATCAGGATGACACATGGCACACCCACTATGGTTCCATGTCACCATAGGTGACTTAATCAAACCACGTCAGTCTAGGACTACAAACTTTAGGGATAACTAGATAATCCTACCAATAAACTTACCCGAAGCGTCAAAGGCCGATGTCACAAATTAATGTTAGTCATTCATCTAAGATCCACTAGAATATCTTTTGATTGTTCGATCGAGTATAATGGAAGGATAAAATAAGGTGTACTAACAATTGAAAGCAAGAAGTCACCACAACTTTATGACTTATTCGATAGGTAAACACTCTAGAGGGATTGAACTACCTCAGAGTTTGAGTAGCACGGAGACCCGGAGTAATGAATAGTCAGATACCCAGAAAGCAGGAGGTATTGTTTTCCTAATCCCATGGTCCTAGATCATGGACATGTGAATATTATTAATAAGGTAAGTGTTGATACGTCGGATTCTCGAAATGCTGAAGTTACAAAGTGAATAAAGAACCATCCACTCAACTACATATTAAGTCCTGACCGTCGATTTTTTTGAAGCCTCTAGATAATCCAAGATTGTTCATCCAACGGAAGATTAATTATTGATTGTACTCCGGGAGGATTAAAAGTACTCCATTTTCCATACAATGAAAGATGAAATGTACTCTGGGAGGATTAAATGACTGGAAAGGCTGGAAATCCTGAAGGAAAAAGTAACGAAGGAAGTGACAGTCATATATCTCACGATTGAATCCTATCCATTGGATAAGGATAAGAAAATTGTGAGAAATGAGTATGTTAAAAGAATGATCAGACCATTGGTCCAAAATTGTGATCAACGATGAGGATTAAAATATGTGAATTGAATTTCTCAAGTTGTAACACTCTAGAAGATATCACTCTGGTGATAACAATAATTTGGTGAAAATAAGAAAAATTTTGTGGTGCCTAAGCACCAGACAACACGGTCCCATATTTGGACATATGGGGGCTAAAAGAAAAGCAAAGTGGATTCACAGCTAGCACCTGTCCATTCCGGGTACAAGAAAATGCACCAGATAACAAAGTAACAGCTTGATTCAGATCTGTTGGAGAACTAGGGACGTAGTAGAAGCATGTGAACGATATAAGGAGTTGATCCATACATGTGATAAAGTCCTAAGGACGAATCAAGATTAGTATTCTAATTAAACTGAGAAACTTACACAATAAATTAAATGAATAAAAGGAGAATATTATTTATGCTAAAATTAAATGAAGAGATGCAATGGTTCAAATAAAGAGACACAATGCTTCAAATTCACACCAGTTGGAAGACTATATAAAAAAGAAATAATGGTGAGAAGAAACTGTCCTTGAATTCCATATCAGAAGATCAAAATAAGAAGTTCATTCCAAGAAGAAAAATTGATGATACTTATGCAGTGAGGGTGGAAGGGAGGTGCAAGGAAGGATTCATATCCTTTACTAAGTGAAGTGTAAAAAAACAAGGTAGTTGGTGCTTCCTAGGGTTGGTTCTCTAAAGAAGGGGATTTGTGTCTCCAAGAGTTGGTGCTCTAAAGAGGATTGGTGTCCTTCACAATATCATTCTAATCTTTATAAAGCCTTGTAATTATTGTTACTTATATTTATATAATTGATTTTAAATACAATTCCATTGATGATATATTGTGATGATTTATAAATGTTATAGCAAGATTTGCCTCACCATTGTTATATTGCACAGAGGGCCTTTTTCCATTTCCCTATGCAGACTTATCACCCCCTTTTTGATAAATCCAGAGCCAAAAATATATATTTTTCCACATATACGCTCCCTAACTTCTTTGCAAGATGCACATATGCTTGTTGGTCCACTATAGCTCATGTATATTAGGATTTGTGCCAAAAAATACAAAATGAGGTTGGGTTTCCATGTCATGACAGAAGATCTCTAATCTTTGTCTTTCCATATACTAGAAATGTTCTGACTCGGCCCTTCACTTGCATTTTGGAGGCTATAAGAGCAAAATTTTGAGCTATGGAAAAAGAGGAGAAAACATTCAACTTTGAGAGAAAAGTTACTCTAGAGAAATTACTTCATATTGAGTCTGCATCCTTTTGTCCCTCAAGTCTAAACATAGTTTTTAGTGCCCAAGCTCTTTCCTTATTGTCAAGAGGACCTCATTACCTATTTGCTATGAGCTTGCCATTGGTGGAGGATTGAAGTGATGGAGACCCAGTTGGAAGGAAATTGGCTTCTTGGTTTTGAACCTTGTTGAAATGGAAGTTTGTAATGTCGATACTTCTATTGATCAATTATTAATAGAAATACTCCTTTCCCATCCTATCAATATCTTGCAAATATATGATTATTATCCATGGGATTCCCTGCAACACAGTGGGCCTCGATGTATTCTTCGAACTTCATCCCACTTCCGGCCCCACGTGACTTGAGGTCTATGACCTCTCCTTGGTGTGACCTGTCAAGAAGTAGATGTCCTCTACTTTGATCCTTAATGGTTTTCCATCAAGAATAAATCTCTTGTTATCTGGATCCTAATAGCCCACCAACATTTCCAATAACCTCACTTGGGCCCTCATCCCTTTGAGAGCCCAAAAATTGTATAGAACACATATTTTTAATGTTGCTTGAGCCACTGAATCCCCATCCACTACTGCATATACCTCCTCATGCTCTCTCTTGCTCCACTCCAACACCATCCTGCAAAAACCAAATCAATTTTTGAGTTAGAAACTTATTTTTTTCCATTTTGCGCAAGTATACGCGGGTTATCCAATAACAGTCATGGATAGGGCCTGATATACACTCCCTGTAGTTCACACAGGGGCGTATATCTATCCGTATACGCGACATATTAGTAGAAACCCACGTATACTGAAAAACTCAATTTGTGCCATTAAAAACTAAAAAAATGGAGCCTAATTCAAAATTGTAAACCATTGAATTTAAAGAGGATGGGATGAAGAGTTACCTGGTCCAGACGGTTTGCGATTCCATTTCCTATTTCTCCTGCGATCGTCGTTTGAATTCTGAAGATATGTTAGTCCAAATTGCACTATTTTGGGTGAAAATGAAAATGACATAGTAAATTTTGATTTTATTACTATTTATAAAACATTTTTACCCATTTGATATAGTTTTATGCTATTATTTTGTCTAATGGACTAATTCAAAAGTGGTTTTAAGCTGGTTTTTGTAGTTTCTACTCAATTGTCTTACAGATTTCAAGGCCACGATTGATCGTTCATCTCCTCAGGTAGGTGTATTCATAACCTAGCATATAGGATAAGTATTCACTACATCGTGCAGTTTTTCATTATCCTTCAATTACCACTTTTTACACCTTATGTATGAACCCATTTACTGTGACACAATAACATTCATCTACTATCATAGAATCGTTAATAAATGGTAGAGACTTACCAAACATGGGTACCCTAGTTAGAACCTCTTTGTCATTCAGTGCCCATGACAAGATTTTTCCTTAGGACTGGGATTCCATTAGAATTTGATACATGACCTTACAATGAGACTCATTTCTCATTCATGCACACGCGGCCTTATTACTCGCAGACTCCCAAAAAATGAGTCTTAGCTAAGCTCTTTTCCGACTCGTTATTAAAAATTGAAAAGATCACTGAGTGATTTGTCCCTTTCACACTCGTTAAAATTGGATTTGAAATATCATGAGTCTTAGTTAAGCTCT
>JASDQU010100290.1:244929-264535 GCA_032191745.1 Picea mariana | reverse complement strand
AAAATGGAAGAAAGAATCCATGTACATATTGTGGTTTATATAACCATCATGTTTCAAAATGTTGGAAAAGATTGGCCACTTTTAGGAAACTTTACAAGCAAAGACAACGTGAAAAGAGGATGCAAAATATTTGCACTCATTGTCAGAAGAGGGGTCATCTCATTGACCAATGTTGGACATTGCATCCAACTATTCATCCACAGCATAAGAAGCAGTTGGATAAAGAGGTTGGAAAGAATGGAAGAGGAGATTTCATCATCGATGCGAGTCAAGATGATTCACAAGAGGATGATTTTCAGCAGAAAAAGTCACCGTTGAGTTGGCTTGGTAAGAAATGGTTGGATTTCTTGAGCATGTAAGGCTTGCATTTTCTGTTGTAAATGCACTTTTCAGCCTTATGTGTGCATTTATGTTGAGAGCATGACAAGTTGCAGCAGTTTATCACAACTTGTATGATGCAAGTTTGCATGTGAATGCAATTCGTGTGAAGGCATTCTTGTTGTTGCCCAACTTCGCCAAGAGGATGTAAAAGATGGATATGATGTTCACTTGTTACAGCCATATATATTTTTCATATTCAACTCTTATGTACCCACATGTTTTGGGTTTATGTACTTATGTTTGTACTGGAAGAAGAGTTGAAGAGTCATGCACATGCATTTGTTTTTGAGTATGTGTAAGTAGTGAACCTGGTGATGGTTCATCACAAATGATTTGTGATTGTAACATGATTGTATATCATGTCTGTTGACTTGTCATTTTGGGAAGGTTGATATGTTTCAAATGAGTTTCGACTTGTGTTGATGATTGTCTGATGACTATGTTGTGTCGATCATGTTTTTCGACTTGTGTTTAGTCGATGGTGTTTGTTGGTTTGTAAGTTGATTTTGAGTACACCAAGATGCAGGAAAACGCCATGTGCTTTGATGAAGTACAAGATGTGACAGTTTTCTTGAAGAACAAAAAGAATTTGTTGGCATCATTTTCAGTCTTGTATAAATTTGTTTTGAAGATTGATGGTGTTCTTGGATTGTGACAAGATGTCGCAGTAAAGTTTTTGCAGCCATTGGAGAGCAGTTTTGTGTTGACGCCAAAGAGTTTGCAAGAGGGACTTGATTCTCAGTGGGAAGGTTGGCAGTCTTCCAAGCACAAAGAGAATAGTGGGTTAGCAGCAGCCAGAGAACAGTGGTTGAGGGACATAGCCAGTTGCAGTGCAAGGCATGTCAAGGTATCCAGGTGATTGTCAAAAAGACTTTTCAAGTAGAATCAATTGATAGAACTTGAAAGCAGAGGAGTATTGAATTTCAGATAGATAATCATAATCTTTTGTGGGTCCAAAAGCCTTTCAGTGGGAAGGTGTGATCAAAATCTGGACTAGGGGTCAAAATTTAGCTCAAAAATCAAAGTTCTCAGAATTGCCTCAAATCGAATGGGTGCATAGCCCTCTTCATCATGAACCCAATGCAACTCATTTGGGTTCAAACAGATGTTGGATGAGAGAGATATAGCGATCTGTTCGAATCGCCAAACAGGTAAAAAAATTGTGCTAACTGTACAGTCCGTGCAGTCCATACATGCTGACGTGGTAGAGGTCATACGATGACATGGCAATTGGTGACGTGGTATTCAATTATTGGCAGATTTTGGTGAATCACGATGTGACACGTGGCATCATTTTGGTAAATGGTGTGGTGCCATGTGGCCCAGTCATGTGCTGCCACATTGCACCGTTGTATTGGTTGTTAGTTCAAAATATTATGGACTCCGTGGGGTTCAAATCATGGACCTCCCCATGCACATGTAAAGATTTAACAAAGTCTGACCAACCAATGCACCATACAATGTGCTTTGTTATATATGTTAGTTATAATAAATTTAAGTTTGATTAATGTTTGGTTTGGCGCGGGGTCGGGCTGGGGTTTAGCCCCAGCCTGTGGTTGCATTGTTACCATGTGCCCTGATATGTGCACGGAGGCGCACATATTTCATTGGAACCCTAGCCCCGGTCGCATGCATATAATCATATGACCTTACACAGAGCACGCAGGAGTTGGATTTTGAAATTGGTTTTTCAAATAGTTTTCCCACCAACCATATGCCGCCACTTGTCACTTGTTCATTTGTTGTGGGACTTAGCTCTTTTGCGTGCTGTCATATCGACCCATGTGCCCACGAGTTTGACGGTTAGGGGTTGGCGTGCCCATAACCATCCTACAGTTTGCACAGTTATACGGTTGCGCTCGGTGCTGGGTTTTAACACGAGATTTTGAGCATGTTCTTGGTAGAATGCCCAGAGGTGCATTTTGGCAAACCAGAGACAGCAAGCTTGAAGGAAGAGAATGGCAGGAGGCCTATCTTCTTCATTTTTTGGCCAAATGAGGTGTCGTAAAAGCCCAGCTAGGGGTTTTTGGACGTTTTGAATCCATTGGCACTATTTTCAAAGCCATTTGAAGACCTCTTTTGTAGGTTTTTAACCACTGAAGTTTCAGGAAGCTCCAGGGAGCTTGAAGCCCTCATTGTTTGAGGTCATGCTCAGATGAGCCCATGTTTATTTTCTATGATTGAATAATCATTTTTGGCTAATTAATATGCTATGAACTCTTTTGGATAGGTTTCAGATCCATTTGAGGACTTTTACAGGTGTTTTTGCTAAAGAGAAGCTCAGGGAAGCTTAAGGCCACATGTAGAAGAGGTCATGACCGGATGAGCCATGATCCGTTTTCAGTGTTCTATTAGTCATTTTTGGGGTTTTTATGTATTTTGAACCCAATGGTATAGTCAGAATTTTCATTGGAGTTGAGAAACAACTTGTAAAATAATTTTTGACAAATTAATACCAGAGAGCCAAGTCCATTAATGGAGGCTCAAGGAGATGTAGCCTGGAGAGGGATGAACTCCTTTATCATGTTGTTCTTGTTGTGAGTGTTTGCTGGTTATTATTTGCTGCAAGTTATTATTTGTTGTTGTATTTATGAAAACAACATATTTAATCTTGCAAAGACCTCACATATAAACATTTAAAAGAAGAAGCATAAACTTGGCACATAATTTATCTTGCATATTTTGACACATGGAGCAAGGTCCTGTAAAGTTTATTTTAATGAAGTAGAGGGTGCTTGCATAGCATAACAAGTCAGCCTTCTATTTTCAGATCAATATGAAAAAGTATGAAGTTTGAAATTTGGATCATTTAGGTCCTCATACTCATAAGAAATATTTTATTTCTTAAAAAAATAAGAATTATAGATTGAGTAATGAGTCGTGAGTTGATAACTTTAATATTGTAATGAGGAGATGAGTCATTATTAGAAATTAAATTATAGATTGAGCAATGGGTCATGAGTCGATAATTTTAATATTGTAATTAAGAGATGAGTCATTAGATGCGTTGATAACTTTAATATTGTAATTAAGAGACGAGTCATTGTTAGAAATTATATAAGTCATGAGTGTGGTATCAACACAAGAAAATAATAAAATAAATGTTTCTCTCCTCAAACTTATCAATTTGGTATGTATAAGTATAGATAAGGTGTTGATATCTTTCATTCAAAAGTTTGTAAGGTTGTGAGTTAAAATTCATCAAGAAAATATTTTTTTAAATGAAATCCCTATCATGAAATGAAAAAAGAGGTTTATTATTTTGCATTATTCATATTGTATTGATTTATTGACTAGTTGAGGGGTACGGTAAGTTGCCCCAACTAAGTTATTGGTATGCTTCCTTATTCAATGCATTTGTCACACTTGGAATGGTTGTTTGATGAATTTTTTAACACTTCATATAATAAATTTATCACACTTCGAGCATTCTCTTAATGTGACTTTTCTTCACATCTTTCACTTAGTGATTTTAGATAATATGGCTTGATCTCCTATGAACTTCGGTCAATAATGCACAAGGAAACACAATAATGATCAACACAATTTCCCTAAGTAATGTGATCACATGCATGAGAGTGTTCCATGAGAAAGTCACTCTCCTTTGGGCTCAAAACTAATTGTTGAGAGATGAATTGCTTGAGATTTAGGGTGTTAATTAACACAATTGCATAAAAAAAGTGAATGGTCATTCTTAATTACCAATTACCTTAAGTCAATTATATTTGTTTGAGGATTCTTAGGTGATGAGTTGAAGGAGATAACCAACTTTATGATTATACTCGAATAGATAGAGTAAGTGTGCTGTCCTCATTAAGGTCTTCATTGTGGTAAGATGAATCACACATCTGAAAAAAGTTAAGAATGTTATAAAAAGAGGAAAGTTTTTAGACAACCTATATAGCAATTACATCTCGTTTGTTTAGTACTTAGCAATGATGTTTAAACTCCAAATTATTGAAACAATGTTATAACCAAGTTAGAGAAATCTTATTTTCAAGTATAATCATATATTTTATGAAGCTTGATAAGGGATATTTGTGTTATAGATGGTTGTTAGAGTTTTTAGGTTTTTTTTGGAGGGATATAGTGTTGGTTTTCTTCAGCTTGGATGTTTTGGAATTGGGTATGATCAAAGCCTGTGTATTTTTTCTCTTTCAAGTTGAAGATAAAGTACTTTCTACTCTTCACAAAGACAACCCTCTTTCATATTTAGGGGGGTATGGTGTTGGTAGGTTGCATGACACTTCTCACCTCTCTTCTAACAAGGGGAGAAGATAAAGTGGTGAAATTTTGAAGATTGTGTTAAATTAGTTTGATATTTAAGGATTATGGATGACTTGATGAGATTTTTAGGATATTCACTCAAATACTTGGAAGTTATATAGATTTGGAATGTTGTTGACTTTTTTGGTTGGATTATAATACTTTTGGAGATATTTTTACACATATAACATTAGAAATTCAGAATAGAATTTTGGTGTTGTCACTTGATGTTTTTTAGTCTTTTTAGTGGTTTTGTGACTCGATTGATTTGTTTGAGATTTTCTCAATGTTCTTAGATATTTATTCAATATTGTTTTAGGATTTGGTCAAATATTATAGAATCTTCATTAGATACAAGAACTGAGATTTATTCAATATTTAATTGATGTCATCGTATACAATGGGATAATTTCCCATCTTAATATGATTTTAGATTGTGAGATGCTCCATCATTATTTCATAGATGGTTATAATCTCATTTGGAACAAATTTTTTAATTTCTACACGAGATTTTGGATTATTGGATTTAATGTGTCGATACTATGTTTTGAGAGCATTTTTTAGAGTGGACCTTTGTAGTTCACATTAACAATCTTCAAGATTACATGGATAGTTTTTGGTCTTTAAAGAGACATTCTTTAGACTTTGTAGGGACAATTCGTTAGACATGTGGTTTCATTTTTTTTCTTGGTAGGTTTGGCTTGGGATTATCAATATTTATATAGGGTTATAAGGGTGTGTCATACTTTTGAAGCTAATTCATTTGTCTTCTTACATGATTGAGATGTGTCAAGATTTTGTACCCAATTCACTTCTCTTCAAAGTTACATGATTTACACTTTTTTGTCTCATTTTCTATTTGGAGTTTACTTTATAAGTGGACATTTATAATTTTCTAGTTCACGAGATTTCACTATGAGATTCTTTTAATCTTTACAAGATTTCAACATTCCAGGTAATGTTTTGGGGGATTTTTCATTTGTACGCATGACATTCAAACCATTATATTTTAATTGAAGTTGAGATGAAGAAACCATATTCTTATTGCAATTTCTTGCAAAAGAGTTTTCTTTCTTACATATTTATGATTAAGTGGGAGATTGTTAGCATTTACACTACCATCTCTAATCCTAGTCCTATGACCACCTATATTTATCCATACTTTAGGTTATAGTATTTAATATAATTATATTATATTATATTTTTTATTTTTTTAATCGTCAAAGTTAGGTTTTTTTTATAGTTATCATATCTTACACTGTAAAGGTGTACATTTGTGTCAATATTCTTACCTTGGAATAAATATCATTTATGCTATTTTTTAGTGTACTTCTTGTGTATTATATTCTTCAACATTATATATTTTCTAATCCTTTTATTTTCTAAATTGATCACAATGCACTAATGTACTTTGTAAATGAGCATGTTCATCAAGGTAGGATATGTCACTAGTTTTGTTGTTTCAATAGTTTGATTTCCAAGTCGTAGTTAAGGTAGAGTAACACATGCCATACTAGAACATATGAAAATGATAAAAGTATGAGAGGAATTGCAATGCCCCTAACTTGCATTAGCTAATTGATAACCTTTAAAACAAGAATGGGACTACATTTTTTTTTAAATACTTGCACTAGTCAATTCATATTTTTATAATACTAAATAAAAATGATTTCCAAATCTAAACTTGAATCCTACATCATTGCATCCAATATTTTTCCAATGTTAAAATTCCAAGAAGACACGTGTTATGTTCATGCTCAATATATCACATGCATGCAAAGTGAAACAATTCTACTCAATGAATAAATCATAACCTTATTGGTATGAACATCCTTAATTTGCTTTTACAACAAAACAATATAAATAATACAACAAATTTCCCCTTAAATGGACATATATAATCATCCTTTAATCCTTATAATAGGATCACTCATTCCATTACATTCAAGTACAAATTCCATATAAATACTTAAATGCGGTTTTCTATATAACAATTGAAAATAGACTTGTTCTAGCACTCTCTTGCAAATATTCCTTTACTTGAAGATACCTCCTTATAGGGTTAATTCATATGAACAATATTCAATTTAGGATTTCATAAAAAAATATTTCTTTTTCAAACGTAATCAATGCTCAAATGACAAAAACATGTTCTATATATCATTGGAAATCATTCAGTTTGGATCAATGACACAAGATTATGAAGAGATTCTAAAGTATGTATCTACTCAATTATATCTACTCTTCCAGCATAAAAAATGTGGTAATAGGTTACATGGTAATGATAGTATGCATGTAAGCTTTATTCATACATGTAGAAATCAATTACTTTCATTAGCTAGGTAAACTACAAAACCCAAATAGGTTTTTTTCACTATGGGGTTTCTTCTAGATCAAATGATAAAATCTTAATAAATAAAGGAAAGGGATTAAGAAAATTGATAAGATATTGAAACACTACCTAAACAAACCTATATTACTTCCTCATTCATAGGGACACAACCTAGAAAATTTCCCCTTTAAAAACCCCTCAAAATCCAAGTTCTGATCTTGAAAAACATGCTACATGACATACCCACTTGTTTCCCTAAGAAAAATAGATTTTATGCATGCCATTAATGAATTATAATCTATGTTACCCACTCATGTGCATTATTAAAGGAGTTGGTGTCTTTGTTTTGTGGGAAACATTTAAAAAAAAAACTGCCTAAAAAAAATCCTATAAGTCCTAATTAAAATTGAGGTCTTTGGCTAGGTTTTATACCAACTAGAAAGCTAGGTTTTAAACTTTATTCAAATGATATGACTCTCCCGTGCAATATTCAATTCATAATTTCTAAAAATTTACAAAACCTCAAAGAAATTTCAAGTTATAAGCTACCTTTTATAAATTAAATTTTTCATAATTACATACCTTTTACTTATGGATGTAGATGATAAGCTCCGTTTTTTATTCTTTAATTCCAATATCACGCCAAGTTTTAGATTCAATTATCCTTTTTCTAAATTTATATTTAGATTATTGATTGACTATCATGCCTACTTGTAAATGGTTACTCTTCTTCACCAAGGAACCTTGAGATGAAATGGGTTGTATTAAGAGAGAAAAAAACTGGAAAATCATATTGTGTAGCTCCTCTAGAGAATATGAGGTCCTCACCTCCAAAATATAAACAAAAATCTTGAGACCAAAATCAACACCATGTCAACAAGAAAAATATGATCATTACGATAACCATCCAACATTAGGGAACAAAAGGTGAGCTCTCAAGTCCAACTCTCTTTTCTTATATAGCTTTTAAGGCTCATACCATTTTCTCATCTCATGCAAAACACTAATTATTTTAATCACAAATTTCATATTATTCACCCGACCATGTGTCACTCCATGCACAAGTAATTCTTTTATTTAAAATGAAAAATAAATACTATTCATCACATCCCAACCTCATCTCCTATATGTTCCCTAGATCCCCTTTTTTCCTCATTAAGTGTGTGCACGTGAAATTGTTATTTTCTATTTAAATAATTTTTCTTTCTTTATACTTAAATCATGCTTTTCTAAATGCATTTCCATTTCCAATTATAAAAGTAAGTTGTATTATCCTTTTCACAAAAATGTGAATAATCCTATATGATCAATCAAACCAATCATACAAGTTCAATCGGTTTCCCAGGATAAAATAAAACACATATGCTAAAGGTTATTTTTCTCCCAAAGTATACATATATACAAGTACACATAAAATGATACCAAACATTTTGTTCTCCTACATTCCCTTCATGTACTACCTACCAATATGTACCAAGGGTGTCATGTTCACGAATTCCCTTGAAGTATCATTTTCCAATGGTGGGGGACAATATCATCATTCAAACTTAATTAACCTAACTCATTCACCACTAGTGAGATAATAATGGTAACTGAGAAATAAGGATCAACACCTTAATATGCACCCCTCAATAAATTTTTGTGACTCACTGAATCTATAACCTACCCTAGAGATAACATGTAACCTCTAGTATAAAACATAGAGCATATGTTCTTCAACCCATTACACATAAGAGGGTGCTAGTAGGTAGGAATAGGAAACCTAGACCTATGATCTTGATGGTACTTGTGTCACATATCTCCACCATGTGTAATCATATTTGGAAAATGTTTCCATGTCTCTACACACATCTAGAGACAAACACATCAAATAACAATGTCTAATAATCATGAATAAAAAAAAAAACAATGTCATAAATATGTCAATCATACTTAACCTAACCCCATCCCAAGTCTACATATCTTGACTCAATTTGAAGTCCATATGCACCCATGGTTCTTACTTTTCTCTTGACAAATCATTAGTAGCATTTTATAAAATAATATATTTCATCATGTAACCATGTATTCATTTTCAGTATTTCATAACATCGCTTATCACTAACATTTCACACATACATCAATATCAAGATACAACTCAACCTACTCATAGGCCATAATAAATCATCACATCATATAACATATTCTAGCTCTCTCATACCATCACAAGGATATTAGAACATAAACCATACAAGATATATGTACATATCAATCAATATTCAAACCAAATAAAATCAAAAGTCTAGATCACATCATCCATAACTATATATCTCAACATATTGGGTCATTCTTGTAACCAAAATTCCCTCAATAAAAAAACATATCATTCAAATAAATTTGAAGCAAAAGAGGGCACTACATACACCCCCCTCTTCAGGAAACTTCATCTTGAAGATTGTTATAAAATAAATAAGGCAATTGTTGATGCATTTTGGTCATGCCATCCCAAATAGTCGAATTGGGTCTATAACTATCCCACCATACCATTACCCAGTCGACCAAAAAAAGCAAAATTTGTTGAGTTCATTGATATGGTATGCAAATCAATTCTTCCTTCAAGACACCCTCATTTGTTACTTTTAAATTACTCAAATCAATAGCATGAGAAAGATCTGATAGATAATAACATAAACCATAATTTAACATGAAAAACATCATGCATGCAATCTAGATATGATATTAACACAAGACGATAAGCATCCAATCCCAATATTTCAATGATCTTAAACAACCCTACATACAATGGTATTAATTTGGATTCATTGCAAAATTTAATATACCTCTTTTACAATCTAAGCCCCCAAAATACTTTATCCTCTACTTTATAACTTCTATATGCTATATGCACGTTCATATAAATTTTCTATATATCTTGAGCTTCTTTCAATCTTTCCCTGATCATTTTAGTTTCTCTTCCATTTCTTGAACCATTTCAAGGCCAACTAGGACTCTGTATTCAAGTCTATCCCAACTAAGAGGAGTTCTACAAATCCTACCATACAAAAACTCAAAAGGTGTCGTCTGTATTGAACGCTGATAATTGTTATTATATGCAAATTCCACAAGAGGTAAATACTTTTCCTAGCAATCATATTGGTCCATTACATACATACACAACATATCCTCTAACACTTGATTTACTCTTTCTGTCTTTCAATCTATTTTCAAAATGATATGTTGTACTAAAATTAAGTTTTGGTCCCAAGGCTTCTTGGAAACTAGTCCAAAATATTTTCATAAATATTGAAACTCTATCTGAAATGATCTTTTTAGAATTCCATGTAGTCTCACTATCTCTTTTATAAAAACTCTTGCTATTTGTGGTTCCTAATAGGTATTATTTACCAAAATAAAATGTGCACTCTTTTTTAAAGTATTTATTACTATGAAGGTTTATTCATGTCTTCTTGACGTCATAGGTAATCCCACTATGAATTCCATTGAAATCACTTCCCATTTTGATTCTAGTATAGCATGTGGTTGCAATAATACTACTAGGTTTTGATGCTCAAATTTTACTTGCTAACATTCTAGGAATCTAACCACATAATCTACTACATCCTTTTTCATTCCACTCCAAAAGAATAGAAATTTTAGATCCATGTAGATCCTTTTCACTCTAGGATGAGCCATATATACTACTATATGTGCTTCCCTAAGTATCAACTTACAAATGTCTTCATTTGGAGGTACATGAATTCTTCTATGAAGTCTCAATAATCCATAATTATCCTAAGTATATCCCTCATACTTGTGAATTCCCATTACTTAATTTTCTAATTATTTCTTTATTTATGCATACCATGCATCACTTTCTTGTAATTTCAGTATATTTTCTCTAATATCCATTTGTAAATGTGACATTGAGAAGATTTGAGGTCTTCTACTCAAGGATTTTGCTACTTTGTTTAGCATTCCTTTAATATATGTAATGTCGAAACCATACTCGTTGAATAATTTTGACCATCTTCTTTGTCTATAATTCAAATTACTTTGAGTAAATATAAGTTGAAGTCCATGATGGTTTGTCTTTAGTTCAAACTTTCTCTCGACCAATTAATGTCTCTGAATCCTCAAGGCATGCACCATTGCAACAAGTTCTAAATCAAGAGTCACATAATTCTCTTCATGTGATCTCAATTTCCTTGAAGCATAGGCTATCACTCTACCATGTTGCATTAAGAAACCATTGAATCATTCTTTCGAGGCATCAATATATACTAGAAAATCCCAATCCATGTTTGGTGCCTTTAATATGAGAGCCATCGTCAACAATTGTTTAAGCCTGTTCAACACCTATTCTCACTATTCCGTCCATACAAATCTCTTATTTTTATTTTGCAATTTTGTAATAGGATTCACAACCTTCAAAAAATCTTATACAAATCTTCTATAATAACCTACTAAGCCCATAAAAATATGTACTTCATGTACATTTACAAGCACCGTTCACTCCATAATAACTTCTATATTTGACAGATCCACAATAATTCCTTCTGTTGAAACGATGTGACCCAAATAGTGAATATTTAATTCAAAGATAGAATAGTTAGATATATTAACATACAACTTATGCTCTCTAAGGAATTGTAACAACATTCTTAAATGCTCTTCATTCTCCTCTGGTTTTCTTGAATATATTAGAAGATCATCTAGGAATAATCATCTGAACTTATCAAGATATTGTTCAAACACCCCATTCATCAAACTCATAAATATAGCTAGCCCATTTGTCAAACCAAATGGTACTACTACAAAATCATAAGGACTAAAAAACATCTTAAATCATTTTTTAGGGATGTCCTCTTCCTAAATTACTAATTGATCATATCTTGATCTCAGATCAATTTTTGAAAATACATTTGCCTCTTTCATTTAATCAAACAAATCATTAATCATGGGCATCATATACTAGTTTCTTACGATAGCCTTATTCAATTGTCCATAGTCAATACAAAGCCTCCACAGTCCATATTTCTTCTTTGCAAATATCACCACACTCCCCACAACAATATATTAGGCTGAATAAATCCCAAATCCAATAATTCTTGGAGCTGCATATGCAAATCTCACAATTCCATGGTTTTCATGTGATAAGGATCCTTTCAAATAGACTCAATTCTTTTTTTTAATTTGACCTTGAACTCCATCTCCCACTTAGAGGGTAGTCTAGGTAACTCTTCTAGAAACATGTCAAAAAATTCTAATAACGTAGGATTTTGAACTATGTTCACCATATCTTCCTTCTTGTTCATAATTGTCACAACATACAACTTGCAACCCTTCCTAATACTTTTCTTCAGTTGCACCATTGAAATAAATCTCAAAGACACTCATCTATTTCTCCCTACTAAGATTCTTTTATGTCCCAAGTCATCTATAAAAATAAAAAAATATATCCTTACAATCTAACACTAACTCATGGGTTGAATATAACCAATTTGTACCTATGATCTATCATATGATCCCAAGTTTCTACTTTATAATTACACTTGGGTAACACATACCCCAATATCAAATTCACAGTTTTTAACTAACTACCCTACCCTTTGTTTAACACTGGAAGTCATTTCCTACTATCATCCCACATCTAAATAATGCATTATATGAAATAAAATAAAAAATATCCTCCTTGATCTACCAATAACGAAAAACATATACCATTAATATTACATGTCATCCCAAGCATAGTTGATCAATGTGTTGATTTTTACTAAACTCAGAAACGATTTCCACTTCCAATAAATTTACTTCACATAGATTGTTTGTACAAAAAATAAAATGTTCCAAATATGAAAACTTATGAATGGAAATACACTGGATTTAATCATTGAAAATGAACAACAAAATCATAAAAAACACACACATTTGAGCACAGATATTTCTGGACAATGCCCCTAGAAAAACCTCGAAGGGAAAACCAATAAATAAGAGAAAGTTTATTATTCTTCCCATGGAGAAGAACTCATAAATTCACAACAATTATTAAAACATTTAGAAATATGTACTAGCATTGAAAATCGTGCTCAAAAATTGATGTATGGCCTATATGGCCTCCCCACCTTCAATATCTTCCTCGAAATCCATGCCCAATAATACTAAATAGAGTACGTCTTGTATGGCCCAACAACTAGAGATAAACATGACTTGTACGATCCAACAAACCATCACACGAGCAATTATATAGTCTAATAATGCACTATTGTAGAGATAGCAAGTAATTTATCTTGATTTTTGTGCCAATGTTGATCTTCACCTCGATTTTTGTGCCCATGTTTTCTTAGGATTTGTGCCTCTTCCCCTCTTACTGCAAATGTGTCCTCTCTTCCTCTCTTCAACTCTCCAAATTTTTTCTCATTCAATGTGTGCCTCTCATTCTCCTTATATATGCTTTTGTAATCTCTTAATGACTAAATCCATAACCCTAAGATATCAACAACCAAGATTACATCTTTCCTTCCCACGATGGACGGTTGTGACTTAATCTCTCGTTGAAATGAATTAAATAACTTAAGTCACTCAACTTTATAAAAAGTCACTTTAATTCATTAAATATAAAAGGCATTTTATAAAAACACTTTATAAAGTTACTATCTAGAGAATGTCACGTGGACACTTCTACATACTAGGAACCACCAATGCAAAAGTGCCTATACGAGCTACCCAAAAAACTAACACTCCCTCTTGGCAAGGAATGTACCTCTAGAACCTCCACCTAGATCTATATCCAACCCCATCACTCCATCTGTTGTTGTAGTTGCTCCCTTTGAACCAAAAATATTCCCTGGCACCTGCACTGGATCTTGCATTGAATACTTGTTCCTCCTCACCATGCCCTTAGGAGTCTCCTCACACTGTTGAGAATCCAATGTCATCTAATACCAGCTGAGACTATTGAAAATATTGGAAGTAGCCTCACAAGCACATGTCACTGACACTGATCCTAAATCCAATATCCCCTTGGACTTACACACAATATGTCCCTACATCATTTATAACCTCCTCTATGTGACACCAAGCATTGTTGTTGCATACATGGTAGCTCCTCTAGATATATGAGCACATGTTCATGATCTAAGAAAACTCCATATCCCTCATCCTCCAAAGCCGATACTGAGAGAAATCTTATCTTCAGCTCCTGAACAAAAAAACATATTTTCCACCTCTAGAGATCCTCCTTACTCTAGTTGGAATATCACACATCCAACCCCCTTCACTACATGCATGGTACTAATCCCAAAACCCACATGACACTCCAAGTCTTTCTTTGAAACACTAATGAACATCAACCTCATTCTCATCATATGGCAAGATGAGCCACTATCCACAAACCATGCTCCAATGTCCCCAAAATTTGCACTAAAACTTCCTGAAAGACCAGACACAAGAGAAAATTACTTCCCAAACTTCTCAGCAAAATCATGAATCTAAGTTGATGTTGATGTTGCTACCTTTGTCTTCTTCCTACCCTTCTTCTTGTTTGGACACTGGCTTGCATATTGGCCAGTATTATGACATGCAAATCATTTCACTTTTCTCATGTCCCTCTTTCCATCTCCCCTACCCTTCTTTGCATGAAGAGCATTCTCCTAGTCATCATCACCCTTAATCTAACTACCTTGAAGATCCTCCTCCCAAGTCTCCTCCTGAGAGAAGTCATCCCACAACTTCTACTAGTCAGGAAGATGTTCTCATTGTAGATTTTAACCTTGTACAATATTTACTGCAAACATATTTTTAGTAAAAGAACATAAAAGATACAATGGAAAATAAAAACATTACACAATGATTTTTCCCCTGGAAACCCAAATCGAGAAAACCAACATATTCTATGTTCATTCATTATGTTACATTGTTTACAATACAATATACATATAGGAGCCAATGACATCCAAAACCCTAACACAATGACCTGGATTAGTCAATAACCCTAATTACTTAACCGGAAATACAAAACCATCAACAAAAACCATGTGCTGAAAAACCGCCCAACAATGGACATGAAAATCGAGGAAAAACATTTATTGGGGGTGCTTCCCCTACACCCCCCTGTGCGCCTGATGCAACATAGCAGACACAAATTTTATTCATGCAAAGAATATAACATATACCCAACATTCTCCCACTTGTTGTTTTATTTGCATACAAGGGGTTACAGGGTTACATAGTCAACAATCTAGGGAAGCAATGCCCATGGATCCTCTACACCAAGGGAACTTCTCGTTGCTCATAGATTTTGTTAATGAATCTGCAACATTCTTCAAATTGTCCACCTTCATCAACATCACTTTCTTTTCTTCAACCATGTCTCTCACAAAGTGATATTGAATATCAATATGATTTGTCTTTGAATGATAAGTCCGGTTCTTCGCTTGAAAGATTACACTCTGACTGTCAAAATCCGTCCTTACAACTTTCTGTACCAACCTAATGCCTGAATACAATTTTTGTAACCATATTTCTTCCTTGCTTTCATGAGTAGTTTCCATGTATTCAACTTTTGTAGTTGAAAGTGCCACTATATCCTGTATTTTTTGCATCCAACTGATTGCTCCTCCAAACAGGTTAAACACATACCCACTTTGTAGATATCCTACGATCAATATCTCCAACCTAGTTTGCATCCACAAAGACATGTATGTCCAACACTATTTCCAATCCTGATCTTCCTTGGTAGCACAATCCATGACTAGCAGTGCCATGCAAATACCTGAAAACCCTTTTTACTGTTGTCCAATGATCCTTCCCCGGTTTTGACATATACCTATTCAAAAATTCCACTACATGTGCAATGTCCAGTCTAGCACAGACCATTTCATACATCAAACTTCCAACTACACTCGCATATGGAACATGAGACATGTCCTCCTCTTCTTCCTGTGTCTTGGGACACTGATCCCTAGATAAATTTACACCAACAGGAATAGGGACCTTTACCAGTTTACATTCCTGCATATTAAACCTCTACAATAATGTCTTGACATATTTTCTATGATTTAACCATAGTTTCCTCCTTTTCCGATCTCTTTTAATTTCCATGCCCAAAATGAAATTTGAAGCACCGAGATCCTTCATGTCAAATTTAGCGAACAACTAAGTTTTCACATCCTGGATAATCTCCTTGTTGTTTCCTATTAGAAACATGTCATCCACATACAAGACCAAATAAATCAAATGATCACCAATTAATTTAAAATACACACAGTGATCCTCTTTTCTTGTGAAGCTAATTTCCAACATATAAGTATCAAATTTTTGATACCACATCATTGGTGATTGTTTTAAACCATATAAGGACTTTTTCATCTTGCATACCAGCTCCTTCTTTCCATTCACGAGAAAAAAATTTGGCTGCTTCATATAGATTTCTTCTTCCATATCCCCATGTAGGAATGTTGTCTTCACATCCATTTGTTCTTTATCAAAATCAAATTCATCAACAACAAATAACACAAATCATATAGAATTTAACTTGGCAATAGGAGAAAAAATCTCACCAAAATCAATTCCCTCAACCTGGGAATAATCCTTTGCTACTAAACAAGCTTTGTATATCTCCACTTTTCCTTCTGCATTTAGATTATTTTTAAATACCCATTTGCTGCCAATGGGATTTCTTCCAGTTGACAACTCCACTAGATCCCAAGCCTCATTCTTATCCAAGGTTGTCATTTCTTCATCCATGGAATTTTTCTAGAGATTTCCATCCTCTGAATCCACTGCCTCCTTGATAGTTCTAGGATCATCATAAATAATAGAAAAAGAAAAAATTGAACAAAAATTTGATGGATTATACCTTTCTGGTAGCCTTCTTTCTCGAACCGATCTCCTCAATACTGGAGTATGAGGATCTTCTTCTTCTGATTCATGTTCTTTTGTAGAGTCTGATTCATCATCCTTTAAATCAAACTCTATTTTATTTGGTTCTTCCTTACTTGGTAGGACTTCATGTTTAACAACATCCTTCATTTCTCTAAATACCACATCTCAACTATACACAAATTTCTTAGTTTCTGGGTTCCAAAGCTTATAACCTTTGAGACCATATTTATACCTAATAAAGATACACTTTTTAGCCTTCTTATCTAGCTTACTCTTATTTTCCTTTGGAACATGAGCATAGGCCTCACAGCCAAATACCTTGAGATGTGTGAGAGAATGTTTCTTACCAGTCCATAACTCTTGTGGAGTCTTGTCATCTAGTGCTAATGAGGGTGATCTGTTGACCAGGTAACATGCAATACCCACTTCCTTTGCCCATAATTCTTTCCCTAACCCGACACCATTGAGCATGCACCTTGATTTTTCCATTAGCGTCATGTTCGTCCTTTTTGAAAATATATTTTGCTGAGGTGTATATGGAGTAGTATTCTACCTTTCTATACCGCACTTCTTACATAATTCTTCAAATTCATTCCCACATAACTCTCCACCATTATATGTCCTCAACACCTTAATTATTTTCTTTGTTTGATTCTCAACAAGAGGCTTAAACTCTTTAAACCTGTCAAAGACTTCAGATTTATTCCTGAGGAAATATATCCAAGTATTCCTCGAGAAGTCATCTATAAATGAGACACAGTACACAGATTTTCCCAATGATGGAACTGACACAGGTCCAAACACATCACTGTTAACTAGTTGTAAAATTCCTTCTTCCCTCATTGCACCAAAGGGGAATCTTACCTGATTCTGCTTCCCATATACATAATGTTCACAAAAATAAAAATCCAGAGAGAAGTTAGACATACCTTCAACCATACCTTTATCGTGTAGTAGTCAAAGACCCTTCTCTCAAACATGCGTCAGTCTTTGATGCCACATCATAACTTTTTCTCCGAACACTGTAGGAGTTCTATATTCTTCAACTCCAATATCAGGAACAATGGAACTATTACACCCATCACTAATAGTGCTTCCTTGCATCTTATATAGAGTTCCAAACTGAACTCCCTTCAACAACACCATTTCTCCTCGAACCATCCTGCAAATTTCCTTTTCAAATATTATTTTTACCCCTACATCGTCCATTTTGCTTACATAAATCAAAATTTTGGCCAAACCTGGGATGTGCAGAACACCATTTAGTTTTCTAATCCTTCCATATATGAGCCTCAACTTGAATTTTTCTCGGCCTATGATTTTGGTTGTCGAATCATCACCTAGGAAAACATTACCTCCATAATACCATTCATATTCACAGAACCACTCCTTGTGGGGAGTCATATGACAGGATGCACCTGAGTCAACCAACCATGCCTCATGATTTTCATGTGTGCTTGAAGAAGCCAAGTACACATCCCCTCCTTCTTCCTTGGAGGTATTTTCTTCTATAGAAGGATCTTCTTTAGATCCCTTCTTTTTCTCAATTTTGGATCTACACTGCTTCTTGTAGTGCCCTTATTTTCCACATCTCCAACATACCTTTACAAAATTTCTGGGAGATTTCGATCTACCCTTAGACTTGGATCTCCCACTTGATGACTTAGATCTATTTCTTTCCTGGGAGTGTGCTCTTGCAAATAACGTGTTTGTGCTCTATCCTTCCATGTTCTTCTGTCTCATCTCCTCCAAAAACAAGGATGAGACCACTTCATCAAACTTCAATGAAGTTGTATTACTACTTATGGCCACAACCAGAATATCCCACGAGTCTGGTAAAGAACACAGTAAATTGATACACTTATATTCATCTGAAATTTTAATCTCAACAGATACTAACTGACTTACCATAGAATTGAATCTGTTCAAATGCTCTGCCACCGAGTTTCCATCTCTCATCCTCATTTTATATAGCTTCTTTCCCAGGAAAATTTTATTTACTAGGGACTTAGACTGATACAAATTCCCCAACTTATCCCATAAATGTTTGGTTGTAGCTTCCCCTGATACATTCAGTAATACTGAATCTAAGAGACATATTCGGACTATGATCTTCTCCTTCTGATCCAAATTTTTCCAGTCATCTGTTGAAGTTCATGTAGGTGAAGTACCCGGATCCACTGATCTCTGTCCACCAACAGATCTTCCATCTTGAGCTTCCACAGCTCTAAACTTTTCCCATTAAACTTATCAATCTCCATTTTCGAACTGCTCGCCATTTATTTTCACCTAAAAAATGAATACCAAAGATCTCCCACTGTAACAAGGCTTATCACAGTCTCGAGCCAAACCCTTCACCACAAAGGCATCCCCCTGAAGCCAAAAAAGCTCTGATACCAAATGTAAATTTTAACCTTGTACAATATTTACTGCAAACAAATTTTCAGTAAAAGAACAAGAAAGATACAATGGAAAATACAAACATTACACAATGATTTTTCCCCTGGAAACCCAAATCGGGAAAACTAACATATTCTATATTCATTCATTGTGTTACATTGTTTACAATAGATTATACATATAGGATCCAATGGCATCCAAAACCCTAAACAATGACTTGGATTAGTCAAAAACCCTAATTCCTTAATCGAAAATAGAAAACCATCGGTAAAAACCATGTGCCAAAAAACTGCCCAACAATGGACATAAAAAATGAGGAAAAATGCGACATGTTTCCCGAGGAAATTTTTTTATCGAGGGCACTGC
>JASDQU010100290.1:198867-235064 GCA_032191745.1 Picea mariana | reverse complement strand
TCATCTAGAAGCCCCAAAAGGTCAAAGTAGTCAAAGTGGTTTAAGATATTTTAGAAGGTAAATAATAAAGTGAAGTGATGATTGTACTATAATTCAAAGTGAATACAAAATAAATTATATAAATAATAAAGTTAATGGATAAATTAGAAGTGGGTTAACCCTAAAATAAGGAAAGCGAGTTAAGATGGTTAAAAGGTAACCCCTTGAGGAAGCTACATGAAAGTATAAATAAGAGGCAAGACTCTCTCATTTTAATCACACTTGAGCATATTGAATATATACAGGTGACTGAGGTAACCAAAGCATATCTAAGCCGAATTTCAGAGGGAAGGTGAAGTAAAGAAGGCTGAAATTCAAGGGATGATAAATTCTTTTGATGATGCTTTCTAAGGTCTATTACAGAGTTACAAATCATATTTGGATGATGAAATTGATGAGGGATTTTGGTTGAGGTACATGTTGGGTACATGGTTGAGACAAGTAGTTGATGAGTTGGCACATAAATGAAGTGTATAGTTGATGATGTTGATACATATTGATGAGTCATAGTTGATGAGTAGTTGATACATGATTGTTACATACTTGGTACATGGTTGGATGCACTTGTTTGTGGCACAGGCTGATTACAGGTTGTTTGGTATAGGTTGGTGCATGGTTGATGCACTTTTTTATGGTATAGGTTGATTACAAGTTGAGGTACAGGTTAATTCATGGTTCAGGTTATTGGTACATGTTGTTTGGTGCAAGTTGATTGGTACATGTTTACAATAGTATATCTTACAGTCATAGTGTGACAGTGGTTCCACCATTATACTTCTACGTCAAGGCGGTTGGATGGGGCAAGGACAGGTGGTTGTAGCCACCTTTTGGTTGTAGCCATAGAACATAGGGGGTTGTAGCCATAGAATTGGGGAGTTGGAGCTTCCCTAAGGTTGGAGCCTCCTTTCAGTTGTAGCTGGAAAACAAAGGAAGTTGGTGCTTCCAATGAATGTAATTCTTAAAGACATATAAGAAAAATAATTATGTGTTTTTCTCCTGCTTTGGGTTTCCACGTAAAAACACTGGTGTATTGTGTATGTGTATGATTTCTCATTTTTTCATTGTTTATTTACTTTGCAACTATTGGATGATATTGCTACATTGATATAAAAATTACATATAGTGGTTAAAAAGTATTGAATTTCTCTATTACTGATTCACCCCCCCTTGCCCCCCTCTTAGTAATCCAACAATTGGTTTTAGAGCGGGTTCCTTCATGAAACAATTTACCAGTGGAAGGAGATCATGGATTATTCTGAGAATGGAGTACCGTTGTTTAATGGTCAGAATGGTTTAAAGTATGAGTTATGGAGTGGAAGGATGAAAGTATTTTTACAAGAACGGGGGTATTATATTTGGCTATCAGTCGTTAAAGGATATGATAGTTCAAAAAGGGAAAATACTGTAGCCAAGAAGGAACTGAAGAAGAATAACAAAATAACAATGGATTTCATCTGGGAAGGATTACTTATTCCGGTAAGAGAAAAGGTTGGTAATTTTTCATCAACCAAAGAACTTTGGGAAAAGTTACATGACATATATTCTTCACCCACCGTAGATTCATAAAATGCCAAAGAAGATGCATGTACAGATAAAGAAGAAATATGTTCACCATGTCAAACAGATTTAGAAGATGAAGAGCACATAATCACTAGAGAATTGATTAGTTCTTTTAGATGAACTAAGAGAAGAAAACAAATCACTAAAGAAAGAATTGATGAAACAAAAGGAAAGTGTTCACATTTTTTAAGAAGCCCAACAGGTCATTGAGAACTTAAGAACTCATCTAGAAGAAGCCAGAAAGATCGAAGAGAATCTTGAATATCAAAAGCAGTATTTGGAAGACAACATAGAAGCACATAAGGAAGAAGCAAAAATGAGAGAGAAGATATTGACAGATCATATTAAGAAAAGAACTAACGATCTAAACTAGCTTGAGGCAAGGTTTGGTTAGGAAGAGAAATGACTTGAAGAAGAAATAATCACATTAAAAATTCAGCTTGAAGAAGCGAAAAGAACAGAAGAAGTCACAAAGTCTCAGATAATGAAGAAAGAAAAGAGGTTGATAAGATTGAAGAAGAAGTTGTCACATTAAGAAGTAAAATAGTCAAGCTCAAAAATATCGTTGAAGATACAGAAACATCCACATCAGTTATAGAGAACGAAGAGAAGCACTTAAGGTTGCTAGAAAAGAAGAATGAAGAAAATAGAAAGAGTTATGCAAAAGTACTTAAAGGAAGGAATCATGGTCAACTAGAATCTAAGAAAAATATTGAGGATACATATTCAAGAAAAACATTCATGTTCAAGCCACAAAGATGCTTCAATCATGATCATGATCAGTCAAGGCAAAAATTCAAAAGGACTAGACCACAAAGAAGATCACTCACTCCCAGGTATGAAAATTTATTTTATGGTAATTGTTTTTATTGTACTAATTTTGGACATAAGGTTGCAGATTGTAGAGATTATAAAAGAAATGTTCAAGCAAGAAGTGAATATGTGGCCCCACGTAACATTAAATGTTACAAATGTCATAATTATGGACACATAGCTAGTGATTGTAGAAGCATGATAGATACTTCCATGAAAGAGAACATTGATATCATATATAAGAAAGTATGGATAAGAAAACACGAAGAACAGGTGAACACAGACCATGTCCCAAAGATCGCAAGATTGGCAATAAAACGAGATGAAGAAAATTCTACAGAGAAAAAGAAAGATGTCAGATACAAAAAGGTTTGGAAAATAACTGAAAGAAAAAAAGGACGGGTAAATAAGGAACAGGTTCAAGAGATTTTACTTTCAAGTATTGTAGTGAAAGATGAACCCATAGACAGATAGAAATAAGTTAGAGCTCAGAGAGATGATGAATCTACCAATGAAGATGATGGTGAATATACCAATGAAGATGATGATGTATACACATCAGAGGAGGACTTGTCCTAAGCCATCTGGCTTAGAGACTCCCAGGTAATATGAATATTAGACAGGGGGATTCTATGAGATAGCTATGATAGACCAAAGAACCATCCTTTGAGCAACTTGCAGATTTTGAGAAGACAAATCGAGAGCATTCAGTTAGCAGAAGTACAATTTTATGGATTAATCAAGGCTTCATGATAGTGTAGTGATAAATGGGTCAACGTTATGGATAGTTGTGAAAGTAGAGTCTTGGATAGTATGGATGAGAGCATGGATTCATAGATTGGTTCAAAGAGTGGTTCAGAGACAAAGGATTATTATCATAATGGATGATAATTACATAGAAAATGGCTCGAACAATGCTATGGATTTCAAATTGAAAGATATGTTTTGGACACATGCAGTGCATACAACAACTCACATTCAAAACAGAGTAATGCTCAGAAAAAAATTTGACAAAACTCCCTACGAACTATGGAAAGGAAGCGCAAACAACAACCTCTACATCAAGGTAACTCAAGGTAGTATTTTATTAATTGAAATTTATGTTGATGATATTTTTTTTGGAAGTACTAATAACAGGTTAAGCAAGAAATTTGCAAAGGATATGCATAATGAATTTGAATGTCATTACTTGGAGAACTATCCTTCTTTTTGGGTCTTCAAATATGTCAAAGAAAACAAAGAATTTTTATTTCTCAAACTAATTATATCATAGAAATGCTAAAGAGGTTTGGAATGGAAGATTGCAAACCAATTACCACTCCTATGAAAATCAGTTACAAGTTGAGAAAAGATGATGATTCAAAGTCTCCAGATCAGAGGCAATACAGGCCAATGATTGGTAGCTTAATATATGTGAAAACATCTAGACTAGATGTAATGCAGGAAGTTGGACAGGTGGCACAATTTCAAGCAGGACCAAAGGAATCACATGTCTTAGTAGTAAAGAGGATTTTCAGATATCTCAAAGGAACAAAAGAGTTTGGATTATGGTATCCAAAGGGAAATGATCTATCACTTATTTCCTCCACCGATGCAGATTGGGCAGGTTGCATTGATGGACGATGAAGCACCAGTGGAGCAACGCTCTACTTAGGCGAGTGTTTAGTATCTTGGCTAAGCAAGAAACAATCATAAATATATTTATCTACATCCAAAGAAGAGTATATTGCAGCAGCAAGAAGTTGTACTCAGGTTCTATGGATGAAACAAACTTTGACAGATATACAAGTTGAGTATGATGAGCCCATTCCAATCTATTGTGATGATACAAGCGCCATCAGTATCTCAAAGAACTCAGTGATGCACTCCAAGAAGAAGAACATTCCAATAAATTATCACTTTCTATAGGAACGGGTTGCATAGAAGAACGTCAGAGTTGAATATGTGGGCACAAAAGAAAAAGTGGTAGGCATCTTTACAAAATTGCTTCCAAGGGAATCCTTTGAGTATTTTCGCCAGAAACTCGGAGTAATTTATACTCCAAAATGAATGTTTTTGAATGATTATCTTATATGTCTTAGATTTACATGAGGAAGCACCATAAAGAGGATAGTTCAGGTTGGGGGATCCGTTTCAAGAAGATTTCAGTCAAGGGGAGTATCCCCAAGTACAATTCAGTTAGGGGGAGCAGGCCTGAATGGAAAGATACCTTTTCCATTGATGACAAAGGGGGAGAGATTTATCAGATGTAGGATAGAAATGCTTGGACAGAGAGAACATAGGCATGTAGAAAGGGGGATCATCCCAAGGAGAGTTCAGTCAGCGTGAGAATCCCAAAAGGGAGATACCCTTTTCCATTGATGTCAAATGGGGAGAGATAGAAACATTGATGAGGAGTATACGAATGAATGCTATCATGACTAAGTGTTTCCATCAATGTTGGTGTTGCCATCAATGCCAAAGGGGGATATTGTCATACAGTTATCTTAGTTTGATGGACAATTGGTATGGATTGTTGGTTTTCATTGATGTCAACCATTGGAGAGTGATATTGTAGATTGATGTCAACCCTTGGAGAAAGTCTGGTAGCGAATTCTGATAGCACAAAGGTTTGGGTAATGGACCCAAGTTTGTTTGATGTATAATGGTATGAGTTTTAATATATTTGAAGGTAAGACTATCTATATGGTTAGTACATGTCATTCCATTTCCGGTGGTATGTGGAACATCACATAACTCCTCTTGGTTAGAGAGTTATGGCCATGTGAAGTTGGAGAACCTAGGTTTGGGTAATGGACCCAAGTTTGTTTGATGGATACTGGTATGATTTTTGGTATATTTGCAGAAAATACTATTCTATATGGATATTACATGTCATTCCATTTCTAGTGGTATATGGAATGTCACATAACTCCCCACGGTTAGAGAGTTATGGCCATGTGAAGTTGGAGAACCCTCATGAGTCATCTAGAAGCCCCAAAAGGTCAAAGTAGTCAAAGTGGGTTAATATATTTTAGAAGGTAAATAATAAAGTGAACTGATGAGTGTACTATAATTCAAAGTGAATACAAAATAAATTATTTAAATATTAAAGTTAATGGAGAAATTAGAAGTGGGTTAACCCTAAAATAAGGAAAGTAGGTTAAGATGGTTAAAAGGTAACCCCTTGAGGAAGATACATGAAAGTATAAATAAGAGGCAAGACTCTCTCATTTTAATCACACTTGAGAATATTGAATATATACAGGTGAATGAGGTAACCAAATCATATCTAAGCCAAATTTCAGAGGGAAGGTGAAGTAAAGAAGGCTAAAATTCAAGGGAGGGAAAATTCTTTTGATGATGTTTTCTAAGGTCTATTACAGAGTTACAAATCATATTTGGATGATGAAATTGATGAGGGATTTTGGTTGAAGTGCATGATGGGTACATGGTTGAGACACATATTTGATGAGTTGGCACATACATGAGGTGTATAGTTGATGATGTTGGTAAATATTGATGAGTCATAGTTGATGAGTAGTTGATACATGATTGGTACATACTTGGTACATGGTTGGATGCACTTGTTTATGGTACATATTGATTACAGGTTGTTTGGTATAGGTTGGTGCATGCTTGATGCACGTTTTTATGGTACATGTTGATTACAGGTTGAGGTACAGGTTGATGCATGGTTCAGGTTATTGGTACATGTTGTTTGGTGCAGGTTGATTGGTACAAGTTTACAACAATATATCTCACATTCATAGTGTGACAGTGGTTCCATAATTCTACTTCTATGTCAGGGAAGTTGGACAGGGCAAGGATAAGTGGTTGTAGCCACCTTTCGGTTGTAGCTGGAGAACATAGGGGGTTGTAGCCTCCTTCTGGTTGTATCCATAGAATTGGGGAGTTGGAGCTTCCCTCAGGTTGTAGCCTGAGAAATTAGGGGGTTGGAGCCTCCTTCTAGTTGTAGCTGGAAAACAAAGGAAGTTGGTGCTTCCAATGAATTTAATTTTTAAAGACATATAAGAAAAATCATTCCGTGGTTTTCTCCTACTATGGGTTTCCACGTAAAAACATTGGTGTACTGTGTATGTGTATTATTTCTCATTTGTTCATTGTTTATTTACTCTGCAACTGTTGGATGATAATTCTTCATTGATATAACACTTTCATATTGTGGTTAAAAAGGATTGAATTTCTCTATTACTCATTCACCCCCCCTCTCAGTGATCCAACAATAACAACTGTGTATGAATTAATAAATTTGCCTAAGTAATTAAAGCAGATTATTAATCAAAACAATATTCATATACAGAATAACACTGAAATAATCTGTAAAAATAAAATGAATCAATCTAATTCATTAACAGTAATCAATTAAATAAATTGTAGTTCTAGTAACACATCATTCAGATACAAATTTGATTTAAAAGATAAATGCTCAGATATCAGTAATAGTGTTGAATATTGATGCTTGTATTAATCTTCATAGCCAAAATTGATCTAGTATAAGTTTCAAAGAGAAGACTTCTACAATAGTGCATAAGTTTCATTCTTATCTCAAAAACTGAATCCCACTATCATCTTTCTTTCCCTCTTATATAAAAATATTTCAAAACAAACTTAACTTCTTTCTATAACTAAAAACAATGGTCTGTTTAGCATGGAAAATTATAAAAAATGTTTAATTCCCAAACTATATATATATTTTTAACAAGAACTGGGGAAATTTATATTAAAAAGGTATGGATAAATCCACTAAAGTACGAAAAAGGGCCATGAAATACCTTCGGCATATAGATTCTTTGAAGATTGTAATTGTTGTAACAAAAATTGTGTCCATTGTGTTGCCAAATTTCCTAACTATATAATTTCAGTTGTATTTCGAGAAATACAACCTATAGAAAACTCCATTTATGTATATCGTAAAACAAAACATGACACTTGAACATTACAAAATCATCTACCCAGTTCCTTTTTGACCTCCGGATGTCCATACTACTCCCAAGTTGGGTCTATTGCTGGCTCATTGAGGTATGGGACTTGATTCACTGTGGTTGAAGTTAGATTTCTCGAAGCTTCTTGGGTGATGTCTGGGGTGTTGGGTTGTTGATGGTTTATTTCCATCTGATCCATATGACCTTGCATGATCTCCATTTGGTTGCGCTGGTCCTTGATTTGGTTGCATTGGCCGAAGATTTCATCCTACAATATTTCAATTAGTTGCATGTGATGAGAGAGGGTTTCAAGCTCGAAGGTCAATGTGGAAATGATTGCTCTCATGTGAATTCTTAGCCTTTGGAACCCTGTACAATCTTTATCTGGGCCCTTTTGTTCTTGACCTGCAAACAAATCCTGGAAGTTCATGGCCCTTGGCTCATTATGTGCCTTCTTCCTGTTGTCCATAATACTAAGGGGGAGGCAATTCTGCAAGAGGCGAGGGAGGGCACTCCAAGCATAGGTCGAGGAGAAGACAAAGGTTCTGGACTTGGAAGGGGGAGAGGCAATGCCTAGAAGAAGCCATGTTGAGAAATTCCGAAGAGATTATTCAACAGAGACATAGAGGAGAAATAGAGGGGAGAAAAGTATTGATCAGGATTAGGGGAAATTTGAGAGACCCACAAAATAAAGACTACCCAAAAGCGCTAAGATAAACGTCCCCAAGAAACACTCACTGGAAAATTCATGTCAAACATGCAAGTCTGAAAATCTACCTGAAGCATTGTACTTAGACTTTTCATAGACCAATCCAAGGACATAGCTCGTTGTCATCCTAATGATTCCACATTGCTTCATGAGTGTTGCACACTCGGTCCATATAATTTAGAGGCTTTGAAATTCTGTTACCCACAAACACATTTGGATGGATGATAAAACCATCCCACGCCATGATGAAGTGTTCGTGCCAATTCTCGTTAGCATGATTTAAACCCTACTGAATAGATTGTGTCATTACTCCTACCATATGTTTCCTCCAGCTGTCAAGTCTCATGTTGGATCTCCAAGTTCCCTCTCCCACCCCCTTATCACGGTGGCTCCTGCTCTTATGAGCAGTCATTATACTAGGGGGGGTAATCTTTCCTCATCCTCCGCGCCTAAAGTTCTAGGTGGTTTCTCGATGGCCAAATTGGCCATTTTATTTGCTTCCACATTATTGCATCTAAGTACATGGAAGAACTTGGTTTTTAAAGTCCTTGTGGATAGGAGAAATTTTTCTATCACCCTTTATAGACTCAGGTTTTTAGGCTTGGAACCCTGGATCATTATTCTTATGATAGTCTTCAAATTTTGTACTACATTCAGATTTTGAATTTGTCTTTGATCTGCCAGTTGAAGACCTTTTAGAAGGGAATAAGCCTCATCTTTATTATTGGTGTCCTTCCCTAGATTCCAGTATTAGTTCAATATTCTTTTTCCTTTGGGTTCGAATAGAACCCCCTTACCCCCCTTGGCACCTGCCTCTCCTGGGTTTCCCTTTGAATCTCCATCAAAGCACAACATGTGTTATGATTTTCCTTGGATCCAATATTCTATGTTGAGGGAAGAATGAAGCTTCTAGCATGATCGTTGAAGGGAATGAGAACTCTGGGTGGATTGAAGATTGAAACTCGTGAACCAATCCTTCTCATAGTTGTTCCGATTGATCGGATCTTCGATGCTTAGGGTTTTAGTGTTCATAACCTCTATCAGTTGTTTTTTTTCTTTACAAGCAACACTTTGGGTTTGAGACTTTTCTCCCTATATAATTAGTCTATTCCTTGCTATCCAGAACTGCCAGTATACATATTTTGGAAGGGATTTCTACAGTCTTTTGAAGATTAGTTTTCCATGGAAGGTGCCTTGGTAATATCTTTCCCAATGTCCCAAGAAAGGATTTAAATACAAAGGCCACCTTATCTGATGGCTTAGTTCTCTATAGACAGAATCCCAGACTATTATAGAGAAGAGAAATTCCCAAAAGAGGTCTTGAATTGTGTCATGGCTCCTTTAACAAGGAGCACATGTGAAAGGTCCATGGAAACCCCGTTTCATCAAGTTTTCTATCGTTAATATTTTCCCATGATCTAGGGACCAAATGAAGATGTTTATTTTGGGCAGAGCATCCAAACTCCATATGTTTTTCCATTTGGTTGAAAAGTGTAGGGTCCTTGAAGTGGAAATGAGAGTTTTGTATCCTTCTTTTACCGAGTACCCATTTGCTCCCCATCCTCGACTGTCTTGGAGGTATCTAAGTAAAGGGGATTGATCCAAATTATTTTTGACACGAAATGAGAATGGAGATATAATAAAGAAATGTGCAGAGATATCTCAGATATCCAATAATATAATAGAAATGTATTAGAGATGCAACCATAAACACAGAGATATAGTAATACACAATTTTCTATTAATGAGCGAAAATGTACAAAGACTATAAAATACAAAGTGAAAGACTCGCTAGAATGGTGGAAGCTTATCTCTGAGAAGAGATGTGACAGCTACTCGCATCCATAATAATATGGATTACAATGAGGCTCTAAAGGACTTTTTAAGACAATAAAAATCCAAAACCCTAAGCCCAGAAGATGAAAAGCCAACAGTTTTGTGGACCCCATTTTGGGTATTTTGGTGTATCAACTTCACCGGGGCATAAATTTGGCATACGATCTATGTTTTAGGTGCACGATATCCTATTGGAAAGGTCTGTCCGAGAACTACACATTTTTTCGTCGGAATTGACTATGACTATAGTTTGACTGTGGTGGGCCCTAAAAACGTCTTTTAGGGCCTCAAAACGGCCCCGTAAGTTTGGGACTCGAAAACTAGAAACAAAACTGCCAAAATGAGCTAGTTGGAATAGGTGGGTGGCCAACGATATCCACCTGGATCAATCCTCCTTCCTTAGGAAGCAATGGTCTCCATTGCATTGAGTTCCCAGGGAGAGGGGAAAGTGATTTTTGAATGTGAATCTTGGTGAGCTGCTTGCCTTGCTGGAGATGTCACACTGCTCGGTTTGTGGAAGGCTGTCATGAACCTGTTGTTGGCAGGGTTGAATGTTTCAACCAGTTGGACTACATGAGATGGCTGTGTGCAGAAGGAATCTTGGCACTTTGTTGTCATCTTGTCAACCTACTTCTGTTGGATAAAAGGTGCTTGGGCCAAATCTATAGTGGGTGCAGTATCCTTCTGTTCACCTTTCGAACAAATTGTGAAGAAGTTGAATTTTGTAGTATGAGATACTAACTTGTGTCATTGTTTAGGTGGGACATTAGTTGGAACAACCTCTGGTATCCTATAAATATGACCCCCCAGAGTAACAATGACACTACAGGTTCGAGACTCATAGACAACATGGTGCTTCCACATATATGGCTGGCCCAAGAGAACATCATAGACATCCAGCTGGGAAACATCTCATAATACCTCATCCTTGAAGGGCTATATGACAATCGACACTGATGGATGACATGAAGATCTCATCCCTGGTGTTATAACCCTAATTTGCACTATACATGCTTACCTGGCATGAGGCCATCTCAGATCCCTTCTTTTCCAAAACACTACTGAACAACTCTTTAAAAAACCTCTTTTATAAGGGCCCATGCACCCTACTCCATTACTACATGCATGTACATGCTAGCTGACCTAAAACAACCCGCGTGGAACTACAAAAGAATGAAAAAAGGAAAGTTGTCGATGGAACACACCACTTTGGGTGAGTTAACTGAAACTCCCGGCCATGCATGGTCGAGGGTTTGTCCAAATACCTAGCTTCTTCTAGCCTATAAAAGAAGGGTTATGGATCCTATTTGGAAGAGGAGAATAAGAGTAAAGAAACTCTACCCAATTGCACATTCCCATTGTCCCAACCCTTTAGCCATCCTTGTGAAAAGAGAGATACAAAGCAAAGAAGTTGGAGGACATTTGAAGAGGAGCCCAGGATCAGGTTCGCGGAGCAGTGGCCAGTCTCGACATTGTAAGTTGATTCATTAAAGTTAATAATAAAGAAATGCTTTTCCTATCCCACTATATGAGTTCTTCATAGTTTAGTGAATATATGTTTGAATCTCTAACCCATTAATCTGTAGAACAAATGCATGTAGAGTTTGTTGCTTGTTTTGTACGCAGTTTCATCTTGGGAGGATAACTACTAGCAAGTGATCAAGCATGAAGAAGGATCGACATCGAACATCTGGAACAAGGTATGTTCATTTAACCATGTATTTGCTTAAAAGAAAAGGGGATTAGGTCTGGGACGATGGTAGAAAGTAGGATTCTTTCGGTCTTATCTGCATGCATAATATAACCCTAAGTGCTAGTTCGTAGGGGGATTTCCCACCACAATAGAATTGGTGACCGTACTGGGGAAGTCTCTAGGGTTCTTGGGAATTGTTTTTGGGTATCTTTAAAAGACTGGTTTTCTTTCTTGTTTTTTGAAGTTTCTGCAAAGTTTGAGCTAACACAGATTTTGGTCTTCCATACCAACTATCTTTGTCTCTTTGCTTAACTGTGTTTTTTTGAGACCCACAGAGGTACACGTGGCCTGCATAAGGTTTGCACGCAGTACCTGTGCCCTACTTTCCTACATCCCAAGTGTAAGCGCTAGCTGAAGAAGTAACAGTAGTGTGTATGATTCCAGAAAATTTTTGAGGTAGTCATCCTCTTCCCTGTCAGAATTAGTCATTCTCAGGGATTTTCTGGAACTCTTTCTAGTCTTATTTGTTTGCAGTCTACAACTTAGGGTTCATCTCAGATTGGTTTGTTTTACGAATTTTTCCTTACATTGTTTTTCTTTTTTCTGTTAAAGAAAGTGTCTAAGCCTTCAAGAGATCCTAGTTCTTAGTATCAATGGTCTCTTCCTGGTTTATATTGTCTATTTTTATTTGTTTCAGAGTTTTAGAGATACATGCGGCCTGTATAAGGCTAGCACGTGTGTACACGCCCTCTGGATCTACACAGCTCATGTGCACTCGCTTGTTGTTGAATTTCTAGTAATGTGCTTGTGAAGGATAGTTTTTGTTGAGGGTGAGGCAGTCATCCTTTCCCTTGACAAGATTTATACCTCTCAGGTTTTTGAATCTCTGTCCTAGAAGTCAGTAGCTTAGGTTTGATCTCAGTCATAGCTTTCTTTTTTCATTTAAAAAGTTTTTCATCAAAATTTGCTTTAGGTTTTTAGACAAGTGTGAGAGTCCCTTTTTAAGTTGCTAGTGTGTGATTTCTTGAAGTGATTCTTTGCGATCTGTGATTAGGCCAAAAAATTTTCTTGGTTTTTGACTTGTTGATATTTTTCCTTTTTTCTTTGTGAGCATTCAAATAAAAAAAATCTTTCATTTCTTTGTTTGGTTGAAAAGTGTTGTTTTGCATTAATAACCAGGGAAAAGTCTTTGCTTTCTTAATTTCTTGATAGTTTACTTATATCGTAAGTAGCTCGTAGTCGAGTGAAATCCTACTTTAATTTTGTTGTTCAAAACATCTTAGAAAATTCTTTTAAAAAAAATAATAAATAAATTGAAAAGTTGTTGAAAATTTGCGTTAAGTAAAGATTGTTGTTTCCATCTTTATGTTCATTTTTACTTTCATCTTTCAAACATTATTAGTTTCAATTTCATACCCTTTGACATAAGACAAGCCATAAAATTAATGCTAAATCTAAAATTTATTAGACTTTTATGTTTGTAGGGTTAACCAACTAGTTCAGGATTAGGGCCTTGGATTAGGTTGGAGAGGAAACTCTTCAAGGCCATTAAAATCAAACATTGGAGTTTGATTTAGGGAGTGTCCAAGTCCAGTATCATGAATTTATCGAGGACCCCCCTCTAACACAGGGGATAAACACGAGGTCATGTGCGGAAAGGTAGCGGAGATAACCCCTCCAAAGCTGGACCAGTCGTAGTGGAGAACACATATAGAGGGCTTGTCTTGGGATTCTATCGATTGCATTTGCCATGGAGCTTCATGGTTCTCGAATTCGTTCGAGGTCCTCAATTGTATTCCAGACCACTTGCTCTTGATACCCGTGATAGGTTTCAGGCTCGATACCCTGCTCATTGTGGTCTACCTAACTTTCAACTGTACCCGCCTGGTGACTGTTCACGCGCTGGCAACCTAGTTGCCGATCTTTTTTAGGGACATACATAGGTGACTGCGAGGGTATACCGCGGTACCTAGGACAAACATCAGACCATTCTTTGCAGAGTATACCCAGAGGGTGCTTTCGTGTTTGAGTTTCACTTGCACCGGTAAGTTGCTCTAGTGTTTGTTGTTGTAACTGTTCTTCCAATTAGTTTAGTGTTTACTTGTCTTATCTTGTAGGGACTTTTTAGTGCGTGTTGTTTTTGAACGGTTAGAATACCCTAGTGTGTCTTTGATCTTCTCACACAGTGGAGGATCATGAGCTCCACCGGTCATGAAGGCTTGAAGGCCTATCACTGGTTACACTGGAGCCACCCCCCCCCACCACTAAGGCGAAAGCTAGACCAACAAGGGTCTTTTGATGCGATCGGGTCACACGAAGTTGTGACCGACAAACATTTGGAGGAATCAACTATCTTAGACTTTGAAGTGCAAGATCTTGGTCCACCTGAAACCTCCATCATTGATCTTTTGGCACCCAACATCGTATTGATTCACCCTTACGAGTGCCAGACAGTTTCGTAGGCAACAATTGAAACAAATGTTGTTACTCCTTTTGGGAATTCTTCAATTCCCACTACGGTTGTCACCACAGGAGAGTTTCCACCTCCTAACCCACTGTCACCAGTCCGAGCCACCATGGTCTCGACCACCTCTACCTCGCACAGTGGTCCGATCCCGTCTCTGGCGGTGGCCACAACCCCTTTCAAACCAAGTGTGACAGGTCCTCCGTTCTCATACCGGATGCCTAGTTCAAGCACAAGTCTTGTACTTTCCTACTCCACTTCACAAAATTTAGGTCTGGGGGCAGGGAGCTCTAATGCTCCTTTGGAAGGACACATGGGGGGCACTCTTGCTCCTTTTAACACTTTCCCTTATGGGGGAGGTCATATACCTCCTTCGTCCCCTTCACTCGGTGGCACGCATTAGCAATCCGCCGGGCCACCTGCACACCATAGTTTAATTGGAGCGGGGATTCAAGGACCACCTTTGCATAATATGCCGGTAGGATCGACACCATTTTCTTTGTTTGGCACATTTGGTAACAACGCCTTCTCGTCAACTACTTTCCCAACTGGGGGCAACCTCAATTTCAGACAACCTATTCCTATGCAGGGTACTATTCCTACACAGGGGGCACACCTAGGAACTTCTTCCACATCAGGGCCTTGGAATTCTTGGCAGGGATCATTTCCCTCGTCAGGAATGCCGACATGGGGTAATTCTTTTCAAAATCAATGGAACCTCAGACAAAGCACTATGCCTATCCCCATGGGACCGACATGGGGCAACCATTCCCAAAGTCCTTCGAATGTAATGCATGCCCAACCATCTATGTCCTATTTTGGAAATCATTCGATGATGTCTCCTCACACGCAAAATCCATACGCTGGCCATGGTCAGGTTTTTTACCAGAACCTAGGCCAGAAGCCGAACTTTTCCTAGCAACCTGGTGCCGGTCAAACTACAGGCCCCTTTTTCCTAGGTTATCACCAACAACCCAAACTACCCTTCCTAGCAACCTTGCATTTTCCAGACTTGACAAGGTTGTTGAATGACCCTATCTGTCATGATCCGCATTGGCCTTCTATGCCGACGAAGTTGACTTCGGACATCCCAAAGTTCGAAGCCAAGCCTAACGAAGATCCAAGAGATCATGTGACTTCCTTCCATATTTGGTGCTCATCTAACTCGTTGAAAGATGACTCCGTACAGTTGTGATTGTTTCAACATACTCTCATTGGGAGTGCCATTAAATGGTACATTGAGCTTGATTGCTCAAGATACTCTTCCTTCGATGAACTCGCGATGGATTTCCTAAACCATTTCCAGTTACCTGTGAGATACGACGCTGGCACTGAATTGTTGGCCAATTTCTCACAAACAAAAGCGGACCATATCTCTAATCACATCTGAGAATGGAGATGTTGAAAGAGTCTAATTAAGGTACTAGTCCCACCAGCATTCCTGCTCGAGTGGTTCCTTAAGTCTTTGGTCCCACAGTTGTCCAAAGACATCGCGACGTCGGGAGTATTTTCCGAAAAAGATGCCATCATGAGAGCTCAACAACTTGAGCTAATCTATTCTGAGTCTGGTTTATTATACGAGATCTTGCCAGATGCGCCATGCTCAATACTTGATAACACCAGATAGAGAGCTGGACCACATGCCAATGGTATTGTTGGTTTAGCACAAACAAAGCCCACTGAGCAATTGATGAAGCAGTTGTAGTAGTTGTCTATACAACACACAGCGGCCAACCAAACAACTGCTTTGGCTGCTCCCCCTACCAAAACGTCGGATGTACACACAGTGCAATCGACTAATCCAAAGGCCACCCAACAGCCTAAAGGAAAGAAAAAACAATGAAATAAGGGTAAGGGGGATAAAAAACCTACCGATAATGCTGGTAGGGAAAACACTGAGAAACGAAAGGTGAGGTATCCATGCAACTTGTGCATGGAAGACCACCCGACCCATCTATGTCCTCGGCTTGCAGAAGCCCAAAATTTTGTGACGCAGCAACAACCTACTGTGTTAACCAATCCATTTCAACATGGGAAAAATCTAACCCAAGCCTTTGTTAGCACGAAAGGGGGCAGCCAAGGACCCTCTCTGTCTTCGAACAACCCTGCATCCACGAATGTATATATGGTGAAGGGTGATGGTTTTATATCGACTAGAGTGCATGACTATAGTAAACCAAGCAATTCTGAGAAGGGAAAAGAAGTCGAAATCCCATCTCTTCCTCTACAGATTGAGAAGATGTTGGGTGAAACAATGACACGCAGCCCCAAAGGCATGTTCAAAAACGCTTCTCACAACCCAAACGCAAGGGCCGCTCAGAACTATTCTATGGTGAAAGATTTATCACAAACCCCTTGTGTGATGTCCGCTTTGGAGGTCCTCCAAATTTTCCCTTCCCAGAGGAAAGCCTTGTTAACCACTTTAGGATCTATCGAGACTTGTAATCTGGGTACAATCATGCTGGATACAACTGACTTAAAACCTCATATGCCTTACCACGTAGCATTTCAGATAGTCATGGCTTATCCCACGAAATTTTTTACTCAGAATATCTTCTGCATGGTGGTTGATGAGGGCACCTCGACATGCATTATGTCATTGGCATGTTGGAAGGCCATTGGCCAGCCCATTTTGTCTCTATCACCTACTCTCCTCACTACTTTCGATGGTCATTCATTTCGACCACATGGTATCATTCCCTCTTTCCTCATGCAGTTAGGAGGGAAGTCCATGTGTGTTGAGGTAGAGGTAGTCGATGCCCCTGTCGACTATAACCTCTTGTTAGGAAGGAGTTGGACTTATGCCATGCAAGTTGTGGTTGCTATAGTTTTTCGAGTCTTGTTGTTCCCACACGAGGGCTGGATAGTGACCATTGATAAATTGTCTTTCTCCCGACCTGACCCTTCATTGGGGGCATCCACAGTCTCGATGATTGATAATACTCAACTAGGTGTAGTCAACATAGGGGTTGGTTTGTACCCATCTTTGATGGGTACCTTTGATTACCCGCCCCCTCAAGGCGATATCAAGTTTATATCCAATCACCATAAGGTTGATGTTTTTCAAGTTTCGTCATTCTACATGACTTACTTCGACGATCTGTAGATACTTCCTTCCCCATCGGTCACGATGGATGGGACAGGGCACCCGGGCATGTCCATGCCCTTGTCTGTAGCTGAAGTAGCGTACTCTTTAGTCTAGCAAACTTCAGCCAACACTGATCCAACTCCTACACAAGAGTTCGATCCACTTCTACAGCCTATTTGGGCTCAGGATTATCTCGCTGACACCGATTCATTAGACTTAGTATTGCCCTCTGATGAAGCTATAATTGAAGAAATGACTAGTTCGGACAAACCCTGGGATGATCTTCATCACAGATCATACTTCCTCCCAGAGTTAAGTAGAATCGAGGCCAGAGAATTTACCTTGACTATAACTGGGATAGGTCTTGTCCTATTAATCCCCTAGCTACAGACGAGGTCTATGCTGAGGGTAATATGACAACCATCGCTGAAACCATACCGATCAATCTCTCCAGAACCCCTGGCATCGTAGACAATGTTTTCGTCAGATCATACTGTTCCCCCGAGAAGATGCCATGCATCGACCCACAAAGAGTTGATCATGAGCTAACTTTGTTGTTTTTCAATCTTGCTTTGAGATCTGAAAGCAACATCTGGCAAGATTGCATTTATGTTTTTCTATATCGTACGGATTAACTGAGAAAAGTAACCTCTACGGGTCTTCTTTTAATCTCTTTTAAGACCCTCTAAACATGAAAATATTGTCGAGCGATCTTGTGGCCTTTCACGCTCGTTAAACTGAAATTTGAAGTCATGTCTGTCCGGCGGTATTTTACCCCCTTTTTGGTCTGGAGGGTCAACTGTACAAACAAAGGTATACTCTATGGAACTTCATTTCTCTAGAAGAGTACTCTTAGGTATCATTTTACCCCTTTTTCAGGCCTGAGGAACTAAATTTACAAAAAAGAAACCCCCGCGGACTCCATTGTTAAGCTCTTTTTAGACTCCCTAAAATTGAAAAGATTGTCGAATGAACTTATTCTTTCACACTCGTTAAACTGGTCCAGAAGAAAATTCCTGACGAAGTCCATAGTTAATCTTTTTTTAGACTCCTTAAAAACGAAAAAATGGCTGAGTGATCTTGTCTTTCTCACACTCATTAAACTGGTTTTGAATAGACGTCTTGTCGGTGCTAGTTTACCCCTTGTTCGAACCGACTAGACTATCTTCGAAAAAGGTACCCCAATGGAGTCTCCTTTTATGTTTTTTCAGACTCTCTAAATATGAAAAACCACTGAGCTTACCTTCTCTGAGCTAGTTAAACTTACATCGAAGGATGTTACCATTGTGTGTTTTGTTAACCGCGTTTGCATACCTTATACACTAGTCTTGTAGCACTTTGCTTCTGCATCTTAACACCCTTGGCCCCCAGAGGATTTTTCCTGAGTATCATTATTCTGAACATCAGTCTTGTCCTTGCACCTTGAACTTGTATGTTTGTAACACTCATTCCTCCATTCTAACGTAACATTCTTTTATTCTTTTCTCCAAAATTATTGAAAAAAGACAAAAAAATCAAATATACCCCAAAAAGAGGAAGGCAAAAATATTTTCTTTATTGGCAGCATAATGAATTGCCCTTGGATAAAGCACATCTGTCTGTTTGTTTGTCAAACTATGGGATGTAATACGATCTTAGGAAGCTGTTCTCGCTACATAGATTTGTGTCCTCCTCCGTTTGGTTATTCTTCCAAACATATGGAGAGTTTGCGTTGCCTCCTACTTCATAAACTTATGATTAATGCCATGCTCCCTAAGTCTCATCATTTGTCGTGTTGTTGTCCAAGGGAAGTTTCTACCAATCCTGAGTCAGCCTCTCTGTAATTTGTCTCTTGCCCTCATACCTGGCCATCTTGAATGTCCAATCAAGTCTTTGTTTGAAATCCAGGAAGCCTTCAGTCCGATCATCAAGATTCTCTAGTCCATGACCGACGAACCATCGAAGATCTCTGGGTAGTGAAGTTGTACACTCATATTACACTCCTACCTTGAGTTTTGAATATTTTGAAGTTGTTGCTCGAGCTCTGAAGACCTCATCTCTAGCCATCAGGCCGTATCAACTTCTAGAATATGGATACTCTATATGTATATCTTTTTTATTTCGAGATGTAGCTCCACTATGTATTGTTTGTGGCTACACTTTATATAGTTATTTGACATGGATATACAGTGTATTTGATTGGTAGACATGATTCTATTTTATCCCGAGCATGGGTATGCCTGCCTCGGTGAGACATTTGTTATTTTGCAGACGGCGCCTCCCGGTTCCTTGTCCTTGGGCTCACTTGTTTGGCACATCAGTAAAGATTGGTAATGTATTTCAGCCATCAGATGCTCTTCTGACCTCACACATTAGGGGGCATCTATTATAACCCTAATTTGCACCATACATGCTTACCTGGCATCAGGCCATCTCAGATCCCTTCTTTGCCAAAACACTGCTGAACAACTCTTTAAAAAACCTCTTTTATAAGGGTCCACACGTCCTACTCCATTACTACACGAGTGTACACGCTAGCTGACCTAAAACAACCCGCGTGGACCTACAAAAGCATGAAAAAATGAAAGTTGTCGATGGAACACACAACTTTGGGTGAGTTAATTGAAACTCCCAACCATGCATGGTTGAGGGTTCATCCAAATACCTAGCTTCTTCTAGCCTATAAAAGAAGGGTTAGGGGTCCTATTTGGAAGAGGAGAATAAGAGTAAATAAACTCTACCCAATTGCACATTCCCATTGTCTCAACCCTTTAGCCATCCTTGTGCAAAGAGAGATACAAAGCAAAGAAGTTGGAGGACATTTGAAGAGGAGCCTAGGATCAGGCTCATGGAGCAGTGGCCGGTCTCGACATTGTAAGTTGATTCATTAAAGTTAATAATAAAGAAATGCTTTTCTCATCCCACTATATGAGTTCTTCATAGTTTAGTGAATATATTTTTGAATCTCTAATCCATTAATCTGTAGAACAAATGCATGTAGAGTTTTTTGCTTGTTTTGTATGCAGTTCCATCTTGGGAGGATAACTGCTAGCAAGCGATCAAGCATGAAGAAGGATCAACATCGAACATCTAGAACAAGGTATGTTCGTTTAACCATGTATTTGCTTAAAAAAAATGGGGATTAGGTTTGGGATGATGATAGAAATTAGGATTCTTTCGGTCTTATCTACATGCATAATATAACCCTAAGTGCTAGTCCATAAGGGGATTTCCCACCACAACACCTGGCAAATCCACCCGATGTTGTATGGATGCGGGTGTGGTGTTGTCCACAATCCCAACTGTTTGAAGACCTATGTTGATATGAGGTTCTTTTGGCTTCCACTATCAATAATAAAATGTAACGGGGTCCCCTTCACCCACATCTGTGAATGAAAAAGGAACTCCCCCTCTTCAAGATCTATTGGTTCTTTTGATTGAATTGATGTGGTCGCGACAATAAAAGTGGGGTCTGTGTAGATGATCTGTCTTCTGTCATTATTTTCTGAATCATATTCTGAATCAAGGTTTGGCTCCTTGTCTTTGATCTCAACCACGAATGACTATTTTGAGTGACATTCATCAGTGTTGTTCAAGGGGCATTTGTGGAAATCACACCATTTTAGTGGACCCCGTTTTGGGTAGTTTGGTCTATCAAATTCCCGAGGGTGTAACTTTGGCATACGATCTCTGTTTTAGGCGCATGATATCCTGTTGGAAAGGTCTATATGAGAAATACACATGTTGTCACCAAAATTGAATCAAAGTATAGACTAACTGCAGCAGTCCCTAAATACGTTTTTTAGGGCCTCAAAACGGCCCCGGAAGTTTGGGACTCAAAAACTAGAAACAAAATTGCCAAACTAAAACTAGAAAAATGAGCCAGTTGGCATAGGTGGGTGGCCACCAATATCCACCTAGATCAGGGATTCTCCTTTAAGAAGAGATATCAAGACTTGGGCTTAGTTCTACATGTGGCCATGGGTGTCCCCCAAGCTCCAAGCCTTCCAGGTTCCATCTTCATTTCAAGAATAAATATCGAAAAGAGTGAGCTTTTGTTCTGAAGTCATCCATCTTTTCAGATTGTCGGTCTCTTCTGCTTGAGATGTGAGATCAATTCTGTGCATCCAAGTTAGGTTCTATTTAAATAAGGGGATTGAAGCTTGAAGTAGTTTCCATATTTGTGAGCCATGTTGATTTTCTCGGATAGAATCCATACATCGTTTCTAGACACTCGTCTTGTATTTTTTTATTATGGTCATTTTCCACCATTCCTTTCGTCCCAAAATTATTCTCCAGAGTAGCTTGTATCCCATAGTTAGATTGGTCACTTCAGGGTCTCTGATTCCAAGTTCCCCACTATCTTTAGGAGAGGAAAATGTATTCCAATTTACTAGATGATTTTTTTTGGAATTGAACTTTCCCCCTTGCCATATAAATTTGTGAATGAGTTGTGCTATGTATTTCAAAGCTTCCTTTGATGCCAGCAGGGAAGAGAATTGGAAAAGGGGAAGAGAGGACATAACTGATTTTATTAGGACTGCCCACCCAGTTGGATTGAGACACCTTGTCCCCCATGACTCCATTTTTTCTCTGAATTTTTGAGGATTAAGATGCCAATATTCTCCAGGGAACGATTTTAAGCACGTAGGGAGACCAAGGTATTTAAAGGTTTTCCACTCATTTGAGATAGAAAATCCTAGGATTTGAGTAATACCTAAGTGGTTAAGAGTCGAAACATTCCACACATAGATTTGAATTTTGGTCTTATTCAAGAGACGTCCTGAGACTGATAGGTAGATATCTAGTGCCTGCTTGATTCTTCTTGCCATGACTTTAGAAGCTCCACTCAAGAGGATCGTGTCATCATCGAATTGTGAATGATTGATTCTCTTAATGCCTTGAGCTATTTTGAGTCATGGGATTGTTCCATTGGTGCATTCCCATTCTAGTCTTCTGTTGAGAGATTATGCCATGATCACATAAAGAAGGGGGGAGAGAGGGTAGCCCTGTCTTAGGCCTCTAGAGGCTCTAAAGAAGGGGGATGGTCTTCCATTTAAAAGATGGCCAATCCAAGGATTAGAAATACAAGACCCCATCCGAGATAAAAAATCTTGGTTAAACCCAAACTTCTACATCACTTTAAAGAGGAATTCGTGCTCTACTCTATCAAACACATTTTCCATATCCAATTTAATTTCCATACATGATTATCCTCGAAATTTTCTTGAGTGGATTTCTTTTGGCACCGGGATAAAGTTGTCCCAAATTTGTCCACCTGCCACAAATCCTCCTTGATTGGGAAGAATTAGTGATCTGAGAAAATGAGTAAGCCTATTAATAATGATTTTAGCCATGATTTTATAGGATATATTAAATAAAGAGATAAGTCTAAATATTTCTAGAGAGGTCGCTCCAAGTTCTTTCAGAATGAGAGCTAAAAAGGAGGAATTGATAGCTCCTCCCATTCTTTTTGAATTGTGCACATATCTTATCATTATAATGAAGTCTAGCTTGATTATGTGCTAGAACATTTTATAGAAATGAAGAGTGAAACCATCTAGGCCTGGGGATTTATCTTCATTGATTTGATTAATTGCTTTTAAGATTTATTTTTCTTCAATTTTTTGATTAAGCTCATGGTTATCTTTTTCAGATATTTTTCTTGGAATATGAGTGAGGGGAGAGTCGGTTGAGTCTTCCTTTGTCGATATTTATGAGGTATGTAGCTTGAGGAAGTGGTTGTATGTTTGTTTCTTGATTTGATCAAAATCCTTTATGATTTCTCTCATCTGGGTTTTTATTTCTGAGATTTGATTTGTCCAATGTCTTACTTTTGCTTGCCTATGAAAGAAAGAGGTATTTTGATCGTCTTCTTTTAGACAGAGACTTATGGACTTTAATATATAGGTGATTTATTCTTATTTTAATGCTTGAATGTACTCATTGTGTGCCTTTTGTTCAGATATTATTTGACTTTGTTGGACTTCTTTTCTCTCCATATCCCCTTGGATTTTTCTAGGTGTAGTTTTTTTCTTTGACCTTGAGTTGTATTGGTCTCGAGGAGGATTTTGACCAGGATTTAAGGGTCTCTTTTACCAGCTTCAACTTCTTCTCCCAGATGAACACTGGGGAACCATTGATCCATTGGTTCCAAACTTGCATTATAGTGGGATAGAAATCCGGTCGGTCCATCCATATGGGGTTGAATCTGAAAGGAATAGGTCTCAATTTTTTCTAAGATTCAAATGCTAACGTGATAGGCTGGTGGTCCGAGCCTGCCCACAGAAGGATCATTGAAGAGGTTGTGTCTGGTAATGCAATAAATGAGCTTATTTTTAAAAACCAATCTAGTATGGCTGCAATGTGGCATGGCCCTGCTCTTTTGTTATTCCAGGTATAAAGACCTTTGGAGGGGGGAACATCAAAGAGATCCATATCCAAGATTAGATCATCCGTTTTTTTCCTGAATTGGTCCCTCACTATGAAACCACCTCGCTTTTATTTTAACCCTCTAGTGGTATTAAAATCCCCAGCTATAATCATATTTTTGGGAAGATTGTCATTGGCTAGGTCTAGGAGGGATCTCCAACACTCAGTTTTTTCCAAATAATTATTTGGCATATAAACATTATGAATTGTGTAGATCATACCTGATGAATTTCTGGATAGAGAGACCATCATCTATAACTGGGACTGTAGGTGATCCTTTAGAATGAATTTTTCTATGTTCCACATTGTGCAGGTGCCTCCTAAGGCGCCTCTTGAAGTAATTTCTTTTCCTTCTCCTTTTTTCCAATTTTTTTTCATTTCCTTGAGGTTTTTTTGATCCCTCATTTTTGTCTCCTGGAGTAGAAGGATTGAGGTATTTTCGATTTTTATTATCTTTCGAACTTCTTTTTTTTCCCTGCTCCCTAGACCTCTACAATTCCAAGAGTCAACTTTCATAATTTACCAATGGGTTTTGGCCCCACCCTTTAGAGGGATGAGAGGTTGCTCCCTTGTGAAGGGTTGACTTATTTTTACCTAATTTTCTATCTTTCCTTAGCACTTCCTCTAATATTTTTTGAATTCCTAGTTCCTTCTCCCGATCTCCTATCGATTCCCTTTTGTTTCTATTAGATTTTATTTCAGCTTTTTTAATTGTTCCTGGTCGGGTGACCTCTAGGTATGAGTTTCTATCAGAAGTTTCCTATTTTTATTCCTCAGAAAGAACATTAATCTTTGGTTGGGGATATGAAACAAATTTTAATGTATTTTCCCCGCTTGAAATCATGATTTATTTCTCTTTTCCTTTTTTGTTTTCTTCTTTTGTTTCTTCTTTCCTTTTCCATTTTCTTCTTGATGATCCCTAAGTTCCTCCATGTTATCTTCTGTTGGTAATCTGTTGAATCTATTGTGACTTGATTCTCCTTTATGTGGGGAGCTTGGGGGGGTTTTCTCATGGATCTGTGGATTTTTCACCTTATCCTTATGGGGGTTTAGGGAAGCCACCTTCCCATTAGTTTTTTTCCTTTTTGGTTGTTTCCATTGATCTTGTTTCAAGTCTTGTGTCTGGGATTCTTTGTCTTGTGGAAAAATTTTCACGAAGTGTCCATATTCATGACATGCTTTGCATTTGAATGGGATTTTCTCATAGTCGACCTGTTGCACATAACATCAGTTATCTAGGGTCAACTGGATTGCCTATGGGAGTAATTTTTCCAAATCCACTTCCACACAGATTCTGGCATAAGCCTGAAGCCCTTCTCTTGGTTTAGCACGATTGATGTATTTTCCCAACGATTTTCCTATGTTTTTTAGGGTTTCATCATTCCAATAATGCAAAGGGAGAAATGGTAGCCTAACCTAGACATGGATTGCTAAGGGAATATTATTTTTTGGACTGAATTCTGGGGTCCATTTATTGAGATACATTCCTCTTGCACCCATGAAATAAGGTCCACTATGAAAGATTAAATACCTATCTTCTTTTTTTCAAATAAGAATGCAAAGAAACCCTTACCACAGAAGGTCGTAGACATCTGCCCTCAGATCATTTTTCTCCAGTTTAGGTCTATCAAGTGATGCACGTCTTTAGGAGAGGGTCAGAGACTTGTGAACTGCCCTATCAACCCATTTTCTACCAATCTAAGTGCTAGCGGACTAGCTGAAGATGGGTGAACGACCACTTTAGGAATATCATCCGATTATTTTATGAATCTGTAGGGAGGAGACTTGTGGGTCTTTTTATATGAATAGATCAAGGCATAAAAGGCCTGAAGATCCGAGGAAATATATCCTGGGGGTCACCCCTCCTCAAAAGGGGTCATGGATGACCCACGTGAATTTGAAACCCTAGACCAAAGTCGTGGTTGTCAGATGATCACTAGAGATGTGTTAATTCCCAAAGTATATTAACAAAATACATAAAATGGAAATATTTTTTCTTTAACAACTAACTATTCAATTTTGAAATTATGCCTGGAAAACTAATATTCTATATTCCATATTCATCTAGGTCATTCTTTTAACACCTATAAAAACAAGAAAGAGGAAAAACCAAAAATTAGTAAAACATAAAGACAAAATTAGAGTTGCTACAAAATTTTAAATTTTGTATCTACTCATTTATTAATGAAAATTAAACAAAACAAAACAAATAAAATAAAGTTTTTTTTTAACTCATACCATCAAAATAAAACACCTTAATCATTGAGCATTATAGGGTAAATTATTAAATTCCGTGTTAATGAAAATGTTAACTCCTAGCGAGTTGATAGTAATTGACTCTCCTTTTTCGTCATGCTTAGAACCCAAAGCTTGTTTTCTTTGGATTTCAACCAATGATTTGTTTCCTGCTCTGAGAAGTTGGTTTTTAATCTCTAAATCAATTATATTTGCTTGTAGCATAGGAACTACTAAATAATATTAATCTTTCCAGAAGGAAAATTCCATATTTGGATCAATTTTAGATTTTCATTTCTCGTATTATTCAACAACCTTTTCAACAGGTTCCTCGATTATATGCGGAGAAATGTTCTGGGGAGAAGAATTTTTTTTATTTTTAACTAATTACTCATCTTCGCTTTGAATAAGAGAACTAACATGATAAGTTTTCCTAGATTTGTTTTTAGAGCATTATGGAAATCTTCTTCCTTGATGTTTGTTCATGAAATTGATTAACTTACTAGAAGCATCATTCATTTAAAAAACAGGGGGACTTTCTTTTTTACCACATTCGGACGCAAGAGAGGAAACCAAAGTCTATTTGGATGCTTCAGAAGAAACCTCGGGTATTTCTCTTAAAATGATTGAATTTGGTTTGAGGTTCAATATTAATCATTGACTGTGTGTAACCTCAAAATTTTGTTGAGAAACAGAAACCTGTGGGTGAGAAAGGACATTATCCTCTACGTGATTCAAGGTTTCAAACTCTAACTCAGAGTTGTGAGTTTGTAAATTTGACTAAGGGTTATCCTGAAAATGATTTCTCTTCACAAATTCATCCCAAGAATCATTATTTTGTTTTAACTGAGACTTAATTAAAATTTTAACTAAACCATGATGGAAAATATTTCTGTCTAAACTAAGATGTTTCCTTTGGTAAAAATGCGCCATTTTCGAAAGGATTTCGAGCAAGAAAACCGACATATTCAAATCATAATTTATGAAAACCATTAGCAACCGGAAGTGGTATATAAAGAAAAGACGATATCGACCTTCGTAGGTAATAAAACCTTTGATAATTCCTAAAATAAAATGCCATTTTTCTTTCACTAGGGATATAGGAATACATTTGTAATCGTATTTTCACTCAGGAGAAATTAAGATTTCTGACCAAGGGATTTATTTTACTCTTTTGGTCTTGGACCAACATTCCCCTTTTAACGACAACTTGGTCACTCGAGCTATCATTTCCTCATTTATATATAACTCAATATCTCCAACCTTGGTGCATTCGTCGTTAAAACTCAATGCAAAAGATTTAGTAACCTAATGAATTATAACCATTAAACATCCACAAGAAATCTAACTAGCCAACCTTTTGAAATGTAGGATAATAGTCTTCGTTAGATTTAATAAGTTCAATGCTAGGTTTGATTATGGAAATCATACCCATACTGAAATTTTACTACAACTTGGAAAACCTCTCATGGAAAGGTAACAAACCCTCACACACGGGTAAAAACCCTCAACTCCCGAGGTAAAAGAAAATAAAAAAAACGCAAACCCATCGACAGAGTAATCTTATCATGACTTGAGATGTGTAATCAATTTGCAGTAATGGCAAGGAAGACTAGTACAAAATGTGGAGGGAGATTAACATATCTTCGAAAATATCACCCATTTGCATGAGGTATGAAAAAACATAAGACTATAGCGATAAATTAAAGCCATTATAATTCGTGATGACAAGGTAAAAACTCAATTAATCACCTTTTGTTTTGAGTTTTGGATTAAAATATTAACCCTATTTATGGTAATGACAACCTTGATTAAATCTTCGAAAAGATAACCTAAGTTTTCATAGATATAGTTAAAGGTCAATAGAATTTTGCAATTTTCAAACTCTTAAATATTTTCAAAACAAAAGACTTATAGAAACAATATAATCATGAATTTAGGACTTTTTTCAAATACTGTAGGTCAGGTATAAATTGTCAAAAATAATGTAGATGAGAAAAATAATCAAGGATATGTTGATCAAATGACCTGGAAAAAATGAAAACAACTAAGAAAGAAGATGTCATTAAAATCTAGATGAAGATTTAGAGGACAAAATTTTCAAAAACTGAAAATAAAAATTAAGTGAAAACATGATGATTTTTCAAAAAAATTTAAAAATCTTTTTTCTTTTCAAAATGAAAAAGAATGAAGGGTACCGAATTTATTTATATCACATGCAAAATTTGGGAGGTTGTTGTCTGCTACAACATCTACCCATGGAGAAGAACTTAGAAATTTACAACAATCATTACAACATTTAGAAATATGTACCAACATTCAAATCATGCTCAAAGTTTTATGTATGTACTATATGGCCTCCCCATCTCCAATATCTTCCTCAAAATTTGTGCCCAACTGTACTAAACAGTGTACGACCTGTACAACCCAACAACCAAAGATAAATGTGAGTTGTATGGTCCAACAAACCCTCATAATAGAAACTATACATATGGATAATACATTATTGTATGGACAACAATAAATCTATCTTGATTTTTTTTCTAATGTCGATATTCACCTCAATTTTTGTGCCCACATTGTATTGGGATTTGTGCCTCTTCCCTTGGGATTTGTGCCCTCTTTCCCTCTTGCTACAAACTTGTCCTTTGTTCCTCTCTTTATCTCTTTGAATGTTCTCTCATTTAATGTGTTCCTCTCACTCTCCTTAGATATACCTTTATAATCCCTAAATGACCAAATCCCTAACCCTAAGATATCAATGGTCAAGATTAGATATTGCCTTCCCAAGATCAACTATTATGACTTAATCTATCGTTGAGATGAATTAAATCACTTAAGTCACTTAAATTTATGAAAATTCACTTTAAGTCATTAAATATAAAAGGTACATTATAAAAACACTTTATAAAGTTACTATATAGAGAGTGTTGCTTGGAAACTTCCACATGATAGGAACATCCAATGCAGAAGTGTCTATCCAATCTACCCCAAAAAATAATGCGATGCTCAACCTAGTGATGGCTCACCACTACATGAATCATGTGGGATTTACATAAATCACCGACAATGATTTATCTCTATTCCTAACCAGCCCCTTTCACTAGATGTGGACACTCTCTCTAAAAGTGCAACACTCCACATTTCCACCACCCCCTCTTAGGAGGTTTCCTCAAACTCTCAAACTATGTAAAGGTGTATCCACCAATCCTTTGACTCTTCTATGATTTGGTATCTCCTTGCTACATTTGTGGCCTCTAACCTCCTAATTGATATATTTGGGTCTCCATCCCATGGCCCCTTGATGAATCCTTATGGTATGTCACTAGTTTATGTGTGATAACTCATTGAGAACTCTATCTCTATCCTCCCAAACTTGAAGGTCTATATGGTATTGATTGATCACCTCTCATGTGTTCTTCCTTGACTATGATATCCCTTTGAACTACTTCATGCAAAGTATAGGGAATCAATATTTAAAATTTTGATATGATGTTATAACTTATCCCATAAATGAACTTATTGACTCATAACTTCTCTATGTTCAAATGTGGTGTATACCTTAAAATATCCATTTTTTTATTATCTAGTTTCATATTTAGGTACTAACATGTTACCCTATCTTATGGAGTTGAACTCATTCAAATTCCTTTCAATGAACTCCTGAAAAATGTAACATTCTCTAAAATGATCATCAAATAGTTCCCATGATATATCAAAAGCATCCATACTCAATTGTTGGAATAATGTCTTCCACCACAATAGTGTGCTTCCTTTTAGCTGGAAGATACCTATACACACCTTAATTTTAGAAGCATAATATCTCATTACAAAGCAAATGGCCATATTCTTGAGTCATGCTTCAACTACCTCTCCAACAATGGAACCTCAAAGCATTGGAAACTTAAATTTCTCTAGTTCTCTTTGACCACTAACATTATGAGGATTTATTGGTGCTCTCCAAGAATAGAAGCACCACTTACTTCTTGGTTCATCCTAATAGTCAAAGAATTTGACATTCTTTGAAATGATTCCATCCTTGTCATAACTTCATGTGTAGGTGTCTTTCCATGAAACTCTAATCTAGGAGGAGATGGAAGAGGTGTACACTAAAGTGGAGGTCATGCACTATGACCTCTAGATACCCTACTTCTACCTCTTCCTATTTTTCTATCCATTAATGCCTTTGCATGCATGGATATAAAAATTTCAAATTTCAATCAACTTAAAAGGAAAACAAACATAATTAAGTGGAGTTAATAATTTGCCATGAATTTTACTAAGTATGTGGGTTCATAGACCCTAGTGTATGTAACCTCACTCTGATACCATATGTATTTTGAACCTAAAATAATGGAAGTATCAACACTGCATGAATCGATAAGTATTGAAAATGAATACCAAACACATGTTTGTTTAAAGTAGAAGAAAACCTAAAAGAATGGAAATATATTGCATAATTTTTACATGATAAAAAAGATCCCCTAGGATGTCTATCAGAGAATAATTCCCCTGCGGATAGGTCAATTTTCCCTTGGATTTTAGACTCCTAATACCAAGACAGAAAAACACAAGTTGACACTAACATCCCTTTGAATTTAGTTTAACTAATCAGAAAGAGAGAGAGAGGGAGAAAGAGTGTGATGCGCCTTGTTTCAAAGTTTGTTCTCACTACTTCCAATCCAAGCTTGATCTCCAAAATCCTTAGCATAACTTGATACCTACAATGCAATGGAAAATAAAGAGAAAAAAATAACTCCTACTCTACAATATTATATCAAACAAATGCATCTACAAAGATCGAAAGAATAGTAGACAAGCACATGCAAGAATACACAAGCTTGAAGGAAATATGCAGGGTATATTGATGAGAACCTTAAAGAGATACTTCCAATATTCAGATGATGTTGTAGTAGCCTCTCCAAGTCCTCCTCGTCCAACCCCTTGCTCGAAATATCCACGATCAAAATGACAATGTTTTTGCTGATTATTTTCCTCCTTGTTCACCGTGAGAATGCCTCCTTTTATAGGCTTTGAGAGGCTCAACCATCTTGGTTATATTTGGGATTAGTTTAGGATATGGATCCAACAGTTTTGGTATTCCCATTAGATACAACCTAGAGGTTGGATTCGAGCCAAACCAACTTGATCCACCCATAGTTGTCTTTAGATAAAAAGGGGATTTCTTCCAAGATTTTCTCAACCAATTCGGCAGTCCCTTAGAATGGGAAACAAATCACTACAACGCTCCCTGTGAGATGGGAAAGGAGTGCTAGCGCTCCATGCATATGAGTAGGGGAGTGCTGATCTTCCAAAATTTGCCAAGATGACCAATTCTCATAGAAAAACACTTTTCTTCCACTATCAAATGATGGGGATTCTTCCTCTAACATGTTTTAGGGGTTGTATCAAGTTTTTTTACGGTGTCGTTCATGATGAGACACTTATGTGAAAAGAATTTGACACTTGCGACAAAATTGTGACACTTACGACACTTATGACACTTACGAAAATGATAATGTGACATTATCGAAGTGAGGAATTTTGATGTGTAATAGATTTCCCCCCAAAGTGTGAAGCCAGAAGATGAAAGATGATGGCCAAAACGCTTTCTAGATTCTTCGAAGCAAGGATATGGATTCGAGGAACCTGGTAGAAGCTACAGACAACCATAAAAAAATGTTAATATTTGTGTTGGGCTCTAAATATGTCCTAAAAACAACCTCTATGCATCAGCCAAAGGTAGGCGCTAGCACAAGCATTTTACTTGTTTCCTACTTAGGTTCTTACCTTCCGTTTTCAATACCCAACCTCTAGAGATGCAACACCTACAAAGGAACATCAATCATAAAGGGAACAATAGTTGTTCTATTCAAATGAATGACACTTCCTGTAAAGGGAACAACAATCGTAACAAGGGGACAACAATCATTACATTGGGCCAAACTAATGTTGAATTAATTTCATTGTAGTATTTTCCAAACTATTTAATTTGTCAACCCAGGGTTCATAAACTGATGAAGCATGCACAAAGTATATGCAAGATTGAATCAGAACTAATCTAATCTAATGTTTAAGCTACGGATAAAATTGAATCATTAATCTAACACATGACTGAAATAGAATCATTAATCTAACACATGATTGAAATAGAATAATTAATCTAACACACGACTGAAACATAATCACTAATCTAGCACACAACTGAAATTGAATTGGGTCAATGAAATTAATCTAGGAATGGGAAATTGTGTGAAGGAGATTAATCTAGGAATGGAGAACCACATGAAGGAAAAGAAAATACAACATGTGAAGAGTTGAATGACACAACAACATATGTGAGCTTACGCAAATGAAAAAATCTTACATTACAATAATCAAATCAATCTTCATAACAAAATAATGAAATCATGGAAACCAAAACCATGAATCAAAGCTAAGAATCCCTTTCTCTTTCAAATCCTAAGGACTACTACTAAATGACTACCAAATAATTCTAATTTCCATCCTAATAACCCCCTCATGAAGAGGGAGCACTCTCTTTTATGCATGAGAGCCTTGAAGACAAGATAACCATCTCATAATTACAGATCCACTTTTCTCTCAACCATTTTCCCATTATTACAAAATATAATCCCTTCAAATCCTCACACATATCTCTCATACATCTTGGATAAGATATTCCAACCAAATCTCCATGATCTTCTCCTTGGAATGGGCTTGAATTATCTCCTCAAATATTGAAATGGTGGAGGAAGTATTCGAGAAGTACTTTTGAATTAATCCTTCTCATTCCTACACATTCAAAGATTACACATTTTTGAGATATATATGAAAACATGTTGATTTTCTAACATTTAATCACAAATTCCTTTTAAATACTAAAATGAATAAAGTGAAGAATAATAATTTGAAACCCAAGTATATTTATGAAGATGATATCATGAAAGGTTAATGGGGAGATGAAATGTGAAGAGTGATGAAGGGAAAGGTGGATGAAAATAGGACATTTCTAAGCTCCAACATACCCCCCAACTTAACTTGTTGCATGTCCTCATGCAACCATGCATGGATCTTCTCAAGAAATTTTTAGCATCTGAATGTTCGGCTTTGAGTGATGATAATGAATGTTTCCAGGATGGGATTTACATGAGTAACAACTGTCATTTTCTTATGGTTGGTTCTTGTGTGACAACCATGAATATAAACAATGTTGGTTCTTGTGTTAACAACATTCATTTCGTTTATTTGTTCTCTTGTTGTTATGATAATAATTTTCCCATATTCTTACTGGAAAATATATGCTATCAAATGTGCATAAGAAAACATCATTGAGTATAAGAAATCCCTTTTTTATATTTGTGAATCATGCCAANAGTGCTTTTAAAGCAAAGTGCAACACAATATAGTTGGAAAATAAATGTTGAAAAAGAAATGTTCATAAATGGAAAATGAGACGAAAAAATGGAGTGATTATAGTGAATAAAGTTCCCTACCCCCCAAATGAATTGGCTGCATGTCCTCATGCAACATGGCATAAGTCATAGAAGTGAAAAGGAAAGGGATCTTGGTGAGGGAATTTTCCAAATTATTCATTGCTAAGCAGTTGAGGAATTACATGATTAAAGTTTACAAAATAACATACCTCCACTTACCCAAAATGTTGATGAACTATGAAATAGGAATATGGATGATGTGGCTATTGGAGCATGGAAGATGTCACTGTTGTAGGATCATGGAATGTGAAGATGTCACTATCTGTTGGATTAGAGAATGTGAAGTGGAGGAATATGTACTACTGCTGAATGAATCATGGAAAAGAGAAAGTATGAAAGTGGAACTATGGTACTCTTATATGGTTGAATTCATGTTGTTGTAACCATTGATAGAATCATGAAAAGTGTATAGTCTTCACCCTCTACTAAACCTGATGGTACAATTCTAATCATGTGAATGAATGTTTCAATATCGAGCATGAAAAGAAGTCATTGGATTACCGACCAATGATGAATGTTGTTAACCAATGCGAGAGAACTCATCATTGATGTCAATGAGTGCCAAGGTACCCGAGTACATCTTGCGAAGTGCGAAATGAATGAGCTGATGTCGAGCCACTTGCAAGACCTGACGATCAAGGGACATTGATGTATTCCCATGATTTTCAGCGAGAGAACTTGCCATTAAGGCATGCAAGCCTCTAGGTACTCAAAATGGACTCTAGTCTATATCCCAGATAAGGTGTTGAGGTCGATGGGGAAAGACTTGTTGAAAGGTGAGCCTTAGGGAATCCCACATCAGTCAATGCAAGTTCTTATAAAAAGAGTGGTAGGACTATAAATGAAAAGATCTTAGTAGTAACAGTGTGTATGGCAAGGCAATGTAGTCATGGAAAAGGAGCTGGATAGTTTTATTGACAAGGAAAACTGAACTAAAAAAGCTAAAGAGATGTATGCGATTCAGAAAGATAGATGTGTGCGAAGTCATGAAGGATAATTCAATGGAATATGGGATTCAACACAGGGATGACCAATCTGCTTTGAAGGAGAAATGGAGAAAGATATTCATGATGTAAATGGGTTTATGAAAAGGTTTCAGTGTAACAACAAACGTCATGATGTTTATGATGAGTAACAACTCCTTCAAGCAGTCAAGAAAGCATGTCTTTTTTTTCAAAAGTTTTTTTAATTTTTGAAAATCACTTCAGCAACAAGATGCGATCGGTCGCACTCCTGGAAAAACTTAGTACAAATCCTACATGAAAACTTGTGAGATGTTTGAAAATATAACATGCAGAAAGAAGGACAAATGCGACAAAGTAAAAAAATAAAATGTGTTTTATACCTCTTGTCTTGGTCGTTGCGTGTGTGTTTGTTTCATCGTTGATTATTTTCTTACCGTAAAATCACAAAAACATATGTTCATATTGTTTTCAGGGGAAAAAAAAAGTCCATTTGCAATTTATTTGTCTTTGTTTGGTTTTATTTTTATAATTTGTTTCTAATTTTTATTTTTGATCTTAATTTTATTTATATATATATATTTTTATTTTATTATGTCTTGACATTTTATTATATATATATATATATATATATATATATATATATATATATATATATATATAATAAAACAAAAGAAATAGAAACAAACTTTTATAATAAAACAAAAAAAAAATTATTTTTATGATGGTTTTATATTTTTATAATAAAACAGGGCAGATAAAATGAAATTCTTTAAAACTAATTTTTTTTTAATAAAACAAACAAATTTTTTTTTTGTTATTATAATCTTTTTTTAAAATGAAAAAAAACAAAAGAGAGAAAATTAAAAACAAATACAAGAAACAAATCATTTTTTACTATAAAACAAAAAAAAAACAATAGTTTTTGACTTTCTATACTTGTAGCGCAGGCCACCATGAATGCTCTAGAAGCTTGTGTTGCCTGAGGCCACAACATTATAAGTCTGGTCTATGCTGTCCATTTGCCAAAGTTCTTTGCACAACCACAGATCCAATCAGTTTTGAGACAGTGATGGAAGGATCCTTCTCCACTCTATGATCAGACTGCCCTCTTCACTTTGATTTGTTATGGAGGAGAATGAACTAAGGGTTCGTGAAGATCAGCAGGAAGTGCAGATATCATATGCACATTCGTTGGTAGTTCACCAACTCTTCCCTCTGAATAAAACCCAAATTGCATAGTGCCTGTTTGAATCTCCATTAAGGAGATGAATCTGTCATTAATCATATTGTGGACTTTGAAAAACTTCGTCAAATCACCACCCTCATCGTCGCTGAGTAATGCATTCTCGGATCTAAAAAATTCATCTAATTTCGAGCTACCATCTTCACTTTCAGAAACTCGTGTAACCAGATATTTCAAATTTTCCTCCTAGATATCCATTTTGAATCTGCATTAAGTGTAAGGTGATCACTAGAAGCCTTACTTAGAGTAGTTGAATGTTAGGATCAGATCCCAATCAGCCAGGTGTTCATAATACTGGATCTGCGTGCCCTCAGAACCCTATGGAAAAAACAAGTTGACCTGACATTACATCCCAAATCTCTAGCAGGGATCCAGCAGTCTCCCATATCTTCTCACGCGAATCATAGATTTCCACAATATGTCATCCTCTATTACTACCCCGACTGACCACTACCACTTTGTAGTTTTCTCCAGAGCTGTAGTCATCGTCACTTCATTCATCATTCACAATGCCCATAAGCTTTGGTCTCCTTATCGAATTCAGGGCAGGAAGTTGGAAGAACTTTTGTGTGAGAGGATTGCACACACTGTACACGTGAGATGATATCTTCTTCACCAAGAGTAGGCCTGCTACCGATGCAAGGCAATAGTCATGTTCGACTTTGGTGTTTTCATTCTCCCCTATGAAGGAAAGGGAGAGGCATTTCTTCCATGTCTGTG
>JASDQU010100290.1:185610-198140 GCA_032191745.1 Picea mariana | reverse complement strand
GTTTAGGTCTATCAAGTGATGCATGTCTTTGGGAGAGGGTCAGAGACTTGTGAACTTCCCTATCAATCCATTTTTTGCCAATCTAAGTGCTAGAGGACAAGCTGAAGATGGGTGAAATATCACTTTAGGAATATCATCCGATTATTTTACGAATCTGTAGGGAGGAGACTTGTGGATCATTTTATATGAAGAGATCAAGGCATGAAAGGCCTGAAGATCCGAGGAAATAGATCTTGGGGGTTCCCCCCCCCCTCAAAGGGGGCCATGGATGACCCACGTGAATCTAAAACCCTAGACCAAAGCCGTGGTTGTCAGACGATCGCCAGAGATGTGTTAATTCCCAAAGTATATTAACAAAATACATAAAATGGGAATAGTTTTCTTTTAACAACTAATTGTTCAATTTTGAAATTATGCCTGGAAAACTAATATTCTATATTTCGTATTCATCCAGGTCGTTCTTTTAACACCTGTAAAAACAAGAAAGAGGAAAAACCAAAAATTAATAAAACATAAAGACAAAATTAGAGTTGCTACAAAATTTTAAATTTTGTATCTACTCATTTATTAATGAAAATTAAACAAAACAAAAAAAATAAAATAAAGAATTTTTTTAACTCATACCATCAAAATAAAACACCTTAATCATTGAGCATTATGGGGTAAAGTATTAAATTCTGAGTTAACGAAAAATGTTAACTCCTGGTGAGTTGATAGTAATTGACTCTCCTTTTTCGTCATGCTTAGAACCCGAAGCTTGATTTGTTTCCTGCTCTGAGTAGTTGGTTTTTCATCTCTAAATCAATTATATTTTCTTGTAGCATAGGAACTACTGAATAATATTTATCTTTCCAGAAGGAAACTTCCATAATTGGATCAATTTTAGCTTTTCATTTCTCGTATTATTCAACAACCTTTTCAACAAGTTCCTCGATTGTATGCGGAGAAATGTTCTGGGGAGAAGAAAGTTTTTTATTTTTAACTAATTCCTCATCTTCGCTTTGAATAAGAGAACTAACATTAGAAGTTTTCCTAGATTTGTTTTCATAGCATTATGGAAATCTTCTTCCTTGACGTTTGTTCATGAAATCGATTAACTTACTAGAATCATCATTCATTTAAAAAACAGAGGGACTTTCTTTTTTACCACATTCAGACACAAGAGAGGAAACCAAAGTCTATTTTTATGCTTTAGAAGAAACTTGGGGTATTTCTCTTAAAACTATTGACTTTGGTTTGAGGTTCAATATTAATCATTGACTGTGTGTAACCTTCTCAAAATTTTGTTGAGAAATGGAAACTTGTGGGTGAGAAAGGACATTATCCTCTACGTGATTCAAGGTTTCAAACTCTAACTCAGAGTTGTGAGTCTGTAAATTTGACTAAGGGTTATCCTAAAAATGATTTCTCTTCACAAATTCATTCCAAGAATCATTATTTTGTTTTAACTGAGACTCAATTAAAATTTTAACTAAACCATGATGGAAAATATTTCTATCTAAACTAACATGTTTCCTCTGGTAAAAATGAGCCATTTTTTAAAGGCTTTTGAGAAAGAAAACCGACATATTCAACTCATAATCCATGAAAACCATTAGCAACCAGAAGTGGTATATAAAGAAAAGACTATATTGACCTTCGCAGGTAATAAAACCTTTGATAATTCCTAAAATAAAATGCCATTTTTCTTTCACTAGGGATATATGAATACATTTGTAATCGGATTTTCGCTCAAGAGAAATTAAAATTTATGACCAAGGGATTTATTTTACTCTTTTGGTCTTGGACCAACATTCCCCTTTTAACGACAACTTGGTCACTCATGCTATCATTTCCTCATTTATTTATAACTCAATATCTCCAACCTTGGCGCATTCCTCGTTAAAACTCAATGCAAAAGCTTTAGTAACCTATGAATTATAACCATTAAACATCCGCAAGAAATCTAACCAGCCAACCTTTTGAAATGTAGGATAATAGTCTTTGTTAGATTTAATAAGTTCAATGCTAAGTTCGATTATGGAAATCATACCCATACTGAAATTTTACTACAGCTCGTAAAAAATCTCATGGAAAGGTAACAAACCCTCACACACAGGTAAAAACCCTCAACTCTCAAGGTAAAAGAAAATAAAAAAAACGCAAACCCCTCGACAGAGTAATCTTATCATGACTTGAGATGTGTAATCAATTCGTAGTAATGGCAAGGAAGGCTAGTACAAAATGTGGAGGGAGATTAACATATCTTCGAAAATATCACCCATTCGCATGAGGTATGAAAAAGCATAAGACTGTAGCGATAAATTAAATCCATTAAAATTCACAATGACAAGGTAAAAACTCAATTAATCACCTTTAGTTTTGAGTTTTGGATTAAAATATTAACCCTATTTATGGTAATGACAACCTTGATTAAATCTTCGAAAAGATAACCTAAATTTTCATAGATATAGTTAAAGGTCAATAGAATTTTTCAATTTTCAAACTCTTAAATATTTTCAAAACAAAATACTTATAGAAACAATATAATTCTGAATTTAGGACTTTTTTCAAATACTGTAGGTCAGGTATAAATTGTCAAAAATAATGTAAATGAGAAAAATAATCAAGGATATGTTGATCAAATGACCTGGAAAAAATGAAAACAACTAAGAAAGAAGATGTCATTAAAATCTATATGAAGATTCAGAGGACAAAATTTTCAAAAACTAAAAATAAAAATTAAGTGAAAACATGACGATTTTTCAAAAAAAWTTAAAATCTTTTTCTTTTCAAAATGAAAAAGAATGAAGGGTACCGAATTTATTTATATCACATGCAAAATTTGGGAGGTTGTTGTTTGCTACAACATCTACCCATGGAGAAGAACTTAGAAATTTACAACAATCATTACAACATTTAGAAATATGTACCAACATTCAAATCATGCTCAGAAATTTATGTATGGACTATATGGCCTCCCCATCTCCAATATCTTCCTCAAAATTTGTGCCCAACTGTACTAAACAGAGTACGACCTGTACAGCCCAACAACCAAAGATAAATGTGATTTGTATGGTCTGACAAACCCTCACAATAGAAACTATACATATTGATAATACATTGTTGTACGGACAACAAGAAATCTATGTTGATGTTTTTGCCAATGTTGATCTTCACCTCAATTTTTGTGCCCACATTGTCTTGGGATTTGTGCCTCTTCCCTTGGGATTTGTGCCCTCTTTCCCTCTTGCTGCAAACTCGTCCTTTGTTCCTCTCTTCATCTCTTTGAATGTTCTCTCATTCAATGTGTTCCTCTCACTCTCCTTAGATATACCTTTATAATCTCTAAATGACCAAATCCCTAACCCTAAGATATCAATGGTCAAGATTAGATATTTCCTTCCCAAGATCAACTATTATGACTTAATCTCTTGTTGAGATGAATTAAATCACTTAATTCACTCAACTTTATGAAAATTCACTTTAAGTCATTAAATATAAAAGGTACTTTATAAAAACACTTTATAAAGCTACTATCTAGAGAGTGTTGCTCGGACACTTCCACATGCTAGGAACATCCAATGTAGAAGTGTCTATCCAATATACCCCAAAAAATAACACGATGCTCAAGATAGTGATGGCTCGCCACTACATGAATCATGTGGGATTTACATAAATCGCCAACAATGGTTTATCTCTATTCCTAACTAGCTCCTTTCACTAGATGTGGACACTCTCTCTAAAAGTGAAACTCTCCACATTTCTACCACCCCCTCTTAGGAGGTTTCCTCAAACTCTCAAACTATGTAAATGTGTATCCACCAATCCTTTGACTCTTCTATGATTTGGTATCTCCTTGCTACATTTGTGGCCTCTAACCTCCTAATTGATATATTTGGGTCTCCATCCCATGGCCCCTTGGTGAATCCTATGCTATGTCACTAGTTTATGTGTGATAACTCACTGAGAACTCTATCTCTATCCTCCCCAAATTGAAGTTCTATATGGTATTTATTGATCACCTCTCATGTGTTCTTCCTTGACTATGATATCCCTTTGAACTACCTCATGCAAAGTATAGGGAATCAATATTTAAAATTTTGATATGATGTTATAATTTATCCCATAAATGAACTTATTGACTCATAACTTCTCTATGTTCAAATGTGGTGTATACCTTAAAATATCCACTTTTTTTATTATCTAGTTTCATATTTAGGTACTAACATGTTACCCTATATTATGGACTTGAACTCGTTCAAATGCCTTTCAATGAACTCCTGAAAAATGTAACATTCTCTAAAATGGTCATCAAATAGTTCCCATGATATATCAAAAACATCCATACCCAATTGTGGGAATGAGATCTTCCACCACAATAGTGTGCTTCCTTTTAGCTAGAAGATACCTATACACACTTTAAATTTAGAAGAATAATCTCTCATTACAAAGAAAATGGCCATATTCTTGAGTCATGCTTCAACTACCTCTCCAACAATGAAGCCCCAAAGCACTGGAAACTTAAATTTCTACAGTTTTCTTTGACCACTAACATTATGAGGATTTATTGGCCCTCTCCAAGAATAGAAGCACCACTTACTACTTGGTTCATCCTAATAGTCAAAGAATTTGACATTCTTTGAAATGATTCCATCCTTGTCATAACTTCCCGTGTAGGTGTGTTTCCATGAAACTCTAATCTAGGAGGAGATGGAAGAGGTGTACACTAAAGTGGAGGTCATGCACTATGACCTCTAGATACCCTACTTCTACCTCTTCCTATTTTTCTATCCATTAATGCCTTTGCATGCATGGATATAAAAATTTCAAATTTCAATCAACTTAAAAKGAAAACAAACATAATTAAGTGGAGTTAATAATTTGGCATGAATTTTACTAAGTATGTGGGTTCATAGACCCTAGTGTATGTAACCTCACTCTGATACCATATGTAGTGTGAACCTAAAAGAATGTAAGTATCAACACTACATGAATCGATAAGTATTGAAAATGAGCATCAAATACATGTTTGTTTAAAGTAGAAGAAAACCTAAAAGAATGGAAATATATTGCATAATTTTTACATGATAAAAAAGATCCCCTAGGATGTCTGTCATAGAATAATTTTCCCCTATGGATAGGTTAATATTCCCTTGGATTCTAGACTCCTAATACGAAGACAGAAAAACACAAGTTGACAGTAACATCCCTTTGAATTTAGTTTAACTAATCAGAAAGAGAGAGAGGGAGAAAGAGTGTGATGCACCTTGTTTCGAAGTTTGTTCTCACTGCTTCCAATCCAAGCTTGATCTCCAAAATCCTTAGCATAACTTGATGCCTACAATGCAATAGAAAATAAAGAGAAAAAAGAACTCCTACTCTACAATATTATATCAAACAAATTCATCTACAAAGATCAAAAGAACAATAGACAAGCACATGCAAGAATACACAAGCTTGAAGGAAATATGCAGGGTATATTGATGAGAACCTTAAAGAGATACTTACAATATTCATATGATGTTGTAGTAGCCTCTCCAAGTCCTCCTCATCCAACCCCTTTCTCTAAAGATCCACGATCAGAATGACAATTCTTTTGTTGATTATTTTCCTCCTTGTTCACCGTGAGAATGCCTCCTTTTATACGCTTTGAGAGGATCAACCATCTTGGTTATATTTGGGATTAGTTGAGGATATGGATCCAACAATTTTGGTATTCCCATTAGATACAACCTAGAGGTTGGATTCAAGCCAAGCCAACTTGATCCATCCATAATTGTCTTTAGAGAAAAAGGAGATTTCTTCCAAGATTTTCTCAACCAATTCGACGCTCCCTTAGAATGGGAAACAAAGCACTACAATGCTCCCTGCGAGATGGGAAAGGAGTGCTAGAAATCCATGCATATGAGTAGGGGAGCGTTGATCTTCCAAAATTTTCCAAGATGACCAATTCTCATAGAAAAACACTTTGCTTCCACTGTCAAATGATGGGGATTCTTCTTCTAGCATGTTTTAGGGATTGTATCAAGTGTTTTCATGGTGTTGTTCATGATGAGACACTTACATGAAGAGAATTCGATACTTACGACACTTGCTAAAAAAGTGTGACACTTATGACACTTACGAAAATGATAATTTGACATTATCGAAGTGAGGAATTTTGATGTGTAACATATTTCCCCCCAAAGTGTGAAGCCAGAAGATGAAAGTTGATGGCGAAAATGCTTTCTAGATTCTTTGAAGCAATGGTATGGAGTCGAGGAACCTGGTAGAAGATACAAAATACCATAAAAAAATGTTAATATTTGTGTTGGGCTCTAAAGATGTCCTAAAAACAACCTCTATGCATCAGCCAAAGGTAGGCGCCGGGACAAGCATTTTACTTGTTGCCTACTTAGGTTCTTACCTTCCGTTTTCAATACCCAGCCTCCAAAGATGCAACACCTACAAAGTAACATCAATTGTAAAGGGAACGACAGTTGTTCTATTGAAATGAATGACACTTCCTGTAAAGGGAACAACAATCATAACAAGGGGACAAAAATCGTTACATTGGGCCGAAATAATGTTGAATTAATTGCATTGTAGTATTTTCCAAACTATTTAATTTGTTAACCCGGGGTTCATAAACTGATGAAGCACACGCAAAGAATATGCAATATTGAAGCATAACTAATCTAATATAATGTTTAAGCTACGGCTAAAATTGAATCATTAATCTAACACACGATTTAAATAGAATCATTAATCTAACACGACTGAAACATAATCATTAATCTAACACACGACTGAAATTGAATTGGGTAAATGAAATTAATCTAGGAATGGGAAATTGCGTGAAGGAGATTAATCTAGGAATGGAAAACTACATGAAGGAAAAGAAAATACAACATGTGAAGAGTTGAATGACACAACAACATATGTGAGCTCATGCAAATGAAACAATCTTACATTACAATAATCAAATCAATCTTCATAACAAAATAATGAAAGCATGGAAACCAAAACCATGAATCAAAGCTAAGAATCCCTTTCTCTTTCAAATCCTAAGGACTACTACTAAATAACTACCAAATAACTCTAATTTCCATCCTAATAACCCCCTCATGAAGAGAGAGCACTCTCTTTTATGCATGAGAGCCTTGAATATAAGATAACCATGTCATAATTACAGATCCACTTTTCTCTCAACCATTTTCCCACTATTACAGAATATAATCCCTTCAAATCCTCACACATATCTCTCATACATCTCGGATAAGATATTCCAACCAAATCTCCATGATCTTCTCCTTGGAATGGGCTTGAATTATCTCCTCAAATCTTGAAATGGTGGAGGAAGAATTTGAGAAGTCCTTTTGAATTAATCATTCTCATATTCCTACACATTCAAAGCTCGCACATTTTTGAGATATATATGAAAACATGTTGATTTTTTAACATTTAATCACAAATTCCTTTTAAATACTAAAATGAATAAAGTGGAGAATAATAAGTTGAAACCCAAGTATATTTATGAAGATGATATCATGAAAGGTTAATGGGGAGATGAAATGTGAAGAGTGATGAAGGGAAAGGTGGATGAAAATAAGACATTTTTGAGCCCTAACATACACACAACTTAACTTGTTGCATGTCCTCATGCAACCATGCATGGATCTTCTCAAGAAATTTTTGGCATCTGAATGTTCGGCTTTGAGTGATGATAATGAATGTTTCTAGGATGGGATTTACATGAGTAGCATCTGTCATTTTATTATGGTTGGTTCTTGTGTGACAACCATGAATATAAACAATGTTGGTTCTCGTGTTAACAACATTCATTTCATTTATTTGTTCTCTTTTTGTTATGTTAATAATTTGCCCATATTCTTACTGGAAAATATATGCTATCAAATGTGCATAAGAAAACATCACTGAATATAAGAAATCCCTTTTTTATATTTGTGAATCATGCCAATATGTATATCAGTGCTTATAAAGCAAAGTGCAACATAGTATAGTTGGAAAAGAAATGTTCATAAATGGTAAATGAGACAAAAAAATGGAATGATGGTAGTGGAAAAATGGAGTGATTATAGTGAATAAAGTCCCCTACCCCCCAAATGAATTGGTTGCATGTCCTCATGCAACATGGCATAAGTCATAAAAGTGAACAGGAAAGGGAACTTGGTGAGGGAATTTTCCAAATTATTCATTGCTAGTAGTTGAGGAATTACATGATTAAAGTTTAGAAAATAGCGTACCTCCACTTACCCAAAATGTTGATGAACTATGCAATAGGAATATGGTTGATGTGGCTATTGGAGCATGGAAGATGTCACTGTTGCAGGATCATGGAATGTGAATATGTCGTTGTCTGTTGGATCAGAGAATGTGAAGTGGAGGAAGTTGTACTACTGTTGAATGAATCATGGAAAAGAGAAAGTATGAAAGTGGAACTGTGGTACTCTCATATGGCTGAATTCATGTTGCTATAACTGCTGATAGAGTCATGGAAAGTGTATAGTCTTCACCCTCTGCTAAACCTGATGGTACAATTCTAATCATGCGAACGAATGTTTCGATGTTGAGCATGAAAATAAGTCATTGGATTACCGACCAATGATGAATGTCATTAACCAATGCGAGGCAACTCATCATTGATGTCAATGAGTGCCAAGGTACCCGATTACATCTTGCAAAGTGTGAAATGAATGAGCTGATGTCAAGCCACTTGCAAGATCTGACGATCAAGGGACATTGATGTATTCCTGTGATTGTCAGTGAGAGAACTTGCCACTAAGGCATGCAAGCCTCTAGGTACTCAAAATGGACTCTAGTCTATATCCTAGATAAGGTGTTGAGATCAATGGGGAAAGACTTGTTGAAAGGTGGGCCTTAGGGAATCCCACATTAGTCAACGCGAGTTCTGATAAAAAGAGTGGTAGGACTATAAATGAAAAGATATCAATAGTAACAGTGTGTATGGCAAGGCAATGTAGTCACGGAAAAGGAGCTGGATAGTTTTACTGACAAGGAAAACTGAACTGAAAAAGATAAAAATATGTATGTGACTCAGAAAGATAGACGTGTGCAAAGTCATGAAGGATAATTCAATGGAAGATGGGCTTCAACACAGGGATGACCAATCTTCTTTGAAGGAGAAATGGAGGAAGACATTCATGATGGAAATGGGTTTATGAAAAGGTTTCAGTGTAACAACAAACGTGATGATGTTTATGATGAGTAACAACTCCTTCAAGCAGTCAAGAAAGCATGTATTTTTTTTCAAAATTTTTTGTGATTTTTGAAAATCACTTAGGAAGCAGGATGCGATCTACCACGCTCCTGGAAAAACTTAGTACAAATCCTGCATGAAAACTTGTGAGATGTTTGAAAATATAACATGCAGAAAGAAGGACAAATTCGACAAAGTAAAAAAATAAAATTTGTTTTATACCTCTTGTCGTGGTCAATGTGTGTGCGTTTGTTTCATTGTTGATTGCTTGCTTAGTGTAAAATCGCAAAAACATGTGTTCATATTGTTTTCAGGGGAAAAAAAAGTCCATTTGCAATTTATTTGTCTTTGTTTGGTTTTATTTTTATAATTTGTTTCTAATTTTTATTTTTAATCTTAATTTTATTTATATATTTTATTTTATTTTATTATGTCTTGACATTTTATTTTTTATATCTATATATTTTTATAATAAAACAAAGGAAATAGAAACAAACTTTTATAATAAACAAACAATATATGTTTTTTTTTTTTTTTGTGTTATTAAAAGAGGAAATTCTTTATAATAAAACAAACAAATATTTTTTGTTATTATAATTGTTTTATAATAAAACAAACAAAAAAAATTATTTTTGTGATGGTTTAATATTTTTATAATAAAACATGGCAGCTAAAATGAAATTATTTAAAACTAATTTTTTTTATAATAAAACAAACATTTTTTTTTTGGTTATTATAATCTTTTTTTTAAATCAATAAAACAAAAGAGAGAAAATTAAAAACAAATACAAGAAAAAAATCATTTTTTATTATAAAACAAAACAAAAAATAGTTGTTGACTTTATATACTTGTAGCGCAGGCCACCATGAATGCTCCAGAAGTTTGTGTCTCCCGAGGCCACAACATTGTAAGTTTGGTCTTTGTTGTCCATTTGCCAAAGTTCTTTGCACAACCACAGATCCAATCAGTTCTAAGACAACGATGGAAGGATCCTTCTCCGCTCTGTGATCAGAATGCTCTCTTCACTTTGATTTGTTATGGAGGAGAATGAACCGAGGGTTTGTGAAGATCAGAAGGAAGTGAAGATATCATATGCACATTCGTTGGCACTTCGCCAACTCTTCCCTCTGAATGAAACCCAAATTACATAGCACCTGTTTGAAGCTCCGTTGAGGAGATGAATCTGCCATTAATCATATTGTGGACTTTGAAAACCTTCGTCAAATCACCACACTCTTCTTCGTTGAGTAATGCATCCTCGGATCTAAAAAATTCATCTAATTTTGAGCTACCATCTTCACTTTCAGAAACTCGTGTAACCAAATATTTCAAATCTTCCTCCTAGATATCCATTCTGAATCTGCATTAAGTGCAAGGTGATCACTAGAAGCCTTACTTAGAGTAGGTGAATGTTAGTATCAGATCCCAATCAACCAGGCATTCGTAATACTGGATTTGCGTGCCCTCGGAACCCTATGGAAAAAACAAGCTAACCTAACATTACATCCTGAATCTCTGGCAGGGATCCAACAGTCTTCCATGTCTTCTCATGTGAATCATAGATTTCCACAATCTTTCATCCTCTATTACTACATTGACTGACCACTACCACTTTGTAGTTTTCTCCAGAGTTGTAGTCATCGTCACTTCATCCATCATTCACAATGCCCATAAGCTTTGGTCGCCTTATCGAATTTAGGGAAGGAAGTTGGAAGAAATTTTGTGTGAGAGGATTGCACACACTGTACACGTGAGATGATATCATCTTCACCAAGAGTAGGCCTGTTGTGGATGCGAGCTAATAGGCATGCTTGACTTTGGTGTTTTCATTCTCCCCTATGAAGGAAAGGGAGAGGCATTTCTTCCACGTCTGTGTATAGAAAAAGTAAGCCACACAAGGCTTCCGACAATCGATTAATTCCAATAAAAATCTTTGATTTTAGATATGACGTGGATGTTGACTGTTTTGAAAATAAGATCGCCAGTCATTGTCATATATGGAAGAATATTACTAGTCATTGTTAGATATGGAAGAATATTGCTGCAAATCAATCAACTTGGATTTAGTCTTGGAATGTCCGGTAGAAAAATCTCTGAATGCAGTTGAATGAGGAGATAAACAATCTAAAACCAGATTTCGGGGGACTTGAGGTGGGATCTACAAATCCGTGTTAGATCCACCATGTAAATGGATCCTGTGCCATCGAAACGGATCCTGTACCAGCTATTAGTTGAGGCGTATTATCCGTCCAGATCTTTCATTCTCATCGTGTGAGGATAAAGGTACTATAACGGGCTCCTCTTGTAAGCTTTCCCCACATTATCCTGGTAAATCTGTCAACCCAAACGATTGAATCTTCCTCCGTTTCTTTTGTTGGAAGTTGAGGCGTTTGCATCCACATTTAGCCAAATATAAAATATTACATTTTATTGATCAAATCATGGTTCTTCGCATCCAGTCTTCATAAGACGCTGATAAATTGTTGGCTAATTTTGTTGTGCTTCATTGTGGGACGCTGGAACTCTCATAAGAAAATGCAGACAAGCAAGTAAGCGGTAAATCAGATTCACATGCTTCTACGTGCTAGCTTCTACAGTGATATTAATGTCCAGTTCGAGGACATATTTTATAACAGTAGTATAGCTCGTCATACTTATGAACAAATTCAATGAAACTTTTGAACAAGTCTTGCTGGCCAACCAATTCACCATGAACACGTCAAGACTTGCAGCGTTAATATTGTTAGGATCAGAGGAACCAGTTGGGTCAGGTGTGGAATAGTGGGTGCATCTCAACAATATCTTTGGGCCTTATACCATAGGGTGACAATCTCATGGGTGTAACTCTTCATAGGAATAGTAAACATTCTCACAAGTCCCAGATCAGCAATTGGACTCAATGGAGATGCATGCACCCTCTTTGGACACTACAGTAACTGGCATGCAGAACCCATATTTGGATTTGTGATACCTCATGTAGATTTTACATACTGAGAAGCCTTTCTGCAACATTAGATAAGCAATAACTGATGAATTTGAGTGGGATACACATGGAGAATTACCTCCTTGAAATAATTAGATACAATATACTCGTTATAATTTTGCAACCACAATTTCAAATCATTTACGCAAGTAATACATGCATGGATAAATTCCTTTCTATATTATGAGGTAATGCATATATTTTGGTAAGGATGCGGTAGCCATGTCTCTGTGCATTAGACCATTAAACCATTAATTTATGTATATATATATATATATATATATATATATATATATATATATATATATATATATATATATATATTTTTTTTTTTTTTTTTTTTT
>JASDQU010100290.1:131698-158833 GCA_032191745.1 Picea mariana | reverse complement strand
TCTCTCTGTACTTATTGTTTTATTGCTTTGATTTGCAGATGGAGGATGCACAACTTTTCATTTATTTCTCCTATTATGTTTTTAAAGTAAAAAAATAAAATGAAAACTACTTTACAAGCTTATTAAAAATATATGAGCAAATGGAAGACGAAAAAAATAGATTAGGAAAAAAAATTCGTTTCCTGAAATCAACCAATTAGTCATCCTACTTTTTGATCCTCACGATCACATGAAGAGTGGAGGAGAGCATACTTATTCTAGCAAAAAAAATAATAAAAATAAAATCCTACCTACGCTACGCTAATTAGAAATGAGAGATTAGTTACATATAATGAAACAACCAATGTAGCCATGCACGCAACAGTAATAAAAATACGTTATCTTTCAATTTCGCAATTGACAGTTGGGAATATGTATGGACGTGCGAAATTAGCTGTTGAAGTTCTAAATTAAAAAAATAAAAAAGGAAAACTAAGTGGAACTAACCTAGTACTTTCTTGAAACTAGTGTTCGATTAGGCTTTCGTAGGCATAATTTGTCTTACTAATATCATGTTGTAGCTCCTCTCTGTCCTCTTCGACCTCTTGCATGCCTAATGGTTCTTCATTAAATATGCAAGGTTCTTCATATGTTGATTCTTCGTTCACCTTAGGAGGAGTGAATAAGCTTTTAGATGCTGTCAATATTTCCTCTTCCAGAGAAGAGGATACCTTGACTTTTTCTAGGATCTGAGTGAGTTGTTCCAAGATTAAATTCATTATTAAATCATGTTAAAAAAAAGGATTCTTACAACACCCAAAACTGAAATATAAATAAATAAATAAAACTTAAATAAAAGCACTCTTACTGAAACAAAAAACAATTACTCTTCACAGTTGTGGAAATTAAAACATTCCTGATAGTTGGTAGGGACAGTGAGGAGTCTCCTCTCACGAGCTTCTACGACCCTTAGAACCAACACATGTAGATCACACTTGCAGAAATTAAACACTCTTGCTTAAATTGAAATTTGCAGAAATTGAAACTACTTTTACCTAGTTGGTAGGGAGAACATGAGGAGTCTCCTCTCACGAGATTCTATGACCCCTTACCAACACATCTAGATTACACTTGCATGAATTAAACACTCTTGCAGAAATTGAAACTACTTTTACCTAGTTGGTAGGGAGAACATGAGGAGTCTCCTCTCATGAGCTTATATGACCCCTTACCAACACGTCTATATCACACTTGCATGAATTAAAATTAAAAAGAAACTAATACCTCAATCCATCGTGCTTCCTCGAAAACGACGCCAAAATGTTGGGCTCTAAAGATGTCCTAAAAACAACTTCTATGCATCAGCCAAAGGTAGGCATTGGCACAAGAATTTTACTTGTTGCCTATGTAGGTTCTTACCTTTTGTTTTCAATACCTAGCCTCCAGAGATGAAATACCTGCAAAGGAACAACAATCATAAATGGAATGACAGTTGTTCTATTCAAATGAATGACACTTCCTATAAAGGGAACAACAATTGTAACAAGGGGACACCAGTCGTTACATTGGGCCTAACTAATGTTGAATTAATTGCATTGTAGTATTTGCCCAACTATTTAATTTTTCAACCCGGGGTTTGTAAACTGACGAAGCACACACAAAGTATATGCAAGATTGAAGTGGAACTAATCTAATCTAATGTTTAATCTACAACTGAAATTGAATCATTAATCTAACACACAACTGAAATATAATTATTAATCTAACACACAACTGAAATAGAATCATCAATCTAACACATGACTGAAATTGAATTGCGTAAATGAAATTAATCTACGAATGGGAAATTACGTGAAGGAGATTAGTCTAGGAATGGAGAACTACATGAAGGAAAAGCAAATACAACATGTGAAGAGTTGAATGACACAACAAAATATGTGAGCTCACGCAAATGAAGCAATATTTTTTTTTTTAAGTAAAAATAGATCCTATTATATTAATGCTTCAAAATTACACCATGACATGGAGGTGCTAGCTGTCCCGCCGGTGAAGGAAACCAAGACAGCTGGCCTGTCCAAATTATCATGCAAGTTCAAAACATTATTTTTCCACCCTGCCCATAGGAAACTAGGGTGCATGATCAGTTTCAACAGTAGTTTGATAATGCCTATGCTATCGCTACCATGGCTATGAACTAGAAGAGCTACAACTTTGATAAACATCAAAAAGAGAAAGAGTTTTGAACAATGTTGAACAGGAGAACCTATTAGAAGGTGTCCTCACGGTCGTCTATCTCCTTGCCACTTCTGACAGGAATGGCATAGAGATGAGCGCAGGTGGGGCATTGTCGTCATGGGGTGGCTCTAGAGTAGGCTACGTACATCATGTCTAGGCGTTGGTTAACGCGGACAACTCTGGTCGTCCACCATGCTGCGAACCTCGAAAATCAGGTTTAGGTGCTTCGGGTGAAGAAGTGGTGGTGGGGGTGGCGAATTTTGCTCAACGTTCGCCTCCTGGTGTGCATGCTGCATTCGTTGCAGCTTCAATTCCTCATTGCCTTCCAGCAGCTCTTCCTCTACCAGGTAGGTGGCGAATTCCTCAATGGGAGCATCGTTGGGACCACGTGCTTCTCGTGGGCAGGGAGGTAGTGCTTCTGCTCCAAAACAAGGGGGGTTCCAATTGTCCGGAACCGTAAACATGCGACTTTCAGAAAAGTCGTGGGGGATTTTTGTCGAAGGAATTTCCTCAACATATGTTCTGGGGGGCGAGTCTACTGCTTTGGACTCCCTGGGTCTCTTTTTCTTGGCAAGAACCAGAGCTCACTCAAATCTCTTATACCTTTTCGACCGTGAGTCGGCCGCATACCACCCTGCGCCTCTGCGGGGTCTTCCTCTTGCTCATGGCATGGTGAGAATGAGGGCGAGAGCCAGAAATTCCCCTGCACTTCTATTCTTTCTCAGCTATGTAAGCTGCCAATGCATCCCAAAGCCACCAAGAAGGTTGATAAGGGAGAAAATGGTGGCTCTAGCCATTAAGGATGCGGGATTAATGCTCTGGCTGGCCGGTCTGTTCGCGCGAGTGAGAGGCCTCGTCAAAAGGTGGAGGCCGACTGAAGTGATGCCCCTCATAACTAGCGGGGATATGAGGGCGGTTGGACACCATTAATGGCCCCTCCTGGTGCTTCTCCACATGCCCACCCTGCTCTGCATGGCACCCCATCTGGGGGATGGAAATCCTTGCTGGCGAGAGGTTGACATTGCTTGGATATGTCTGAGGCTTCAAAGCTACGTGCCTCCCATAATATCTATTTGAGATCCCTGGAAACTCCTTCATTTTCCAGGCAATCAGCCACTCTATTTTCCCCTCTCTTTACATGAGAAGGGGTGATGTTGAGGTTGTCCCTAAGGATGCTTTTGAAGTTCTCGAGCATCCTCGAGAGATGCCAGCTGGGAGAGATTTTTTGTGGGCTTTCCCCATGGAGGATTTTAGTGATTAGTTGGATAACGATTTGTGAGTCACCCTCCAAGATGATCCTACGACTGTGTAGGGCTACTGCGATTCGAAGACCTTGTAATAGGCCGATTAGTTCCGTTGCATTGTTTGTGGTCTCCCCCAGATACCCTTCTGTCAGGATTAGAATTTCCCCTTTGGGGTTCCTGATTACAGCTCCATAGCCGGCTAGTCCCGGGTTTCCTTTTGAAGCTCCATCAAAGTTAATATTTATAAATCCTGTTGGAGGAGGGGTCCAGGTGGTTGGACTGATGTTTTGGTTCTTAGGTGCTCTGATTACCAACGAGTTGATTAATTTGAGAGGCCACCTTTGTAGAGTACATAATTCCTCCTGGTTACATTCCTTGTCCTTTGGTTGCTAGTTCTTGCTTCTGATTGTTTCCTTGATGAGCATGGCAATTTTTCCCCAGGTTGAGTCTAGAGTGGATTCTATGGAGTGGAAGATGTGTTTGTTTCACTCCTTCCATATTTGCCAAAGAATAAACCCTGGGAGGAGTTTCCAGATGTAGTTCAGTATGGGGTTGTTGTAATTGATTGAGTCTCAGTTTTCAATAGTATCTCTAATGCTGCCTCTGTTTTGGTTGGATCTGGGCATTATTTGAGCTCCCTGATCCCAGATAGATTGGCTATAATGACATCCATTGAAAAGATGCTCCTTGGTCTCCGCTTGGTGTTGACATATGACACAAATTGAGGGCCCAATGAAGCCCCTTCTCCTGAGATTGTCCCATGTTAGAATTCTATTATGGACAATTAACCAGAGGAAGGTGGAAACCTTTGGCCAACGTGCCTTGTTCCAAATTTTGTTCTAGATATTGTTTGTTTCCTGACTGTGGTAATTTCCTTGTAAGTAACAGGCTTCTTTTACTGAGAAATTGCCAGTTGTGGAGTGTCCCCATCTGAGGATGTCTGGGTCTTCTCTATTGGGGATTTTCCTATGTCTTGCATGGTGGTGCCAGGCTGAGATATTTAAGTCATCTGGGACTCTTAATTCCTGGTTGGAGGTCTTCCATTGTCGCCACTGCTGTCTTGATTCGAGGGGTTTCCATAGATCTTTTACCTTGAGTGGAGGATCTTGATTAAGAGCTTGTTGGAGGGGTCTTAGCTCTACTAGTTCCTTTAGAGGTTTAAGTTGTTGCCATGAGTCTTTCCAAAACATTGCACTTCCTCCATTGTGGATCTCCCAAAAGGCATGCTTTTGTATTAGGTCTCTGTTTTTCCAGGCTGTGTTCCAAATGTTTGAACCCCGTATTCAGACATTGTGCCTAATCAGTTGATCAGTCTGCATGGAGGGAGCATATTTTTTCTTCTAGATTTGTGCCCATAGGAAATTTGGTGTTTTCATCCATCTCCACCATATCTTGGCTCCCATTATCTGGTTGAGCTTTCTGGGGTCTTGGAGTCCAAGGCCGCCCATGCTTTTTGGTGCGCATACCTTATCCCAGCTTACCAAAGCCCATTTCTTGTTGGGCTGCAGGCCTTGCCAAAGAAAATTTCTCTGGAGGTTTCTTACAGCTTTGATGATTTGCTTGGGAGCTGCTAGGCCGGTGAAGAGATAAGTGGGTAGGGTCTGTAGGACCGATTTTAGCAGGACCAGTCTGGATGCGATATTTAGCGGTTTGAAGGTCTAGTTAGCCAATCTATTTGAGATAGAGAGGAGGAGGCTGTCCCAGGAGATGGATTTAGCTGGTGCTCCTATGAGAGGAATGCCTAGGTAGTTGGATGGAAGGGAGCTCTTAGGGATGCCCAGGAGTTTGGAGATATGTGATTGAACCGCAACTGGAGTGTTGAAAAAGAAGATCTTGGATTTGTCTAGGTTCAATGTCATGCCTGAAGCTTCTGTGAAATCGGAGAGGATGGAGTTGAGCTTGTTGGCTTCGTGAGCAGTGGGGGAATTCATGAGAAGGGTATCATCAAAAAATTGACTGTGTGAGGGAGATGGTTGAATGTTGTGCAAGGGTAACCTTTGAGGGAGCCTTCTAAAACCGCTGATTTGATGTAGCGGCCCAAGCCTTCCGCCATGAGTACAAAAAGGAAGGGTGATAATGGGTCCCCTTGCCGAATACCTCTGGAGGGCAAAAAAGGTCGGGAAGAGACTCCATTGACTAGGATAGAGAAAAAGGCCAAAGAGGTGAGGTTCAAAATCCAATTTACCCAATTTTGGTCAAAACCAAAAGAATTTAAGATGGCTCTAAGGTATTGCCAACTGGATTTATCAAAATCTTTTGAGAGATCAAGTTTGATTAACATACCTGGAGTTTTTGTTGATTTGAGAGAGTCGATCACCTCATTTGCTAAGATGATGCTGTCCATAATTTGTCTTCCTTCAACGTAGCCAGCTTGTTCTTTGGAAATGACATAGGGCAGTATTGGCTTGAGGCGATTTGCAATCACCTTGGTAATGATCTTGTAAATTACATTACATAAGGAAATGGGCCTGAAATATTTGGGATTTGTGACTCTTTCCTCCTTTGGAATGAGAGTGAGGAAGGTTGCGTTGAGAGCCTGGAGAACTTGGCCCGACATTCATGATTCCTCTATGACCTCCCAGACTTCCTTCCTTACTATGTCCTAGCAGTGATGGAAGAAGTCAATAGTGAAGCCATCTGGGCCTGGAGATTTTCTTTGGGGCATAGCTTTTGCTGCTTGGTCCACTTCCTCCTGAGTGATTTGCCTCATGAGAGCTATGTTCTTTTCAGGGGTTACCAGTGAGGGTATGTGATTGGTGACTCGAGTGATGGATTCATTTTTGTTCACCTTGGTTTCTGTAAGGAGGTTCTGGTAGTATCTATTGAGCTCCTCTTCGATTTGGGTGTGTTCTTTGATCAGGTTACCCTATTCATTTTCCAGATGGGTTATTTTGTTGATGTGTCGTCGGTGTATCATGGTTCCGTGGAAGAATTTTGTATTCTTTTCCCCCTCTTTGAGCCATTGCACCCTGGATTTGTGCCTCCATAGTATCTCTTCTTGTTTTCTTCTTTCATCCAATTGCACTTGCAGTTCCTCCTCTTCCTTCATGAGCTCATCAGTCCAAGTCCCTAAGATAAATGTTCTTTGTATCTCAGCTAGCTTGTTCTCTGTGTCCTTAATGCTTTGGAATGTATTGCCAAAAGTGTTTCTGTTCGAGTATTTTAGCAGTTGCTTGAAATTTTTGAGCCTTTGTTGAAATATGTACATTTTGGTTCCATGGTCTACTTCAACTTGAGCCCACCAAGTTTTTGCTAGCTGTTGGAAATATGGGTGTGTAAGCCAAAATTTCTCAAACCGGAATGGTTTAAATTTAGGTGTTTCCTCTATTGCCATCTGGAGGGCTATTGGCCAGTGGTCAGATCCCTCTTTGGGGAGAATTAGGCTTTCCATGCAGAGGTCTCTTTCAATCAATTCCTCCGTCACGAGAAAGCGATCTAGTCAGCAGGCTATGTGCTAGTTTCCTGACTTGCGGTTGGACCATGTGAAGGTGCCATTACTGTTCTCTATGTCTACTAACTTTAGCTGCTCAGGAAGAGTTTTGAACTTACCACTATCTTGCTCGAGTATCTTGATCCCGCCTGTTTTCTCCTCCAGTGACATGATCATGTTGAAGTCGCCTCCTATGATCTAGTTAGGTGTGGTTGCCATAGATTTTACCCGAGCCAGCCTTTCCATGAATTTGATTTTTTCCTGTTGTCCTTGGGGTCCATAGACGTTGGTGATGGTTCCCTCCTGATTTGAGCCTATTATTTCAAGTGAGTTGATAAAGTGCCTATAGTGGAAAAGGGTCCACTAAGAGTGGTGTTGCTTGGGTTCCGTAGTATGGCTAAACCTCATGAGGCTCCCAAGGAGTCTGTTTGGATGGATTTTCAACCTTTCCATATGCGTTGAAAGATGGTTTCGGCTTCCATTCCTGCACATTTTGTTTCTTGTAACATTAGAATATCTAGGCTTTCAGCTTTGATGCAGTCCCTAAGAATCCTTTGCTTGGATCTGTCGTTGAGTCCTCTAATGTTCCAGGTGATAATCTTCATCATTATGAGGGTGGGTGTGGGTGGAGGTATCCCTCTGAGAGATTATGTATCTAACCTGATTTGATCATGAGATTGGTGGCTTCTTTGATTAGTTGATGTACTGGTTTTCGTCCCCTCCTTTTGTTCTCGCGTGGTATCTTTTTTGAGCCTAAGCCTGATTCTGTGGCTATGCCTAAGCATGTTGTGGATCCCACTGTTGAATCAAGAAAGACCTTGTGTACCTTTCTGAGTTGCTCTTCAGGGAGGGCTTGTAGATCCTTCTGATTGAGAGCTTCCTCAAGTTTTTCAAGTTTAATGCCTGCTAGGTCTTGGGCGTCCACTTTCATTAGGGTATCTTCATCTCCATCTCTTTTTTCATCTGCATGGATCTCTTTATTTGGGCCAGAAGAGGAGGGTATAAGGTTCTAGTCTTTGTCCTTCTATAATCCTTCATGTGGATCCTGCATTTCTTCATCCTCTGGTAGCTGGCTCAATATATCGTATGCATTCCTAATCAAGATCTTAGGTTTGGGGTCAGTTATTTTCCTTCTGGGAGGATTTTTCTTCCTTGTCTGGACTGTGGTGAAGCCATCTTTCTGCAGGTTTTGACTAGCTTTGGAAGCTTGCTGATTGAGTGGGCAATCCCGGAACAGGTGGTCGTGTTCATGGCATTTTCTGCACCTGAAAGGGATGTGTTCATAGTCAAGGGTTTGTAACCAGTCTTCATCCTGATACTCCAGTGTTACTACCCCTAGTAAAGCCTTAGCTATGTTCATGTAAACACATATTCGGGCATATGAGGTGTATTTCCGTTGCCTTGTGGCTTCTGAGGATTTGACATATTGGCCGATTGTGTTGCCTATTCCTATGAGAATCTCCTCCAACCAGAACTCCTACGGAAGGGAATAGAGGTGGATCCAGATAGGTGCCATTGTGAAGTACTCCTTGTCCTGGCTAAAGCGCTCTGTCCAAAATCTTAGGAATAGCCCTACCGAGTTATAGAAGTATGGGTCATTCTCAAAGATGCGATCTTTGTTTTCTGGGTTATATAATATGATTGTGAAGAATCCTTTGGAGCTGAGTTGAACTTCATAGTCACCCTTAGGGTTCCACCAATGTTTGATCCATTTGTTCAAATCCCTTTCAGATGGCCAGAGTCCCAGAAATTTGTCGACGAGGGCATGTTCTTTCATAAATTGGGTATGTTCCCCTACCCTTGTTGAGCTTATAATGTATCTTGGGGACTTTTCCATTTGCGGAATGCATTTGCCAGGATCCCATCCACGAGGTGCTTTTGGATGGGACGTGCTAGCTTCTGTCTCCATTTCCTTGCTGAATCCCTGTTCTCTGGCGAGGATTTGTTCACGGATTTGTTGTGGTGGCTCAAACGCCGACCGTTTTTCCCTTGTTCCTGATCTATCATTGGCTATGATGTTGCTATATGAGGGGGGTTTCCCCCCCTCTTCAACATTCATACTAGCGGGTCAGAGTTGGTATCAACCTACGCTGGATCTGTGCTAGTGTGTTGCTGTAGCGGATCCTGATTCAGTCATGCAACGGCTCGCATGGGCATAGAGTTAGGGTTTTTCAGCATCCATCACAATGTTGATCGAGTCATAATCACATTAATGATCTATGCAAGCGCAAATGAAGCAATATTACATTACAATAATCAAATCAATCTTCATAACAAAATAATGAAAGCATGGAAACCAAAACCATGAATCAAAGCTAAGAATCCCTTTCTCTTTCAAATCCTAAGGACTACTACTAAATGACTACCAAATAACTCTAATTTCCATCCTAATTACCCCCTCATGAAGAGAGATCACTCTCTTTTATACATGAGAGCCTTGAAGATAAGATAACCATCTCATAATTACAGATCCACTTTTCTCTCAACCATTTTCCCATTATTACAAAATATAATCCCTTCAAATCCTCACACATATCTCTCATACATCTTGGAGAAGATATTCCAACCAAATATCCATGACCTTATCCTTGGAATGGGCCTGAATTATCTCCTCAAATCTTGAAATGGTGGAGGAAGTATTCGAGAAGTCCTTTTGAATTAATCCTTCTCATATTCCTACACATTACAAAGCTCACACATTTTTGAGATATATATGAAAACATGTTGATTTTCTAACATTTAATCACAAATTCCTTTTAAATACTAAAATGAATAAAGTGGAGAATAATAATGTGAAACCCAAGTATATTTATGAAGATGATATCATGAAACATTGATGGGGCAATGAAATGTGAAGAGTGATGAAGGGAAAGGTGGATGAAAATAGGACATTTCCAAGCCCCAACAATTTGTTCCATTCCTGAGGAATGAGTACCTATGCTCAGAGTATAAGTGACTCAAAGTATGGCCACCAATAAATACACTGTGGATCCATGATGATACTGAGTAAGGGTACGGCCACCAGAGATACAACGTGGATCCATACCTCTATGACATGAACTGATCGTAGGCATGAAAAATACACAGTGGAGCTACGAGATGATAAAACATATCCACAAACCAATACAACGTGGATCTATGTGGAAACATATGTATTAGTGTGCTCAAAATACTTCCTTCGCATCCTGGGCAGAGTAGATAATAGAGTGGATGCTCAACCCAGGGTCTTTGTCCCAATCCTGATGTAGTACGAATCTAGCCATGTGAATAGATGTTTTGATGTCAAACATGGAAGAAACCACTTGATTACCAGTCATTGAGGTAAACCATTAACAAGTGTGAGGGAAATCACCAATGATGTCAATGACTCCCAAGGTACCCTAGTACATTCCAGCGAATGTGAATAAATGATTTGAGGCTGAACATTCGTGGAATCATCCAATCAAAGGTCAATGATGTAAACCCATTGTTGGAAGCGAGGAGGCCTACCATTGAGGCATGAAAGTCCCAAGGTACTAACTAGTTTCTAAGTCTAATTCTCGGATGATGTGTTGAAGTCTATAGGAAAAGATTCATCGAAGGAGGTCCTTGATGTATCCCCATAATCGACACGAAACTTGACATAGGAAAGTGATAAGATATATTAGATGAACACAGACTGACACGTGTATGGAAACTAGTAATTTTGTAGATGGTTGAATATCGAGGCGAATACTTCCCTTGAACACTGAGGCATGACATGAGACTTGGCAGAATAAACTTAGAATGGACCAAAACACAATGCAACGGGTGTTGTGACATTCTTCATATGATTGAAAGGAACGGAAAGACTCATAGGATTGGTTTAGTGCAGAGGTTTAGCGGATTATCCAAGTGTTCAATGTGGAGGTTAAAACAAGTGTCGTGTTCAAGGGCGACTGCAAGAGCTACTTACAAGAAATTTCAAGAAACTTGACCCACTTCTTTCAATTTTCCCCCATCCAGATAGATGAGTACCTCTTTTTAATTTAATGAGCTCGAGGAGGATAACACATGCTCGATATAACTCACCTTTGGTAAGTTCCTCTTCCTTTGTTTAACGAACTGGAATAAGTAAGGGTTCTTTCTCATATGGGCCCTTCAATGTGTAATTTAGCGAGTCCAGAGAAGGAAAACTCAGTGGTTTTTCATGTTTAGATAATCTGAAAAGAACTTAAAGGTGAATCCAGAGTTGTCCTTTTTTGTAATTTTAGTCTTCAAGGTCCGAAAGAGAGATAAACTATTACTCGGAATACTCCCTTTCGAACGTTTTAACGAGTGTGAAAGGAAGCAAGATCACTCAGATATCTTTTCATTTTTAGAGAGTCTGAAAAGAGATTAAAGGAGACTCCAAGGGGTTCTTTTTTCGTATAACCTTTATGAGTCTAAAAAAGAGATAACAATATACTCAGTTACATTCTCATGTATTTGTGAGTGCGAGAAAGAACAAAGACTAAGCTCATTGGTTCTTACAAGGTCATCGAAATAACTCTGCTCAAATTCCTGTAAAATCAAGTTGTTCTAGGCATAAGACATTAGTAATTTCTCTAAAAAATAATTAAAAACCCAAAAATAGACTTTATAATAAGGAGAAATCATTTAATTGAACATATCAAATATCAAACTAGGTCAGAAATTCATTTTTACCCTTGTTTTTTACCATTTTCCTTTGGTCTTTGATTTTTTACCTCTTGTGGATCATTTTTCAAGTGTTGATTGCATAGGATGTGGGTGACCATTTTTAGAACCGTCTAGACCAAGTTGGTTGTATCTTATTCCTCATTATTTCTCATGCCATTTTATTTCATTTCAACTTTTAGTTTAGGTGTTTTAGGCTCCTTGGGAAGCCCTAGAGCACCGAGATGGATCGATGCTCCATCAAGGCATCAGGGGAAGCGTTGATCGTGATTTCAATGCCCTGATGTGCACGTTGAGGGGGCGCTAGCACTTTGTTAGCTTCTTTGATGGAGATCTAGGTGCAGAACTAAAATGTTTTTTTGATTTTAAGGATAAAAAGAGGCAATTTTTTTCATTGAGGATTTAGCTAATGATGATTAATTGATGTTTTTGCAGGTTTCATCTATAGCTATCCATGATTGAGTGGAAATAATGTGAACACAAGTTTGATGACATCGCCGCTCTTCAAGACTTTCAAGCGAGGGCGACTTTACACAATTGTGGCTTACTCAAGTATTTCAAACTTTAGAACACGAGAAAAGAAGTGTTATTTCTTGAATACTTGATTGGTCTATGTGACGATGGTGAGAAAGCGTTTCGAATAGGGCCGCATATGCTTGAGATTGAGATGGGCGATGTATAATTTTTGATGGGGCTCTTGAGGAGAGGAGTGCCCATACTTGTTTTTGGACACTAGGCTACTCCGAGACCGACCGAGGCATATGTTGTCAAATATTGTATACCATGGTCACAGTTGGTGGGAGGGAGGATCATGATAAAATATGTGAGGGATCTAGCACTTCTATCCATGCTATTTTCCATAACCAAGTTGGCGGGGAGCACTAGTGACCATATGGATTCTAAATCCTAATTTTTTTACGCCATTCAGCGTTTGGAACGAAGACTATTTAATTGGAGTGCAGGGTTCCTGAGGAATGTCAAAGAGAAGATATCCAAATGTAGGACTGGCAGAAAAAAATAGTTCGGATATGGTTCTTTCTTGGTTTCGTTTTTCCTAGAGTGGATCCCCCAGATGGAACCGCAGGTTGCATTGATAGCACGTACTATGACCGAGCCTCACATGGAGAGGTGGACTAGTCTCTCTCCCTGGTTGGGGAATGAGCCCTCGACTTTCAGATTCATTGTCAACTTCTTCGCATGTTGGAGGAGGGAGTTAGTGGTGATTAGGGACTTCCCCTATGCTAGGGTAGATTTCAGAGGTAGTGCGTACTTGGTACTTCCTGAGGGTATCCAGTGGGACACATCAAGTATGAAAAACCATAAACTTGCAACAATATGTTTTTTTTTTAATTGTACAACAAGGGATCTAAGCCATTTTGTTTTTCATCATGCAGACAGAGGTGCATCATTTTCGGTGGAGATGCCAACATTGGGGCGTTGTGGGGATGCACAGACGGTATTTGAGCATGACGTCGTAGTGGGAGGACTCTGAGAGATGGATCAGGACCTCCACAGCTTGATGATGGGTGTTTCTCCCTTAAGGAGGCGAGTTGTGCCTCTGCACCTTCAAAGGCATATATTTGGGGTCTTTGAGGCTCTTAATCATTTTCTATGATGAGTGACATGAGAAGTAGTGTGCTATGCAGAGCACAGCGTGATACACGAGGATGATTAGAGTCCTCGATCATTTTGTAGTCCTTATGATGATACTATGGGCATGAAGGCCCATGTTTTTCCTTGTCGTGTACTTTTGTATGATGTATTTTCAAAAAACTATTGCTATTTTCAAAAAACTATTGCGTTTTATGTGATGTATTTATACATATTCTTTATGTTCCAAATGTTTTATCTATGCACAATATACCAATACAACATGTAATTTGCTAACAAATCTGAAGTTATATTGAGTTCTCTCGATATATGTCTGTATTGGGGAAATTCAAATGATCTTTCGAGACAACGAACCCTTAGGTGGAGACACAGTAAAACCGAGTTGTGAATGACGTACTCACGATTTAATTGGTGGACCATGAGTTGAGAGTAAAGGTTGATAATCAATTGAGGTATACCTAGAGAGGAGGCTTCGGTTAAAATTTCAATGATGACATGATATTCTGTCACGTTATTGGTCACAGATCCGAGGAAAATTCCTCCTGAAATCGCTAGCTCACTAGAGTGGTAGATAACCCAAGTTGCGTAAGAGATGTTATGGTTATGTCGACTAGCGCCATCCGAAAACCTGAAATAGATGGGAAAGGATGATGTCATCTATGCATTCAATCACAAAGAAAAGTCTAATCAGCTGAGACAAAACTCATGCATGCAAAAGAAAAGACACACCAAGTCAAAAGTATATAGTACAGTAATGTACAAAGCACATATGCGAGATATTCTATGCATAGTACTTCTTGAGGTAAATCCCATTTTGGGGCTCATTGAGATATATTCCATTGTAGTCTACTAACTCGTAGGCACCTCTGTGTAGAACACATTTTATGATGTACAACCCGTGCCACATGGGTTCTAACTTTCTGACCCCTAGTTTGTCACAATCTTGATTATAGACTAGGACTAGATCTCCTTCTGCAAAAGCGCGAGGTTGGACAGACTTATCATATTTATTTTTCATGTGTTTTTGATACGTCTCGTTGATGAGAGCAACATCACGGCAGGTTTCATCCAACTTGGTTAGATATAGGAATCATTCCTCTTCAGCAGAAGTGTGAGGTAGGAGTTCTACAATAAGTTTCAACGAGAATGCGATACTTATGTGACAAGAATGCGACACTTGTGACAAAAGTACGACACTTACAACAATGAGAATTTGACATTATCGAAGTGAGGAATTTTGATGTGTAACAATGTCAACTCATTAAAATGATTCCATGCCATGAAATTTACATAGTATACACATTGAGATGATCACTTATATAAATTGGGACTTGACAATGCGTTAGAGAAATATGTACCCAAAAATGAAAGATATGTTATTATTGAGGATTCACACTCTAATGTGTCTAGATAAAGATGTTACAAGTATGATTATAATGATCAATTATATAAATTGGGACTTGACAATGTCTTAAGGAGACATGTGCTTCAAAATGAAAGATATGATATTATTAAAAATGCACACTCTAATATGTCTAGATAAAATTATCAAGTTAACATAGAAATAAGGAAAAAGTTACAAGTAGAATTATAATGGCCACATTATATACAAATTGTTGATGGTTTGTTAACTAGTACAATAAATGCCAAATATTTAGGAGGCCATTATTATTGAAGGATGAAATGGTGTTATAATCAATTATCTCCCAAATACCTTTCAAAATGTACCTCATTAATTAGAGACTTTGTCAAGTCATTTTCTTTAAGATCCCAGAGAATTAGATCCAAATACATTATTAGTCCATACAGAAGGCCCAAGAACTATAGCAATGAGTCGGGCATTTTCTGACTTCTTTTTTTTCTCACATTTCCAAGGTCAAACTTAGGGGATTTTTAATAGCTTGTAACTCCAAAGAAGTTTGTAACTCGGCGTTCTCCGAACGGGAAAGCTCTCGACGTCGACATGGGAAAAATCCGCCATCGAAGCCCTTATAGACGAAGCCTCCTATTACGAAATTCTGGAGCCCATCAATAAAGCCATGGCACCGACGACCCTAGATAAAATCGATGTCGAAAGAGTCTCAATGGTTGTTCCCAATGGCCGAGATTACCCTTTGGCCCCCATCTTCTCTGCACATTTACGACACCAAGAACGTGGTGCATGTGAAGAGCCTGACTTGGTCAGAAAAATATGACACGTGTCTACAGACCCTACATTCGAGCCGTCGCCTCGTCGGATTCTTCCATCTTCGCGAGATTCAAGAATGGGAAGAAGATAGAGAAAATGATCCTCGTTTTCGATAAGGAGAGGCTCAAGGTTTCACGAGAGATCGACCGACAAAGCGATAACTCTATTTGTGATTTATTCTATTTTTAATGATTCTGTAATAGTGAATTCGTTGAAAGATGGGTGACAATAGAAAAGGCTACACGCTTGGGCACAAAATATTTTGTTGGGAATATCACATTGGATGATCAATGTAGCTTCTGTGAAAAGGTTTGCATATCCTTTTGCAAGAATATATATATTGACTATTCTTTTGTTGTAGAGTGACTTGTGATTAACATTGCATCATTGATGCGCTCTACTAAAGTGATCCTAACATGTTTTAATTTTCAGGAATCTATGAATTAGTCCTCATCAAAACTCTTAACGCTCCCTTGGATAAAAGAGCAACTCATGATAAATTATATCTTCATGGTGGTTACTATGACTTGGTGGAGGGATATTTGAACAATGGACTGTTGGTTGCAAGGCAGGAAAAGTTGAAATCATTAACCAGGAAATAATCAACCATTTCATGTGGTGTTGCCCTTCGTGTCTAAATTTTCTACCATAACAATATTTACTACAATAATTTAATTAAACTAGGACAAATCCACATCAACAACAATAGGAGGATATTAATTCAAAACATTTTCCTAAGGAAAAATTCATCATTGTAGTATTTAATGCAAGGGATATGATTGTTGACAAAGTGGTAAAGCGGTAACAAAGCGGTAACTCTGATTAATCGAGGTTTTTCTGATTTTGCAGTTTGTGAATTCTGAGAACCTTGTGATGGTCAAAGGCGTTCATGGTGGCACCTTCGGATTCAGCGCTTACATTTGTCTCTTCGACGCAAGGGCCGATAATATTGTGTGGGATATTATATATCTTAAGCCGAGATAGAAATCATTAGATCGGAGGAACTAGGATAGCAATCTGTAGGTTGGAGGAAAAATAATCTATATTTTATATATTTATTGTTCTTTCTTTTTATGTAGGATTTATGGAATATAAGAAGAATTACAAAAAATTTATATGTCGTTTGGATTTTTTTCAAGGTTGAAGATGTTATGAAAAAATTCGTTGTTGGCAATGGCTTCTTCAAACAATCTCTTTAGCAAACTATTGCACAACATAAAGATGCTGGTAGAATTTGGTGATCGTAAGGATGCTCTTTTAATTTGCATGGATAGTATACGGGACAAATTCACTAAGAAGATGTTTTCTTGCCTTGTAATATTCCCCCTAGTTTTGAAGATGGACAATTGTTACATTCTTTTATTTCATGTCAGCTACCATTTGAAAATTTTGGGATATTTCCTCCACATCAGCTATCATTTTCTTGGTAGTCTCAATCATGCACTGGTCAATGTCTATTTTTTCGCACTTATGCATTTTACTCTTGATGACCTTCTTCTTTTTGATGAAAGAGAAAGCAAACGTGTCGAGTATTGACGATGGAAAAGGTTTCGAGTATTGACAATGGGTCCTCATCAATTGTAGATGGTGGTTTCTTAAATAGCTCTTTGAACTAGTGGACCATTCTGGAACTCCCTACTCCACTTCCAACAAATCCCATGCTTGCACCCATACCTTATGTTGTAGTTCTAATATTCTAATACTCAATCAATTTTTTTCTTGAAATAAGAGAAAAATTATACGAAATTTGGTTTATAAGCAATCATTTGTCTTCAAGTGTTCATAAATAATGAAATTTAAAACAAGCGTAGAATATGCAGTGTTTATTTCAAATAAAATAATTAACCATTTGAAACCATAAATAAAATATATGTTCAAATATACAACGTATCACCATAACTAAAACTCTTCTAATACAAAGAACTTGCCTACAACCAAACTTATATGACAGGGACTACGATGTTATGCACAACATATTATATAACAATATAAGTCTTGACAACAATGCACAAAAGTGAAACGTGTACATAATAAAATTTAATTTACATAATAATAATAATAATAATCTATTTTTAAGGTCATGGACAAGCTAGACACCAAATTGGTGTATGAGACCCCCTCCGCCCAACGATTTTCACTGATAAATTCTACGAAGGGATACATACCCTACCCCCTCTGAATTTGAACTTGTGACTAACATTAAAAAGTATCAATAATAAGTGAATAACAAAATTTGAACAATACGATCAATTTTTTTTTAAAGTGCATAACCCAACATTAAAGAAGTTCACTTTACCACCCACCAACAAACCAACAAATGGTGTCATTAAATCTTTAAAAATACATTGGTAAAGGATTTTAATAATATTTAAAATATAATGATCACTGAGATGACTGAGTACTACAATGTATATTGGTCAAAAAGTTGTATATTGCTAATGCCCCAAAAAACATCTTTGTGGTTTTGATGATAGAGTACCTATAAAAGATCTTACAAGAAATTGATGGGTCAAAATGTTGTATATTGCTAATGCCCTATAAATCAACATAGAAAAATACTATAAGAGAGATTGTATAGATTATGTTATAGGAGATTCAACATTTCTTGATTCACCGTCAAAATACTATAAGAGAGATTGCATAGATTATGTTATAGGAGACTCAACATTTCTTGATTCACCACAAGAGGTAAAGAAGGCTTGTGATGACGAGCATAATAAAATAATAAGAAGATAAAATATAAGCCAAGATAGTTGGAAGTGGTTTGGTTGGGTTTATATATAGTTGAAGCATAATAAGCAATGGTTCACTTTAGATTAAAGAAGTGGTTTGGTTGGATATGAAGCCATAATAAGTAATGGGTCAATTTAAATTAAAGCACTACTAGTCAAGAAAGTGGTAAATGAGTGTAGGTTAAGGAAATATTCCTTTTGAAGCTAATAAAAGAGAAGAGAGAGATTATGGCTTATAAAAATTATGGTGGTTGTAATAATTAATGAAAGTGTAGTTAGTATTTTTTTTTACTTTTTATATATTCTAAAAATATATAAAAATAGAAAGATTATTTTGATTTTATAATTCTTAACAATATGTGATGTGGAACATAAGGGTATGTTTTTAAGGAATGATGCCTCATGAACAATGCATCATCATTAAGGGGGACTTTATGGATTCTAGCATAATTCATGGATAGTGTTGCATCATCATTAAGGGGGACTTTATGGATTATAGCATAATTCATGGATAGTGTTTGAGGGTTAATCGACTATTAATTAGGCTTATGAGTCAATCAAATGTAAAAAAAATTAGACCACTGTGAAGTTTAGTCTATCAGATAGTTATGTCGATCGACCATTGAGTCGGATCGATCAACCAATGTAGATATGGAAGTTGCAACTACCTTCTAGTAATGCAAAAGTATAAATGGGTAAGTGCATGAAGTTCATGGCCGAAAAAGTGGCAAGCCATGCAATAGGAACGCGCACTCACAAGAATGTGCACTCGCAGGAACGTGCACGCATTCCTAAACCTTTAGGTTTGGAGGTAGTCGAACCTCCACGAGGATTTCCATGGAGGTTTAGTGGCAAGAGAGTTTGTGCATTCTTAAGAATGTGCGCGCATTCTTAAGAACACATGTGCATTCTTAGGAACATGTGCACGTTCTTAAGAACACGCACACATTCCTACTGATAATATTTTTTAAGAGGCCACGAGTGTGATTTGTGGTCATTGTGCGCAAACCACACTCGGGTTTCTACTCTCATTGAGAGAATACAAGAGCTAGAGAGGAAGGATCTTGTTACTGTTTCCATGTATGTTTGATTTATCTTATTTTTAACCCAATTTAGTCATTTCCAATTTAATCCTTTGCTTCCAAGAATCTAAATTAAAAAACGAATTGTAATTTTGTATTTCAATTAAAAAACCAACCTAATTTAGATTCCATGGCTTTTAAATTGCAGCATATATAATAACATAGAACCCCAAGACAATGAAAACCACTCAGAAGAAAACCAAGAAGATCAAAACCCCAACCCTCCACAACCACCCAATGTAAACACTCAAATTGATGAGGGGCTGATTATATTAAGAACCTTTGAGGAACAATTAAGGGACATTAGAGAGACTAGCATAGTCTCCTTGGCCACTTCTTTGGACATCATTGTGAATTTCATTGCAAGTTCCCAAGGGAAATTGACCTCTATTTTTTATTATAGGGAAAGAATGTATGAGTACTACAACATTGGTTTGGACATAAACCAAGTCAAAGACCTTGGCATTTCAAAACCACAATTATTGTCTATTTTTAGGGATCCTAGAACTGGACAAGAACTACCATTGAACAAGAAATGCATCTCCATTGACTAGTGCATCCATCCCTATATTAGTCAAAATTGAATGGACAGGTGGTATATGGTTTTGGATAAACCTCCCTACAATAATAGGGAAATGCCCTTATATTTTTTGAGAAAATTATGAGATGAGTTTATTTTGGGTAAGCATGTCAACTACTTTGACATTGGATACTTACAGGGGATGGATCTAGAGTCCACAGAGGACTGATATCATGTCAGGAATGACCATGTGTTAGTTTCTCATCGCCCTAGGTGAAGGCTTGACCCCCCTACCCAACATCCTCCTGTTGCAGAGAGTTTGCAACATGTAAATCTAGCCCTTTCATCATTGACTCATAACCTAGTGCAACACAGTAGCTTTGTTGCACTATCTGGGTAGGAGGTGTTGGCCAGTGACATTGATAGAGGGTTTATAGGTTCATCATGAACGAAATATTACAGTGAGGAGAGGGCACATGGACATAGAATTTGTCCAAGTGAACCTCATAGATGCTCGGTTTGTAGGAAGACATGCTATGGGACTATAGAGCCTAGTGGAAAGCATAGCTTCATGGAGGAGTTTATTATCGTAACCCTCTTTATGTTCTTCATCGTTATGTGTATCTATCTTTATTTTTTATTACGTGTATTTATATCAATATTTTATTTATGTTGTTTTGCATTTGTTAAGTCCTAGAAGTAGACCCTCTACGTTGATGGATGCATCAATGCCTATCCCCACCACTGATGTTGTAGTAGAGGCAACATGTTCATTGGGTGCACCCCACCCCACATGCAGGTATGTGTCATATATGATAAATTCACCATAGTCATTTCTTTTTTTCATGGCATCCTCAAATTTTTAATGTTCTCGTGTTTCTATAGGATTTGAGACTAGGTGATGTCAAGGAGTTTCCATCTAGGATGGACAAGTCACATGCGTCACAGGTATCATGTGTAGAGTTAAATATCGTATAATTCTCAAATCGTGTGTGTTTATGTTTTTGAATTTTACTAGTTGGTACTAATATTTCAATTTTATTAATATGTATGTAGGTTGTGGATATATTTGATAGCTATAGTACTATTGCATTCCCTGAGCACCTGTGTGTTTCTTCTAGTCTACCTTTCTCAAGGCCTAGGGAGTTGCAATCACTTGTACAACTTGTGGGGGTCCATCATTGCCCACCTTCAACATTTCCATCGGACCCATCGATCGAGACTGCAACAGTAGAGGTTGTCTCAGAGCAGGTTGTACAACCTAGTGCTCCATGTGCTAGTGAATCTCCATCAAGGCCTGAGATATTCACGGTGAGATAATGCATTAATGATAATTTTTTATGTTTCATGAATTTGATTTTACGCATATTTGTTTAATTTTCTTGACTTGATCCTTGTAACTAATGCAGGGTGGCATCATGAAGAGATTGGGGTTGCAGAGGAGGGTAACACCCTCATGATTGACAATAGCATATGTAATGAGTTGTCTTAGTTTAAATTAAAAAGTATCATTTTGTATGTTTATTAATTCATTGAGGAAAAAAACTTATAACGATGTTTATTCATCGTGTGGCCTCCAAAGCATCGAAGCATTCCCAGGCATAGAACCTCTCAAGGTGCTTCCTCAAGAAAGAGAAGAAAGATTGATTTCCAAGATGCTCCTGAGGGTAGAAATGGTCAATGATTGACCAACTATTGCCATTTTATATCTAGGCCACCATATGGATGTTTCTTATGTTACAAAATTTGTTTTCTCTTTGTATATTGGGAACGAGTTTCCATTTTGTAAAAAATGAACAATTTAGATGATGTTGAATATATATATATATATATATATATATATTTCATGGCACATTTTTTATGAATCTCATTGTTTGTACATTTTATGTTGATGAATATATGAATTTCAAAGTGTTTGAATTCCAAAGTGTGTGAATTTTATGTGTATTAATCCCTTGATTTTTTTCTAAAGTGATTATAAATACTTGCATTACGCATTAAGGAATATATTATGGTGGAAAATATTGCTAAGTGATAAATCCATCAACAGTTAATGGCTCTCAAGTAGCATTGTTTGCTAATCAACCATGTATCACTACATCATTGATAGATCATTCCTTTTGAATTGTTTGCATGAATGTTGTGGATATTGATATTTTAACTCACAACCAAAAATGCATGGAATACGTCTTGAATTATCTCCATCCAAATACAATGACAATCCACACTCAAATAGTGGTCACTTGAAAATATTGTGACCTAAAAAATGGCATATTACAATACTTTATTATAGAAATATTTTTTCTCATTTATCTTCTACATAATTGTAAACCAGTTAACAATCTCAGCTCAATGTTATGTCAAATTAATCTCCATAACTAGTACTATAATTACTCAATTATGAAGATGACATAAGCTAAAATTCAATTATTCAAGTACACAACATTTTGACAATCCAAACACTTCATATATATTTAGAATATGAAGTACATGTACCTACCAATATCTTATCAAGGGTTGTTAGAAGTCAGGCTCTTCAAACCCTAGAGATGGAAACCATAAGATAACATTATCCAATATCTCACTCCATTAGAGATCATCAACAATGTAGCATACATAATGTTAATTCCTTTTTGGAACCTACATTTGTATCCCACACTTGTACAAGATCAACTCCCTCTATCTTCTCGATAACAAGCACATTAGGTAGCACTAGGGTTTTTAAATGCCACAAAACCCTAACTTCTTCTCTTGCCAGAGATACATGATAAAAGTCTTTATTTTCTCCTGTAGGTATAAGTCCTAGTATTCCTAGTCTTCTTAGGAAAAAACCTCGACCCTAGTCTTCCCTTGACATTCTTTTGAGAAGCCTAGTTGTTAGTTTCTTAGTTGATTCAATCCATAATTTGAACATTTTCTCGGTCACACACATTATTCCCCTCTTTCTATGCATGACATATATAAAATCATTGTATTTATGTGTAACCCTTCATAAATGCCAAAAACACGAATCAATGAATCATTAATGCACTCATGTATTTTTAGCTTGTGTAGTGGGTATATGTAAATTTTGTTAAACCCATCAATTATTAATAACATTTATTTCCATGATGTACACTAAACTTATTGATCTTGATCAATAGAATGAGAGAGTTCACATGGAAACTAGATCTTAGAATGGGTATCATTTTCCACCTACAAATAAATATTTTGAGGTTACATTTCATGACACACCATAGAAAGTAATGCTATGCTACCAAAATTCCTCTAGGGAGACTTGAAACCATTATTCTTTTCCCTTCATCATCTATGAGAGTTTATTGCACACTACTACCCAATTTTTGGGTTAGAGGACACACGGAGACAAAAGGACCCTCCCAAACCCAATCCCACAAACTTGTTGATGCCATGTCATGCCTTGCCATTCCATGTCATGCCATTTTTATGCCTTGCCAAGTCATTCCATGGAATGCCATTTCCATGCCATTGATTTTTCCATGCCTTTCCATGCCATTTCCATGCCTTTCCACTCCTTTCCAAGCCATGCCATGCCATGCCATTTTCATGTAGCTTCCCATGTTTTGTCATGTAGTTTACCATTTTAACCTATATAACAATAAATATAACATTCCATTAAATTATGCAAGGAAAAATTCAAATCAAAATGCGGATTGAGATGAAACAAGAATAATAAATAAATAAACATTACCATGCCATTGTCATGCCTTGCAATTAAACCCTAGGAATACACCTTGACACCTTTTATTACATTTTTGTCATAATTTTCATCCCTTTAGGGCTGTTATGTCTTGAATATTGTAGGGTTATCATGTGTCATCTTGCATTTTAGCATGCATTTGTTATCTAAACCCTAGTTTAAGGTTACATTTTTAGCCCCCTTTCATTTAATGATTACTTGTTTTAAGGGTTGTTATATTTTTCCTTGTATTTCCTTGCCTTGGCATGCCTTGTCTTGCCTTGGCTTTCCTTGGCTTGCCTTGCCATGCCTTTCCATGGCATGCCTTGCCTTTTCATTCCCTACCATGCCATGCCTTGCATTACCTTTTATTTCCATGCCATGCCTTGCCATGCCATTCCTTTCCTTGCATTGCATTGCCTTTTCCTTTCCACGCCATGCCATGCCTTGTGTTGCCTTGCCTTGCCCTTCCTTTCCATGCCATGTCATGCAATGCCTTTCCTTTGCATGTATTTCCATGCCATGCCATGCCTTGCATTTCCTCGCCTTTCCATGCCATGCATTTCCTTTCCTTTCCATTCCATGCCTTACATTGTCTTGCCTTGCCTTGCCATGCCATGCCATGCCAGGCCTTACATTGTCTTGCCTTTCCTTTCCATGCGATGCAATGCCTTTCATTGCCTTGCCTTGCCTTGACATTCCTTTCCATGCCATGCCTTGTCTTTGCATGCCTTACCATGCCATGCCATTCCATGCCTTATCATTCCTTGACATGCCTTGCCATGCCTTTCCTTGCCATGTCATGTCATGCCATGCCTTGCCTTACCATGCCAAGCCATGCCATGCATGACTTGTCATGACTTGCCTTGCCATGTCATTCCTTTCCTTTCCTTGCCATGGTATGGTATGGTATGGTATGTTATGGTATGTCTTTCCATGCCATGGCTTTCCTTGCCATGGTATGGTATGGTATGGTATTCCTTGCCATACCATGCCTTGTCTTGCCATGGTATGGTATTCCTTGCCTTGCCTTACCTTGCCAAGCCAAGGTATGGTATGGTATGCCTTGTCTTGCCTTGGTATGGTATGGTATCCTTGGCATGGTATGGAAAGGTATGGTATGGTATGCCTTGCCTTTCCATGCCATGGTATGGTATCCTTGGCATGGTATGGTATGGTACACATTTCCTTGCCAATGCCATGCCTCGCAATTAAACCTTATGAATACATCTTGACACATTTTATTACATTTCTATCATAATTTTCATCCCTTTAGGGCTGCCATGTCTTGAATATTGTAGGGTTGTCATGTGTCATCTTGCATTTCAACATGCATTTGTTATGTAAACCCTAGTTTAAGCTTTCATTTTCATCCCCCTTTCATTTAATCACTACTTGTTTTAAGGGATGTTATATTTTTCCTTGTATTGCTTTGCCTTTGCATGCCTTTACATGCCATGCCTTGCATTGCATTTCCTTTACATGCCATGCATTGCCTTTCATTTCCATGCAATCCAATGCCATGACATGCCTTGCATTGCCTTGCCTTTCCTTGCCATACCATGCCATGCCTTTCCTTTGCTTACCTTGCCTTGCCATGCCATGCCTTGTCTTTGCATGCCTTATCATGCCATGCCATGACAAGTCTTGCTATTCCTTCCCATGCCTTGCCATGTCTTTCCTTGTCATGCCTTTCCTTACCATGCCATGCATTGATTTCCATACCTTGCCTTTCCATGCCATGTCGTGCCTTTCCTTGCCATAGTATGGTATGGTATGGTATGCCTTTCCATGCCATGCCTTTCCTTGCCTTTCCATGGTATGGTATGGTATGGTATGATATGGTATGCCTTGCCATGCTATGCCCTTCCTTTCCTTACCATGGTATGGTATGGTATGGTATGGTATGCCTTGCTATAACACACCCACCACGGGGCTAGAACTTTTCGACTTTTTCTTCTTTTTCGGAGGAACAAAATCCCTAAATTCCTATGGGGCCTGATGCAGACCCTACCATCCTTCGTCCTTACCCATGTGATCACTGGATATGACCATAGGCTTTACCGAAGAGGTACTCCCAGCCTTCGCGATTAAGGAAATCGCAATGTATGTATTCCCTTGTTCTCTAACTTTCGAGGTACCAAAACCCGAAAGGAATCAACAGTTCATCATATATAACAATACCTCGTATTAAAACCTGGCACTCCACCTTTCGAAGTTTCACGTACCGAGTTTTCGTGGTAGAAAAGGACGAGGAGTTCATACCCTTTGGTTTTCCGGGTGCTGAAACACCGAAAACCAAATCTACTCGCTCTAAGCCATGTCGGGATTCCACCTATCGGGATTTTGCGATATGCGAGGATAGAAGGTCTCACACCTGGGTTTTCCCGGGTGTCGAAACTCCGAACTTCTAAACTTTAATCACACTATACTATTTCAGGGTTTCGTCCATCGGGAATTTGGGACTAGCGATTACAAAAGAGACTTGCCTTTAGATATCCCAGGTGCCGAAACACTGAAACACCATATCTCATCCGCGCCATTATTATTTCGGGGTTTCGCAAGTCAAGATTTTGGGCTATGTGAAGACAGGAGGTCTCACACCTGGGTTTCCTGGGAGCCAAAACTCCAAAACACCGAACTCTAAATACACTATATTATTTCGGGGTTCCACCCATCGAGATTTCGGAACTGGCGAGTACAAGGAAACTGACCCTTGGGGTTCCCGGGTGCCGAAACACTGAAACATCAAAACTCTAATCATGATATACTATTTCGGGGTTTCTCAAGTTGGAATTTTGCGACTGGCGAGTATAAGGGAAATTGACCCTTCGGGTTCCCAGGTGCCGAAACATCGAAACATCAAAACCCTAATCACGCTATACTATTTCAGGGTTTCGCAAGCCAGGATTTCATGACTGGTGAGTACAAGGGAAACTGACCCTTGGGGTTTCCAGGTGCCGAAACACCAAAACATCAAAACCCTAATCACGTTATACTATTTCGGGGTTTCACAAGTTGGGATTTCACGACTGGCAAGTACAAGGGAACTGACCCTTGGGGTTCCCAGGTGTCGAAACGTCGAAACATCAAAACCCTAACATGCTATACTATTGCAGGGTTTTTCAAGTTGGGATTTCACAACTGGCGAGTACAAGGGAACTGACCCTTGGGGTTCCCGGGTGCTGGAACACCGAAACATCAAAACCCTAATCACGTTATACTATTTTGGGGTTTCGCAAGTCGGGATTTCGTGACTAGCGAGTACAAGGGAACTGACCCTTGGGGTTCCTGGGTGTCGAAACGCCGAAACATCAAAACTCTAATCACGCTATACTATTTCGGGGTTTTGCAATTCGGGATTTCACGACTGGCGAGTACAAGGGAAACTGACCCTTGGGGTTCTCGGGTGCTGAAACGCCGAAACACTAAACTCTAAGAGACCCACTCTCTCTCGTGCAAGGTTTTCAAAACCTAGGCCATAAAGTCCTTCATCGGATTCTTGGGTAGATTTTCACCAGGTTTTATGACCAGACTGAAAGGTATTCTTAAATCATCGAGCTATTAACTTCTGTGATAGGTAATAAGAAAATTCAGGATTTTACTAAGGCAGTAGTCCTTTCAAGGAACTTACTCCGACTCTGGAATGGGAGGGAACTAACTCGAAAGGAGGTTCTTGTGGGGAAGGTCAACCAGGGCATCACATGAGTCAAATAAGGGGACAATTCTCCCGAGAACAGACTCGTGATCTGAACTTGTTC
>JASDQU010100290.1:83998-103250 GCA_032191745.1 Picea mariana | reverse complement strand
TGATGATTGTACTATAATTCAAAGTGAATACAAAATAAATTATATAAATAATAAAGTTAATGGATAAATTAGAAGTGGGTTAACCCTAAAATAAGGAAAGTGGGTTAAGATGGTTAAAAGGTAACCCCTTGAGGAAGCTACATGAAAGTATAAATAAGAGGAAAGGCTCTCTAATTTTAATCACACTTGAGAATATTGAATATATACAGGTGACTAAGGTAACCAAAGCATATCTAAGCTGAATTTCAGAGGGAAGGTGAAGTAAAGAAGGCTGAAATTCAAGGGATGATAAATTCTTTTGATGATGCTTTCTAAGGTCTATTACAGAGTTACAAATCATATTTGGATGATGAAATTGATGAGGGATTTGGGTTGAGGTACATGTTGGGTACATGGTTTAGACAAGTAGTTGATGAGTTGACACATACATGAGGTGTATAGTTGATGATGTTGGTACATATTGATGAGTCATAGTTGATGAGTAGTTGATACATGATTGGTACATGGTTGGATGCACTTGTTTATGGTACAGGTTGATTACAAGTTGTTTGGTACAGGTTGGTGCATGGTTGATGCACTTGTTTATGGTACAGGTTTATTACAAGTTGAGGTATAGGATGATGCATGGTTCAGTTTATTGGTACATGTTGTTTGGTGCAGGTTGATTGGTACATGTTTACAACAATATATCTTATAGTCATAGTGTGATAGTGGTTCCATCATTCTACTTCTATGTGAGGGCGGTTGGATGGGGCAAGGACAGGTGGTTGTAGCCACCTTCTGGCTGTATCCAGAGAGCATAGGGGGTTGTAGCCTCCTTCGGGTTGCAGCCATAGAATTAGGGAGTTGGAGCTTACCTAAGGCTGGAGCCTCCTTTTAGTTGTAGCTGGAAAAAAGAGGAAGTTGGTGCTTCCAATGGATGTAATTTTTAAAGACATACAAGAAAAAGTATTATGTGGTTTTCTTCTGCTTTGGGTTTCCACGTAAAAGCACTGGTGTACTGTGTATGTGTATGATTGCTCATTTGTTCATTGTTTATTTACTCTGTAGCTATTGGATGATATTGCTACATTGATATAAAAATTGCATATAGTGGTTAAAAAGTATTGAATTTCTCTATTACTGANCCCCCCTCTCAGTGATCCAACAATTGGTTTCAGAGCGGGTTCCTTCATGAAACAATTTAACCATTGGAAGGAGATCATGGATTATTCTGAGAATGGAGTACCATTGTTTAATGGTCATAATGATTTAAAGTATGAGTTATGGAGTGGAAGGACGAAAGTATTTTTACAAGCACAGGGGTGTTATATTTGGCTATAAGTCATTAAAGGATATGATAGTTCAAAAAGGGAAAATACTACAGCCAAGAAGGAATTGAAGAAGAATAACAAAATAGAAATGGATTTCATCTAGGAAGGATTACCTATTCCGGTAAGAGAAAAGGTTGGTAATTGTTCATCAGCCAAAGAAATTTGGGATAAGTTACATGACATATATTCTTCACCCATCATAGATTCATAAAATGCCAAAGAATATGTAGGTACAGATAAAGAAGAAATATGTTCACCATGTTAAACAGATTCAGAATATGAAGAGTACATAATCACTATAGAATTGATTAGTTCTTTAGATGAACTAAGAGAATAAAACAAGTCACTAAAGAAAGAATTGGTGAAACAAAAGGAAAGTGTTCACATTTTTTAAGAATCCCAACAAGCCATCAAGAACTTAAGAACTCAGCTAGAAGAAGCCAGAAAGATCGAAGAGAATCTTGAATATCAAAAGCAGTATTTGGAAGACAACATAGAAGCACATAAAGAAGAAGCAAAAACGAGAGAGAAGATATTGACAGATCATATTAAGGAAAGAACTAACGATCCAAAATAGCTTGAGGTAGAGTTTGGTCAGGAAGAGAAATGACTTGAAGAAGAAATAATCACATTAAAAATTCATCTTGAAGAAGCAAAAAGAACAGAAGAAGTCACGAAGTCTCAGATAATGAAGAAAGAAAAAGAGGTTGATAAGATTGAAGAAGAAGTTGTCACATTAAGAAGTAAAATCGTCAAGCTCAAAAAGACCGTTGAAGATACAGAAACATCCACATCAGTTATAGAGAATGAAGAGAAGCACTTAAGGTTGCTAGAAAAGAAGAATGAAGAAAATAGAAAGAGTTATGCACGAGTTCTCAAAGGAATGAATCATGGTCAACCAGAATCTAAGAAAAATATTGAGGATACATATTCAAGAAGACCATTCATGTTCAAGCCACAAAGAAGCTTCAATCATGATCATGATTAGTCAAGGCAGAAATTCAGAAGGACTAGACCACAAAGAAGATCATTCACTCCCAGGTATGAAAATTTCTTTTATGGTAATTGTTTTTATTGTACTAATTTTGGACATAAGGTTGCATATTGTAGGGATTATAAAAGAAATGTTCAAGCAAGAAGTGCATATGTGGCCCCACGTAACATTGAATGTTACAAATGTCATAATTATGGACACATAGCTAGTGATTGTAAAAGCATGATAGATACTTCCATGAAAGAGAACATTGATATCAGATATAAGAAAGTATGGATAAGAAAACATGAAGAACAAGTGAACATAGACCAGGTCCCAAATATTGCAAGATTGGCAATAAAACGAGATGAAGAAAATTCTATAGAGAAAAAGAAAGATGTCAGATACAAAAAGGTTTAGAAAATAACTGAAAGAAAAGAAGGACGGGTAAATAAGAAACAGGTTTAAGAGATTTTACTTTCAGGTATTGTAGTGAAAGATGAACCCACAGATAGAAATAAATAAGTCAGAGCTGATAGAGATGATGAATCTACTAATGAAGATGATGGTGAATATACCAATGAAGATGATGATGTATACACATCAGAGCAGGAATCGTTCTAAGCCATCAGGCTTAGAGACTCCCAGGTAATATGAATATTAGACAGGGGGAGTCTATGAGATAGCTATGATAGACCAAAGAACCATCCTTCGAGCAACTTGCAGATTTTGAGAAGACAAATACAAAGCATTCAGTTAGCAGAAGTACAATTTGATGGATTAATCAAGGCTTCATGATAGTGTAGCGATAAATGGGTCAACATTATGGAAAGTTGCGCAAGTAGAGTCTTGGACAGTATGAACGAGAGCATGGATTCATAGATTTCTTCAAAGAGTGGTTCAGAGACAAAGGAACATTATCATAATGGATGATAATTACACAGGAAATGGCTCGAACAATGTTATGGATTCGAAATTGACAGATATGTTTTGAGCACATGTAGTGCATACAACAACTCACATTCAAAACAGAGTAATGCTCAGAAACAAAATTGACAAAACTCCCTATGAAGTATGGAAAGGAAGCGCAGACAACAACCTCTACATCAAGGTAACTCAAGGTAGTATTTTATTAATTGAAATTTATGTTGATGATATTTGTTTTGGAAGTACTAATGACAGGTTAAGCCAGAAATTTGCAAAGGATATGCATAATGAATTTGAAATGTCATTACTTGGAGAACTATACTTCTTTCTGGGTCTTAAGATATGTCAAAGAAAACAAAGAATTTTTATTTCTCAAACTAATTATATCATAGAAATGCTAAAGAGGTTCGGAATGGAAGATTGCAAACCAATTACCACTCCTATGGAAACTAGTTGCAAGTTGAGAAAAGATGATGATTCAAAGTCTCCAGATTAGAGGCAATATAGGTCAATGATTGGTAGCTTACTATATGTGAAAACATCTAGACTAGATGTAATGCAGGAAGTTGGAGAGGTGGCATGATTTCAAGCAGCACCAAAGGAATCACATGTCTTAGCAGTAAAGAGGATTTTCAGATATCTCAAAGGAACAAAAGAGTTTGGATTATGGTATCCAAAGGGAAATGATCTATCACTTATTGCCTCCACAGATGCAGATTGGGTAGGTTTCATTGATGGACGACGAAGCACCAGTGGAGCAACGTTCTACTTAGGTGAGTGTTTAGTATCTTGGCTAAGCAAGAAACAATCATCAATATCTTTATCTATAGCCGAAGCAGAGTATATTGCAGCAGCAAGAAGTTGTACTCAGGTTCTATGGATGAAACAAACTTTGATAGATATACAGGTTGAGTATGATGAGCACATTCCAATCTATTGTGATAATACAAGCGCCATCAGTATCTCAAAGAACCCGGTGATGCACTCCAAGAAGAAGCACATTCCAATAAATTATCACTTTCTACAATAACGAGTTGCGGAGAAGAACATCAGAGTTGAATATGTGGGCACAAAAGAACAAGTGGTAGGCATCTTTACAAAACTACTTCCAAGGGAATCCTTTGAGTATTTTCGCTAGAAACTCAGAGTAATTTATACTCCAAAATGAATTCTTTTGAATTATTATCTTATATGTCTTAGATTTACATGAGGAATCACCATAAAGAGGATAGTTCAGGTTGGGGGATCAATTTCAGGAAGATTTCAGTCAAGGGGAGTATCCCCAAGTACAATTCAGTTAGGGGGAGCAGCCCTGAATGGAAAGATACCTTTGCCATTGATGACAAAGGGGGAGAGATTTATCAGATGCAGGATAGAAATGCTTGGATAGAGAGAACATAGGCATGTAGATAGGGAGATCATCCCAAGGAGAGTTCAGTCAGGGTGAGAATCCCCAAAGGGAGATACCCTTTGCCATTGATGTCAAATGGGGAGAGATAGAAACATTGATGAGGAGTATAAGAATGAATGTTATCATGACTAAGTGTTGCCATCAATGTTGGTGTTGCCATCAATGCCAAAGGGGGAGATTTTCATACAGTTACCTTAGTTTGATGGAAAATTGGTATGGCTTGTTGGTTTTCATTGATGTCAACCATTGGAGAGTGATATTGTAGATTGATGTCAACCCTTGGAGAAAGTCTGGTAGCGAATTCCAGTAGCACAAAGGTTTGGGTAATGGACCCAAGTTTGTTTGATGTATAATGGTATGATTTTTAATATATTTGAAGGTAAGACTATATATATGGTTAGTACATGTCATGCCATTTCTGGTGGTATGTGGAACATCACATAACTCCTCTTGGTTAGAGAATTATGGCCATGTGAAGTTGGAGAACCCAGGTTTGGGTAATGGACCCAAGTTTGTTTGGTGGAAAATGGTATGAGTTTTGGTATATTTGTAGGAAATATTATTCTATATGGATAGTTAATGTCATGCCATTTCTATTGGTATGTGGAACATCACATAAATCCTCACAGTTAGAGAGTTATGGCCATGTGAAGTTGGAGAACCCTCATGAGTCATCTAGAAGCCCCAAAAGGTCAAAGTAGTCAAAGTGGGAAAAGAGATTTTAGAAGGTAAACAATAAAGTGAAGTGATGAGTGTACTATAATTCAAAGTGAATACAAAATAAATTATTTAAATATTAAAGTTAATGGAGAAATTAGAAATGGGTTAACCCTAAAATAAGGAAAGTAGGTTAAGATGGTTAAAAGGTAACCCCTTGAGGAAGATGCATGAAAGTATGAATAAGAGGTAAGACTCTCTCATTTTAATCACACTTGAGCATATTGAATATATACAGGTGATTGAGGTAACCAAATCATATCTAAGACGAATTTCAGAGGTAAGGTGAAGTAAAGAAGGCCAAAATTCAAGGGAGGAAAAATTCTTTTGATGATGCTTTCTAAGGTCTATTACAGAGTTACAAATCATATTTGGATGATGAAATTGATGAGGGATTTTGGTTGAAGTACATGTTGGGTACATGGTTGAGACACACATTTGATGAGTTGGCACATACATGAGGTGTGTAGTTGATGATGTTGGTAAATCTTGATGAGTCATAGTTGATGAGTAGTTGATACATGATTGGTACATACTTGGTACATGGTTGGATGCACTTGTTTATGGTACATGTTGATTATAGGTTGTTTGGTACAGGTTGGTGCATGCTTGATGCACTTTTTTATAGTACATGTTGATTACAGGTTGAGGTATAGGTTGATTCATGGTTGATGCATGGTTCAGGTTATTGGTACATGCTGTTTGGTGCAAGTTGATTGGTACAAGTTTACAACAGTATATCTCACATTCATAGTGTGACAGTGGTTCCATCATTCTACTTCTATGTCAGGGAAGTTGGACGGGGCAAGGACAAGTGGTTGTAGCCACCTTTTGGTTGTAGCCAGAGAACATAGGGGGTTGTAGCCTCCTTATGGTTGTAGCCATAGAATTGGGGAGTTGGAGTTTCTCTCAGGTTGTAGCCTGAGAAATTAGGGGGGTTGGAGCCTCCTTCCAGTTGTAGCTAGAAAACAAAGGAAGTTGGTGCTTCCAATGAATGTAATTCTTAAAGACATATAATAAAAATCATTCCGTGGTTTTCTCCCACTATGGGTTTCCACGTAAAAACACTAGTGTATTGTGTATGTGTATGATTGCTCATTTGTTCATTGTTTATTTACTCTGCAACTGTTGGATGATAATTCTACATTGATATAACACTTGCATATTGTGGTTAAAAAGGATTGAATTTCTCTATTACTCATTCACCTCCCCTCTTAGTAATCCAACAATAACAATTGTGTATGAATTAATAAATCTGCCTAAGTAATTAACTCAGATTATTAATCAAAACAATATTCATATACAGAATAACACTGAAACAATGTGTAAAAATAAAATGAATCAATCTAATTCATTAACAGTAATCAATTAAATCAATTGTAGTTCCAGTAACACATCATTCAGATAAAACTTTGATTTAAAAGATAAACACTCAGATATCAGTAATAGTGTTGAATACTGATGCTTGTATTAATCTTCAAAGCCAAATTTGATCCAGTATAAGTTTCAAAGAGAAGACTTCTACAATAGTGCATAAGTTTCATTCTTATATCAAAAACTGAATCCCACTATCATCTTTGTTTCCCTTGTATATAAAAAGATTTCAAAACAAACTTAACTTCTTTCTATAACTAAAAACAATGATCTGTTTAGCATGGGAAATTATAAAAAATGTTTAATTCCCAAACTATATTTTTTTTTTCAACAAGAACTGGGGAAATTTATATTAAAAAGGTATGGATAAATCCACTAAAGTACAAAAAAGGGCTATGAAATACCTCCGACATATAGATTCTTTGAAGATTGTAATTGTTGTAACAAAAATTGTATCCATTGTGTTGCCAACTTTCCTAACTATAGAATTTCAGTTGTATTTCGAGCAATAAAAGCTATAGAAAACTCCATTTATGTATATCGTAAAACAAAACATGACACTTGAACATTACAAAATCATCTACCCAGTTCCTTTTTGACCTTCGGATGTCCATGCTGCTCCCAAGTTGTGTCTGTTGCTGGCTCGTTGAGGTTTGGGACTTGATTCATTATGGCTGAAGTTAGATTTCTCGAAGCTTCCTGGGTGATGTCTGGGGTGTTGGGTTGTTGATGGTTTATTTCCATCTGATCCATATGACCTTGCATGATCTCCATTTGGCTGCACTGGTCCTTGATTTGGTTGGGTTGGCTGAAGATTTCATCCTGCAATATTTCAATTAGTTGCATGTGATGAGAGAGAGTTTCAAGCTCGAAGGTCAATGTGGAGATGATTTCTCCCATGTGAATTCCCATCCTTTGGAACCCTGCACAATCTTTCTTTGGGTCCTTTTATTCTTGACCTGCAAATAAATCCTGCAAGTTCATGGCCCTTGGCTCATTATGTGCCTTCTTCCTGTTGCCCATGATGCTAAGGGGGAGGCAGTTCTACAAGAGGAGAGGGAGGGCGCTCCAAGCATAGGTCAATGAGAAGACAAAGGTTCTGGACTTGGAAGGGGGAGGGGCAATGCCCAGAAGAAGCTACATTGAGAAATTCCGAGCGAGATTATTCAACAGAGACATAGAGGAGATATAGAGGGGAGAAAAGTATTGATCAGGATTAGGGGAAATTTGAGACACCCACAAAATAAATACTACCCAAAAGTGTTGAGATAAAACTCCCTAAGAAACACTCACTAGAAAATTCATGTCAAACATGCAAGTCTCAAAATCTACCTAAAGCATTGTACTTAGACTTTTCATAGACCCAATCCAAGGACAGAGCTCATCATCATCCTAATGATTCCATGTTGCTTCAAGAGTGTTTCACGCTCGGTCCATCTGATTTAAAGACTTTGAAATTCTATTACCCACAAACACATTTAGACAGACGATAAAACCATCCCACGCCATGATGAAGTGTTTGTGCCAATTCTCGTTAGCACGATTTAAACCCTGCTAAATAGATCATGTCATTACTCCTACCATATGTCGCCTCCACCTGTCGAGTCTTGTGTTGGATCTCCAATTTCCCTCTCCCACCCCCTTAGCGCGGTGGCTCCTAGTCTTATGAGAGGTCGTTATACTAGGGGGGATAATCTTTCCTCATCCTCCATGCGTAAAGTTCTAGGTGGTTTCTTGATGGCCAAATTGGTCATTTTCTCTGCTTCCACATTATTGCATCTAAGGACATGGAAGAACTTGGTTTTTAAAGTCCTTGTGGATAGGATAACTTTTTCTATCACCCTTTATAGACTCAGGTTTTTAGGCTTGGAACCCTGGATCATTATTCTTATGATAGTCTTCGAATCTCGTACTACATTCAAATTTTGAATTTGTCTCTGATCTGCCAATTGAAGACCTTTTAGAAGGGAATACACCTCTTATTTATTATTGGTGTCCTTCCCTAGATTCCAATATTAGTTCAATATTATTTTTCCTACGGGTTCAAATAGAACCCCCTTACACCGCGCACCACCCCCCCTTGCACTTGCCTCCCCTGGGTTTCCCTTTGAATCTCCATCAAAGCACAATGTGTGTTCTGATTGTCCTTGGATCCAATATTCTATGTTGAGGGAAGAATGAAGTTTATAGCATGATTGTTGAAGGGAATGAGAACTCCGGGTGGAGTGAATATTGAAACTCGTGAACCAATACTTCTCATAGTTGTTCCAATTGATCAGATCTTTGATGCTCAGGTTTTTAGTGTTCATAACCTCTATTGGTTGTGTTTTGTCTTTACAAGCAACACTTTGGGTTTGAGACTTTTTGCCCTAGATAATTAGTCTATTCCTTGCTAGCCAGAACTTCCAGCATACATATTTGGGAAGGGATTTCCACAGTCTTTTGAAGATTAGTTTTCCATGGAAGTTTCCTTGGTAATATCTTTCCCATTGTCCCAAGAAAGGATTTAAATATGAGGGCCACTTTATCTGATGGCTTAGTTCTCCATAGAAAGAATCCCAGACTATTATAGAGAAGGGAAATTCCCAAAATAGGTCTTGAATTGTGTCATGGTTCCTTTAACAAAGAGCACATGTGAAAGGTCCATGGAAACCCCATTTCATCAAGTTTTCTACCGTTAAAATTTTCCCATGAGCTAGGGACCAAATGAAGATGTTTATTTTGGGCAGAGCATCCAAACTCCATATGTTTTTCCATTTGGCTAAAAAGTGTAGGGTCCTTGAAGTGGAGATGAGAGTTTTGTATCCTTCTTTTATTGAGTACCCATCTGCTCCCCATCCTCGACTGTCCTGGAGGTATCTAAGTAAAGGGGATTGATCCAGATTATTTTCGACATGAAATGAGAATGGAGATATAATAAAGAAATGTGCAGAGATATCGTGGATATCCAATAATATAACAGAAATGTATCAGAGATGAAACCATAAACACAGAGATATAGTAATACACAATTTTCTATTAATGAGCGAAAATGTACAAAGACTATAAAATATAGAGTGAAAGACTCACTAGAATGGTGGAAGATTATCTCTGAGAAGAGATGTGATGGCTACTCGCATCCGTAATAATATGGATTACAATGAGGCTCTAAAGGACTTTTTAACATAATGAAAATCCAAAACCCTAAGCCCAAAAGATGAAAAGCCAACAGTTTTGTGGACCCCATTTTGGGTAGTTTGGTGTATCAAATTCCCGAGGGCATAAATTTGGCATGCAATCTATGTTTTAGGTGCAGGATAGCCTGTTGGAAAGGTCTATCCAAGAACTACACATGTTGTCGTCAAAATTGAATCTATCTACAGTTTGACTGTGGTGGGCCCTAAAAACGTCTTTTAGGGCCTCAAAACGACCCCATAAGTTTGGGACTCGAAAACTAGAAACAAAACTGCCAAAATGAGCTAGTTGGAATAGGTGGGTGGCCAACGATATCCACCTGGATCAATTCTCCCTCCTTAGGAAGCAATGGCCTCCATTGCGTTGATTTCCCAGGGAGAGGAGAAAGTGATTGTTGAATGTGAATCTTGGTGAGCTGCTTGCCTTGTTGGAGATGTCACACTGCTCGGTTTGTGGAAGGCTATCACGAACCTGTTGTTGGTGGGGTTGAATTTTTCAGCCAGTCGGACTACATGAGATGACTATGTGCAGAAGGAATCTTGGCGCTTTGTTGTCATCTTTTCAGCCTACTTATGTTGGATAAAAGGTGCTTGGGACGAATCGATAGTGGTTGTTGTATCCTTTTGTTCACCTTTCGAACAAATTGTGAAGAAGTTGAATTTTGTAGTATGAGATACTAACTTGTGTCATTGTTTAGGTGGGACAGTAGTTGGAACAACCTCTGGTATCCTGTATATATGACCCCCAAGAGTAGAATGATGCTACAGGGTCGAGACTCATAGACAACATGGTGCTTCCACATATATGGATAGCCCAAGAGAACATCACAGGCATCCAGCGGGCCAACATCACATCATACCTCATCCTTGAAGGGCTATATGTCATATAAGAATCGACACTGTTGGATGACATGAAGATCTCATCCCTGGCGAAGCCACCCGATGTTGTATGGATGCAGGTGTGGTGTTGTCGACAATCCCAACTGTTGGAACACCTATGTTGATATGAGGTTCTTTTGGCTTCCGCTATCAACAATAAAATGCAGCGGGGTCCCAGTCACCCACATCTGTGAATGAAAAAGGAACTCCCCCTCTTCAGGATCTGTTGGTTCTTTTGATTGAATTGATGTGGTCGCGACAATAAAAGTGGGGTCTGTGTAGATGATCTGTCTTATGTCATTATTTTCTGAATCATATTCTAAATCAGGGTTTGGCTCCTTGTCTTTGATCTCGGCCACCAATGGTTGTTTTGAGTGACATTCATCAATTTTTTTCCAAGGGAGTTTGTGGAAATCACACCATTTTAGTGGACCTCATTTTGGGTAGTTTGGTGTATCAACTTCCCAGGGGCGTAACTTTGGCATACGATCTCTGTTTTAGGTGCAAGATATCTCGTTGGAAAGGTCTATATGAGAACTACACATGTTGTCATCAGAATTGAATCAAAGTATAGACTAACTGTGGTAGGCCCTAAAAACGGTTTTTAGGGCCTCAAAACGGCCCCGAAAATTTGGGACTCGAAAACTAGAAACAAAACTACCAAACTAAAACTACCAAAATGAGCTAGTTGGAATAGGTGGCTGGCCACTAATATCCACCTAGATTAGGGATGCTCCTTTAAGAAGAGATATCAAGACTTGGGCTTAGTTCTACACATGGCCATGGGTGTCCCCCAAGCTCCAAGCCTTCAAGGTTCCATCTTCATTCTAAGAATAAATATCAAAAGAGTGAGCTTGTGTTCTGAAGTCATCCATCTTTTCAGATTGTCGGGTTCTTCTGCTCGAGATGCGAGATAAATTCCCAAAATTGAATCTTGCCAGAGCCTGATCATTTTTCTATTTTTGCGCATCCAAGTTAGGTTCTCTTTAAATAAAGGGATTGAGGCTTGAAGTAGTTTCCATATTTGTGAGCCATGTTGATTTTTTGGGATAGAATCCATACATATTTTCCAGACACCCATCTTGTACTTTTTTTTTATGGCCATTTTCCACCATTCCTTTCATCCCAAAATTATTCTCCGGAGTAGCTTGGATCCCATAGTTAGATTGGCCACTCTAGGGTCTCTGATTCCAAGTCCCCCACTATCTTTAGGAGAAGAAACTGTATTCCAATTTACTAGATGATTTTCTTTGGAATTGGACTTTCCCCCTTGCCATATAAATTTGTGAATGAGTTGTGCTATGTATTTCAAAGCTCCCTTTGACACCAGCAGGGAAGAGAATTGGAAAAGGGGAAGAGAGGACATAACTGATTTTATTAGGACCACCCGCCCAGTTGGATTGAGCCACCTTGTCCCCCATGACTCCATGTTTTCTCTGAATTTTTGAATATTGGGATGCCAGTATTCTCCAGGCAACGATTTTAATCACATAGGGAGACCAAGGTATTTAAAGGTTTTCCACTCATTTGAGATAGAAAATCCTTGGATTTGAGCAATACCTAAGCGGTTAAGAGTCCAAACATTCCACACATATATTTGACTTTTGGTCTTATTCAAGAGATGTCCCGAGACTGAGAGGTAGATATCTAGTGCCTGCTTGATTCTTCTTTCCATGACTTTAGAAGATCCACTCAAGAGGATCGTGTCATCATCGAATTGTGAATGATTGATTCGCTTGATGCCTTGCGCTATTTTGAGCCATGGGATTGTTCCATTGGTGCATTCCCATTCTAGTCTTCTGTTGAGAGATTATGCCATGATCACATAAAGAAGGGGGGAGAGAGGGTATCCCTGTCTTAAGCCTCTAGAGGCTCTAAAGAAGGGGGGTGGTCTTCCATTTAAAAGATGGCCAATCCAAGGATTAGAAATACAGGACGTCGTCTGGGATAAAAACTCTTGGTTAAACCCAAAATTCTACATCACTTTAAAGAGGAAGTCATGCTCTACTCTATCAAACACATTTTCCATATCCAATTTAATTTCCATACATGATTCTCCTCGAAATTTGCTTGAGTGGATTTCTTCTGGCACCGAGATAAAGTTGTCCCAAATTTGTCCGCCTGCCACAAATCCTCCTTGATTGGGAAGAATAAGTGATCTGAGAAAATGTGTAAGCCTGTTAGCAATGATTTTAGCCACGATTTTATAGGATATATTACATAAAGAGATAGGTATAAATATTTCTAGAGAGGTCACTCCAAGTTCTTTCTGAATGAGCGCTAAAAAGGAGGAATTGGTAGCTCCTCCCATTCTTTTTGAATTGTGCACATATCTTATCATTATAATGAAGTCTAGCTTGATTATGTGCTAGCACATTTTATAGAAATGAAGAGTGAAACCATCTAGGTCTGGGGCTTTATCTTCATTGAATTGATTAATTAGTTTTAAGATTTATTTTTCTTCAATTTTTTGATCAAGCTAATGGATATCTTTTTCAGATATTTTTCTTGGAATATGAGCGAGGAGAGAGTCGGTTGAGTCTTCCTCTATCGATATTTATGGGGTATGTATCTTAAGGAAGTGGTTGGATGTTTGTTTCTTGATTTGATCAAAATCCTTTATGATTTCTCTCATCGGGGTTTTTATTTCTAAGATTTGATATGTCCATTGTCTTACTTTTGCTTGCCTATGAAAGAAAGAGGTATTTTGATCATCTTCTTTTAGCTAGAGACTTATGGACTTTAATATATAGGTGATTTATTCTTATTTTAATGCTTGAATGTACTCATCGTGTTCCTTTTGTTCATATATTATTTGACTTTGCTGGACTTCTTTTCTCTCCATATCCCCTTGGATTTTTCTAAGTGTAGTTTTTTTCTTTGACCTTGAGTTGTATCGGTCTTGAGGAGGCTTTTGACCAAGATTTAAGGGTCTCTTTTACCAGATTCAACTTCTTCTCCCAGATGAAAATTGGGGAATCATTGATCCATTGGTTCCAAAATCGCATTATAGTGGAATAGAAATCCGGTCGGTCCATCCATATGGGGTTGAATCTGAAAGGAATAGGTCCCAAATTTTTCTGAGATTCAAATGCTAACGTGATAGGTTGGTGGTATGAGCCTGCCCACAGAAGGATCATTGAAGAGGTTGTGTCTGGTAATGCAAGAAATGAGCTTATTTTTAAAAACCAATCTAGTATGGCTGCAATGTGGCCTGGACCTGCTCTTCTATTGTTCCAGGTATAAAGACCTTTGGAGGGGGGAACATCGAATAGATCCAGATCCAATATTAGATCATCCATTTTTTTCCTGAATTGGTCCCTCACTATGGAACAACCTCGCTTTTATTTTAACCCTCTAGTGGTATTAAAATCCCCAGCTATAATCAGATTTTGGGGAAGATTGTCATTGGCTAGGTCTAGGAGGGATCTCCAACACTCAGTTTTTTCCAAATAATTATTTGGCATATAAACATTGTGAATTGTGTAGATAATACCTGATGACTTTCTGGATAGAGAGACCATCATATAGAACTGGGATTGTAGCTGATCCTCCAGAATGAATTTTTCTGCATTCCACATTGTGCAAGTCCCTCCTAAGGTGCCTCTCGAGCTAATTGCTTTTCCTTTTCCCTTTTTTCCAATTTTTTTGCATTTCCTTGAGGTTTTCTTGATCCCTCATTTTTGTCTCCTAGAGTAGAAGGATTGAGGTATTTTCGATTTTTATTATCTTTCGAACTTCTTTTTTTTTCCCTGCTCCCTAGACCTCTACAATTCCAGGAGACAACTTTCATCATTTACCAGTGGGTTTTGGCCCTGTTGAAATAATGTAACTGCGAAGAGAATTCTTATTATTATTATTGTTATTTTATTATTAGGATTAATCCCCATTGTGGATTAATCATGTCGGTAATTGTATAAGGACCAAATCCCCTTTTGCGGATTGGTCATCGGACAATTATAAAGGGAAAAATAAGAAGTCGGCCCCAGGAGTTATTATTGAAGACCCATAATTAATTAAAGGTGGTTTTACCCACCCAGACTGAGAGGTCGGCCCTGCTAGTGAAACCCTCTCACACATGCCAGTCTTGTATATATAGGAGGTTAGCGCCTCACTTCTAACACACAACTCACTTGCTCATTCTCTTATGAGGCAAGCTGCAATTACCAGTTGGAGAGAGGGAGAAGAGTGGCACATTTCTTGGANGAGGACTATCTGTATTGGTTTGAGTTATCTCTTGAACATTGTATAAGCTATTTATGATAAGGAAGTTTTTGCTGGGTTTTCTTCCCCTAGAGGGTTTCCCAGGATAAATGTTGTGTCTCTTGTGAATGTGTATTTTTCAGTGATCTTGTTCTTATGATGCTCTTATCTATTGAAATGCAAAGAACTATAATAATGGCATAAAAATTAACATGGTATTAGAGACAACCTGAAGGAAGCACAATTTGCAAGAGGAAAAATGTCACTGCTACAGCACCTGCAAATTAGGGTTTTGCAAAAGTATCTCTTTTCAGCTCCCTAAAGACCTAGAAAGTTGTTCCCTCCCCCCAGGATCAATTTGGCACCTAGAGCACACCTTTTCAGTGGCTGGATCTCCCAGAAAGTGAAACCCTAGTTTCACAAAAGTACCAGAAGTACTAGAAGTACCAGAAGCACCAGTCTAGAAATCCGCAGATCAAATTTGACGAGGTGAAAATTGGATTTTCTTAGATCCAAGGACAGTAGGCTACTCGCCTCAGCCAAGCACACCTCCTGGTAAGGTCAAAATTTGATTTCAAGCATTTTCAATTTTTGGTTATTTTCGTTGCCTCAAGTACAAGATGTCTGTAAGCACAAAGCTTGTTGAGAAACTAGAAGGCATAGACAACTTCCGTGACTGGAAGTATAGGATCGGTCTGATCCTTGCAGAGAATGACCTAGCAAGATTTATCAAAGAAGAAGTGGAGGAACCTGAAGATGTCATAGAGAAAGCGAAGCATCAGAAGGACTCAATTAGGGCTCAAAGAATCATTGCAGATTCAATCAAAGACCACCTGATCCTGTATGTATCGTCCAAGAAAACTATGAAGGAGATGTTTTATGCTCTAAGAAAACTATATGAAGGAAAGAACATCAATTGAAAGATGAATCTAAGGACTCAATTGAAGAATACCAAGATGCAGAAAGGAGAAATGATTCAAGAATATTTCTCCCAAATCTCAGAAATAAAAGAACAGTTGAAAGTGATTGGAGACACCATCGACGAAGAAGAATTTGTAATAACAACCCTAAATGGTCTCGCAATACCTTGGGATGATTTCATCCAGTCAGTATGTGGCAGAAAGGAGAAACTACAGTTTGAGAGCCTATGGGAAGAATGCACCCAAGAGGAGACAAGGGTAGCCAACCGTGAAGCACTACTAGCAAGGGATGATGATCAAGCCCTAGCTACTCATACAAAAGTAGGAAGGAAGAAACCCTACTTCAAAAGGGAATATCATAGAGAACCGCAACCATCAAACAAATTCAACAACCAATAATCTCATTCAAGAAATTTTCAGAAGAAATGACAATGCAAGGGACGATATCTCTCATCTATACAATGCTATCATTGTGATAATAATGGACACAAGGTGAATAATTGTTCAGTCAGAAGAGAAGAGTACAAGAGGAATCACAAAAGGCAACATGCTCACATTGTCGAAGATGAAGAACCAGCTATGAAGATGATTAAGGACAATGTATTGATCTCATCTCTCTCAGGATCTGTATCACCTGGAGAGGACACATGGATCATTGATAGTGGTGCATCAAAGCATATGATAGGTAAGAAAAATACTCTCTCTTATATTTTAGAAAATAAGTTTTCTCAGAAAGTAACTCTTGGAGATGATTATCAATATCCCATCAAGGGAATAGGAGAATCAAACTACAAGCTAGATTTAGAAAACTCAATAACAATGAAGGACGTACTCTATGTATCGGGCCTAAATAAGAACTTACTCTCCATATCAGCTTTAGACAAGAAAGGCTATAGAGCTACCTTCGTAGATGGAGAAGTTATTATGTTGGCTAAGGGAGAAACCTTAAATGAAGCAATCATCATCGGAAGTGAATAAAATGGTTTATATAAGCTGAAGGGTCACCAAGAAACTGCCATGACCCATGCCATTGAAAACTCATGAGAACTTTGGCATAGAATATTGGCCCACATCAACTACAAGGCGCTACCATACATATGCAAAGCTGTCACAGGTTTACTAGAACTCAAGGTTGATCAGGAAGGCATATGCAATGGATGTGTGCAAGGGAAGAACATCAAGAACCCTTTTCTAAAGAGGGATAGAAAATCCGAAAGAGAATTGGAACTCATCCATTCAAATGTGTGTGGCCCAATGCCATCATCCTCCATTAGCGGGTATGTATACTATGTATCATTTATTGATGATTATTCGCGTAAGACCTGGATATATTTCTTAAAATCTAAAGATGAAGTATTCAGTAAATTCAAGGAATTCAAATACTTGATAGAGAATCTTTCTGAAAGAAAGATTAAGATACTCATGTCAGATAATGGAGGATAATATACCTCAAAGGAGTTTGTAAACTTTTGCAGAGATGTTGGAATCAAGAGGGAACTCACTACTCCCTATAATCCTCAACAAAATGGTGTAGCTGAAAGGAAGAAAAGAACAATTATGGAAGTTGTAAAGACCATGATTCATGATCAAGATCTTCCTATGTGCTTATGGGAAGAAGCAGCAATGGCAACTGTTTATGTGCAAAACAGATTATCCCATAGTGCACTTGGGTTCAAGACCCCAGAAGAAATGTTCACTGGAAAGAAGCCAGAGGTAAGCCATCTCAAAATATTTGGTTGTCTAGTGTTTATACATATATTGAAAGAGAAAAGAAACAAGCCGGAACCCTCCAGAAAGAAGGGAATTATCGTGGGATACTGTGAAGTATCCAAGGCCTTCAAAATATACATACCTGGTCACCACCATATTGAGATCAGTAGGGACGTGACCTTTGATGAAGAAGAAACACTTAAGAAATCAATAATATGTCAGCTTGAAGAAATGTATGAAGAGGAACTTGTAAATCCCAGGACTACAGAATCCGTGAGGGAAGTTCCTAGAGCTGCAGAACCTGTAAGGGAAGTCATAACTTCCCCTGATGAGGAGACTCCTGAAGATCATGATATAACAGAAGTTCAAGAACCTCCTCAAATGACCTTCTCCCATAAAAGAAAGCCTGCTTGGGCAAGAGAGATTATTCAAGATGGAGAGAAGTATGGTGTTCCAGAAGGAACCATGAGACAGGTGAAAAGACCAAAGCCATTGTCTAGTTACATGGCTTTGATGTGAAATATACTTGATGAAGAACCCACATGCTTTGAAGAGGCCATCCAAAAGAAGGAATGAGCAGATGCCATGACAGAGGAATACCAATCCATAATAAAGAATGATGTATGGCAAATAGTTCCTAGACCAAAAAGTAAGGATGTGGTATCATCAAAATGGCTCTTCAAAATAAAACATGTTGTTGATGGAAGTATTGAGAAATATAAAGCAAGATTTGTCTCTCTTGGCTTTTCCCAGAAGGAAGGTATCGACTATGAAGAGACATTTGCTCCTGTGGCCAGATACACTTCGATCAGAACCATTATATCTTTTGCTGCCAAGATGAAATGGAAGCTACACCAGATGGACGTGAAGACAGCTTTCCTGAATGGTGTTATCGAAGAGGAAGTGTATATAGAGCAACCCCAAGGATTTGAGATTGAAGACAAGAAGTCTCATGTTTGTTGATTGAAGAAAGCCTTATACGGATTGAAGCAAGCTCCCAGAGCTTTGTATGGCCATATAGATAGTTTCTTGATGAGCTTTGGCTTTACAAAGAGTAAAGCAGACTCAAATCTCTACTTCAAAATTATGGATAATGAACCAGTAATATTACTACTATATGTGGATGACTTATTCTTAACTGGAGAAGAAAAGCTCATCACTGAATGTAAACAGAGACTTGCCGCATAATTTGAAATGAAAGACCTTGGTCTAATGCATTACTTCTTAGGCCTTGAGGTATGGCAAAGTCCAGAAAGAATATTCCTTAACCAAGGGAAGTACACGGTCGAAATCTTAAAGAGATTCAACATGATAGAATGAAAGTCCATGAATACTCCCATGGAAGCTAAGTTGAAGCTACTAGTCGACACTTCATCAGATTTGATAGCTGCCACACTGTACAGACATATTATTGGATCACTGATGTACCTGACGAACACCAGACCAGACATCTGCTTTGCAGGGAACACCTTGAGTCAGTTTCTGGTAGAGCCTAGATGTGTTCACCTGGTGGCTGCAAAACATGTGATGAGGTACCTTAAAGGTACAATGGATTATGGTCTCAGCTATGATGGAGATCATGACTTCACATTGAGTGGATATACTGATGCAGATTGGGTAGGAAGCGTTGCAGACAAAAAAATCACTTCTGG
>JASDQU010100290.1:44566-68930 GCA_032191745.1 Picea mariana | reverse complement strand
CTCTATACTTACTGTTTTATTGCTTTGATTTGCAGATGGAGGATGCACAACTTTTCATTTATTTCTCCTATTATGTTTTTAAAGTAAAAAGATAAAATGAAAACTACTTTACAAGCTTATTAAAAATATATGAGCAAATGGAAGACGAAAAAAATAGATTAGGCAAAAAAATTTCGTTTCCTGAAATCAACCAATCAGTCATCCTACTTTTTGATCCTCGCGATCACAGGAAGCGTGGAGGAGAGCATACTTATTATAGAAAAAATAATAATAAAAAAAAATTAAAAGTAAAATCCTACCTATGCTACGCTAATTAGAAATGAGAGATTAGTTACGTATAATCAAACAACCAATGTAGCCATGCACGCAACAGTAATAAAAATATGTAATCTTTCAATTTCACAATTGACAGTCAGGAATATGTATGGACGTGCGAAATTAGCTGCTGAAGTTCTAAATTAAAAAAATAAAAAGGAAAACTAAGTGGAACTAACCTAGTACTTTCTTGAAACCAGCATTCGATCAGGCTTTTGTAGGCGTAATTTGTCTTACTAATATCATGTTGTAGCTCCTCGCTATCCTCTTTGACCTCTTGCATGCCTAATGGTTCTTCATTAAATATGAAAGGTTCTTCGTATGTTGATTCTTCGTTCACCTCGGGAGGAGTGAATAAGCGTTCGAATGCTGTCAATATTTCCTCTTCCAGAGAAGAGGAGACCCTGATTTTTTCTAGGATCTAAGTGAGTTGTTCCAAGCTTAAATTCATTGTTAAATCATGTTAAAAAAAAGGATTCTCACAACACCCAAAACTGAAATATAACAAAAAAAAAAAAAAATTAAATAAAAGCACTCTTACCGAAACAAAAAACAATTACTCTTCACAATTGCAGAAATTAAAACTTTCCTAATAGTTGGTAGGGACAGTGAGGAGTCTCCTCTCATGAGCTTCTACGACCCTTAGAACCAACACATGTAGATCACACTTACATAAATTAAACACTCTTGCTTAGATTGAAATTTGCAGAAATTGAAACTACTTTTACCTAGTTGGTAAGGAGAACATGAGGAGTCTCCTCTCACGAGATTCTATGACCCCTTACCAACACGTCTAGATCACACTTGCATGAATTAAACACTCTTGCATAAATTGAAATTTGTAGAAATTGAAACTACTTTTACCTAGTTGGTAGGGAGAACATGAGGAGTCTCCTCTCACGAGCTTCTATGACCCCTTACCAACACGTCTAGATCACACTTGCATGAATTAAAATGAAAAAGAAACTAATACCTCAATCCATTGTGCTTCCCCAACAACAACGCCAAAACGTTGGGCTCTAAAGATGTCCTAAAAACAACCTCTATGCATCAGCCAAAGGTAGGCGCTGGTACACGAATTTTACTTGTTGCCTACGTAGGTTCTTACCTTTTATTTTCAATACCCAACCTCTAGATATGCAATACTTGCAAAGGAATAACAATTGTAAAGGGAACGACAGTTGTTCTATTCAAATGAACGACACTTCCTATAAAGGGAACAACAATCATAACAAGGGGACAACAGTCGTTACATTGGGCCTAACTAATGTTGAACTAATTGCATTGTAGTATTTGCCCAACTATTTAATTTGTCAACCCGGGGTTTGTAAACTGACGAAGCACACACAAAGTATATGCAATATTGAAGCAAAACTAATCTAATCTAATGTTTAAGCTACGACTGAAACTGAATCATTAATCTAACACACGACTGAAATATAATCATTAATCTAACACATGACTGAAATAGAATCATTAATCTAACACATGACTGAAATTAAATTGCGTAAATGAAATTAATCTAGGAATGGGAAATTGCGTGAAGGAGATTAGTATAGGAATGGAGAACCACATGAAGGAAAAACAAATACAACATGTGAAGAGTTGAATGACACAACAACATATGTGAGCTCACGCAAATGAAGAAATATTACATTACAATAATCAAATCAATCTTCATAACAAAATAATGAAAGCATGGAAATCAAAACCATGAATCAAAGCTAAGAATCCCTTTCTCTTTCAAATCCTAAGGACTACTACTAAATGACTACCAAATAACTCTAATTTCCATCCTAATTACCCCCTCATGAAGAGAGAGCATTCTCTTTCATACATGAGAGCCTTGAAGATAAGATAACCATCTCATAATTACAGATCCACTTTTCTCTCAACCATTTTCCCATTATTACAAAATATAATCCCTTCAAATCCTCACACATATCTCTCATACATCTTGGATAAGATAGTCCAACCAAATCTTCATGATCTTATCCTTGGAATGGGCTTGAATTATCTCCTCAAATCTTGAAATGGTGGAGGAAGTATTCGAGAAGTCCTTTTGAATTAATCCTTCTCATATTCCTACACATTACAAAGCTCACACATTTTTGAGATATATATGAAAACATGTTGATTTTCTAACATTTAATCACAAATTCCTTTTAAATACTAAAATGAATAAAGTGGAGAATAATAAGGTGAAACCCAAATATATTTATGAAGATGATATCATGAAAGGTTAATGGGGTGATGAAATGTGAAGAGTGATGAAGGGAAAGGTGGATGAAAATAGGACATTTCTAAGCCCCAACAATTTGTTCCATTCCTGAGGAATGAATACCTATGCTCAGAGTATAAGTGACTCAAAGTATGGCCACCAATAAATACACTGTGGATCCATGATGATACTGAGTAAGGGTATGGCCACCAGAGATACAACGTGGATCCATACCTCTATGACATGAACTGATTGTAGCCACGAAAAATACACAGTGGAGCTATGAGATGATAAAACATATATACAAACCAATACAACGTGGATTTATGTGAAAACATATGTATTAGTATGCTCAAAAGACTTCCTCCACAGCCTGGGCAGAGCAGTTAATAGAGTGGATTCTCAACCCACGGTCTTTGTCCCAATCCCGATGTAGTATGAACCTAGCCATGTGAATAGATGTTTTGATGTCAAACATGGAAGAAACCACTTGATTACCGGTCATTGAGGTAAACCATTAACAAGTGCGAGGGAAATCACCAATGATGTCAATGACTCCCAAGGTACCCTAGTACATTCCAGCGAATGTGAATAAATGATTTGAGGCCGAACATTCGTGGAATCATCCAATCAGAGGTCAATGATGTAAACCCATTGTTGGAAGTAAGGAGGCCTACCATTGAGGCATGAAAGTCCCAAGGTACTAACTAGTTTCTAAGTCTAATTCTCAGATGATGTGTTGAAGTCGACAGGAAAAGACTCATAGAAGGAAGTCCTTGATGTATCCCCATAATCAACACGAAAATCAACATAGGAAAGTGATAAGATATAGCAGATGAACACAGACTGACACGGGTATGGAAACTAGTAATTTTGTAGATGGTTGAATATCGAGGTGAATACTTCCCTTGAACACTAAGGCACGACATGAGACTTGGTAGAATAAACTCAGAATGGACCAAAACATAATGCAGTGGGTGTTGTGACATTCTTCGTATGATTGAAAGGAATGGAAAGGCTCATAGGATTGGTTCAGTGCAGAGGTTTAGCAGATTATCCAAGTGTTCAATGTGGAGGTTAAAACAAGTGTCGTGTTCAAGGGTGACTACAAGAGCTACTTACAAAAAAATTCAAGAAACTTGACCCACTTCCTTCAATTTTCCCCCATCCAGATAGATGAGTACCTCTTTTTAATTTAATGAGCTTGAGGAGGATAACACATGCTCGATATAACTCACCTTCGGTAAGTTCCTCTTCTTTTGTTTAACAAACTGGAAGAAGTAAGGGTCTTTCTCATATGGGCCCTTCAATGTGTAATTTAGTGAGTCCAGAGAAGGAAAACTCAGTGGTTTTTCATGTTTAGAGAATCTGAAAAGAACTTAAAGGAAAATCCAGAGTTGTCCTTTTTTGTAATTTTAGTCTTCGAGGTCCGAAAAAGAGATAAACTATTGCTTGGAATACACCCTTTCGAACGTTTTAACGAGTGTGAAAGGAAGTAAGATCACTTAGAAATCTTTTCATTTTTAGAGAGTCTGAAAAGAGATTAAAGGAGACTCCAGGGGGTTCTTTTTTTGTATAACCTTTATGAGTATGAAAAAGAGATAACAATATACTTAGTTACATTCTCATGTATTTGTGAGCGTGAGAAAGAACAAAGACTAAGATCATTGGTTGTTATAAGTTCATCGAAAGAACTCTGCTCAAATTCATGTAAAATCAAGTTATTCTACGGATAAGACAATAGTAATTTCTCGAAAAAATAATAAAAAACCCAAAACTAGACTTTATAATAAGGAGAAATCACCTAATTGAACATATCGAATGTCAAACTAGGTCAAAAATTCATTTTTACCCTTTTTTTTTACCATTTTCCTCTGGTCTTTGATTTTTTACCTCTTGTGGATCATTTTTCGAGTGTTGATTGCATTAGATGTGGGTGAATGTTTTTAGAACCGTCTAGACCAGGTTGGTTGTCTCTTATTCCTCATTATTTCTCATGCCATTTTATTTCATTTCAGCGTTTAGTTTAGGTGTTTTAGGCTCCTTGGGAAGCCCTAGAGCACCAAGATGGATCGATGCTCCATCAAGGCATCGAGGGAAGTTTCTATCGTGATTTCAACGCCCTGATGTGTGCATTGAGGGGGCGCTAACGCTCTGTTATCTTCTGTGATGGAGCGCTAGGCGTAGAACTAAAATGTTTTTTTGATTTTAAGGATAAAAAGAGGAAATTTTATTCATTGAGGATTTATCTAATGATGATTAATTGATGTTTTTTTAGGTTTCATCTATAGCTAGCCATGATTGAGTGGAAATAACGTGAACACAATTTTGATGACATTGCCGCTCTTCAATACTTTCAAGCGAGGGCGGCTTTATGCAATTGTGGCTTGCTCAAGTATTTCAAACTTTATTACATGAGAAAGAAGTGTTATTGCTTGAATATTTGATTGGTCTATGGGACGATGGTGAGAAAGAATTTTGAATAGGGTCGCATATGCTTGAGATTGAGATGAATGATGTATAATTTTTGATGGGGCTCTCAAGGAGAGGAGCGCCCATACTTTTTTCTAAACACTGGGCTACTCCGAGACCAATCGAGGCATATGTTGTTGAATATTGTATACCATGGTCATGGTTGGTGGGAGGAAGGATCGTGATAAAATATGTGAGGGATCTAGCACTTTGATCCTTCCTATTTTCCATCACCAAGTTGGCGGGGAGTGTTACACATCAAAATTACTCGACTGGATAAGTGTCGCATGATCCTCTCAATTGTCGTAAGTGTCGCATCTTCCTTACAACTTTCACAAGTGTCGCAAGTTGGTCACAAGTGTCGCAAACGATGTTCATGCATACTACCATGCAGACGACACTAAGGAGACACTTAAAACATCTCATGCACTTAATTTGGAGGAGGGAAACTAGTTAACTGAAGTCAAAGAACTCTTAACACCTGAGAAGAGCTTTCAATCAAAGGTTTTGAGGATGAACGCTCCCCTAAATCATCCTTAGGAGCGTTGGCACTCCCCTATAAGGCCTCAGGGAGAGTTATAACGCTTCCTTGCACCTCTGAAGGAGAGATACTCACCTTTGAAGCGCTGGCACTCCCCTTAAGCTTCTTAGGGAGTGCTCCAGCACCCTGATGCCCCTTATGAGGGAGCGCTGCCTAATCTGGGGTGGTAGTTGGCTTGTTGAGGAGAATAAGGGGAGGATCTTTCAAGATTAGAAGGCAGTTACATTCGAATTCTTGGTTCCATCAGAGAATCCCTGATCTAAGGAGGAAGTTCCTCAACTTGTTCTAAAGATAACTCAAGAGGTTAAGCTCCTCGTAACCTATATAAGCAAGCTCTATGATGGTGGAAAAGGGGAAGAATTGCTAGCATGAAACCTATGATCTCATAGGAAACATATAGTCAGCCAAAGGAGAGTGATCAATGAAGCTGCTGCCATCCAGGTTGTGGATATTTTGAGCAAGGGTTAGACAAAGAGGACTTGACGAAGCTGTCGCATTCGCATCCACAATTGTAAGTATTGTTGTCGTTATTCTCATTAATATGACACGCTTGGCCTATTTCTTTCTAGTTTGTGTCTAATGTTACATGAACTTATCATCGACAGATAAATCTATTTTCAAGATAATGTCAATAGAATAGGAAGTGGTCGTATCTTGTTTGTCTACAGGACTCAACGAGGAGAAAAAGATCGAAGCTCAACTCGGAGCGTGCAGGGACAAACATTGATAAAGAGGTACTTCTATTTCTCCTTCCTTCTCATGTGTTAGATTGTGTATATTTGAAAGGAAGTCAGTGTCCACGTTAAGAATTTTCTATCTCAGATTTAAGGTCAAGCTCTTTGAGTTCATCTACCTGTCCACAGGGAGATTTTCCTACAACAGAAACTGGCGACTCCGCTGGGGAGACAACCTCAAATCGAAACTTCTTGTTTTGATTTATCCTCATTGACCTTGTTTTACCCCTTGATTTTTTTAGACCCGGTTCACTCCTCTTTTGATTGGTTTCATGAGCTGATTGGCTCCCTACCCCATCATACTCAGCCTAATTGTTGAGATTGAATTGCAATTTTTTGAATTTTTTGACATTTTTGGGAGTTTTTGAACCTGGTGCCCCTGTCCTTGTGTTAACAGAGCACCAGTGCTCCCTAATAGCTTTGCACAGAGTGATGTAATGCTCCTTGCCTTTGGAAACAGAGCGCCAGCCCTCCTTTGGCCAATAAACCTTCCAGAATTGCTTTTTCTGGGTTTTTCCTCTGTGTCTCTCCTACTGAGTAACCTTGTGAGTCAATGTTTCTTCTCTTCCAGCGTTGACATCTGTCTTTTTGAAGAATGAACATCTTACTATTTGGATTTTGTAGCCTTATTCACTATTGTTATTGAGTTTTTCTGTTGATTGGAGTCCGAAACCCATGCATGGTCTTTCTCTCTGTTTAACTAAGCAAAAAACCCTGGTGAAGGTCATCAAAGGCCTACAGATCTCTCCATCTTGATTTTAGTCAAGATCATTGTTCTTCAATTTTTTTTTTCTTTTGGGTGTGAAGTTTGTTTTCTCTTTGATTGTTTCTTTTCTTTTTCTTTTCGTTTTGATCGTAACGAAAGGGTGTATTGTTTGTATGACTTTTTCTTGTGCTAGTTTGGTTTTCATTCATACGAGAAGATAATTAGCAAGACAAGCATTGTGTTGAATTGATCATTATTCATATGAAAACAATAAAAAGCATTTTCATGATTGATTGTGCATGTTAGAAGGCATCTCAAAATTTTTAGCATCACATCAGGATTTGATTGAGAAAAATAATTGTTTGAGGACACTCCTTATTTGTGCTTGTTAGTGAAAATAACTCTCTCTCTCCCTTAGATAGATGTTCATCGGAAAGAAATGAATGCTTATCATATTTGATGCATTTTTGGGACTGAGTCATAATTCCATTCGTTTCACTTCCATGCACCCCTTTTGCGTAAAGAATAGCCATAAAATCAATGCTAATTAAAAATTATTTAGAACTTCTTCTTTTCTAGGATCCTCCACTAACACTAGATTAGGCTTAGTACTTTGGATTAGGCTGTGATCATAACTCTCCAAAGTTTCCAAAAAAAACAGTAGCATCCTGAGTTAGGGAGATTCAAATCCAATCATCGTATAAGTCTGCCTGGGATCCCCCTCTCACACAGGGGTTACGCACGAGGTCGCATTCGGGTGAGCTACGGGGACTAACCCTCTGTGGTTTAACTGATTGTGGTGGTCAGATCGTATTATGGGGATCACTTTCAGGTGAATCCACAATTATTGCGTGGAAGCCTTTTAGTTGATTTCGGGCTCGATACCCTGGCCGTACGTTTGGATCAGACTGTCGACTGTTCCTACCCAGGGGCTGACTGCGAATTGGTAACCTCAGTAGTCATAATCTTTAGGGTCTTACACAAGGTGACAGTGACGGGAAGTCTCACTGTACCTAGAGCAGACATTGGTCAAACTCACTCGGGCTCCTTGGAGGGTAAATCCACAATTACTACGTAGAAGCTTGCACCAAGGCATAAGTCCGTTAAGCAGGTCTCCATTGTAACTGTTCCACCCTATCCCCGCCCCTTCTAGAGTTGATAACGTGACGTTGGATTTCATCACCAACTAGTATGGTCATCAAAAGAAGGTCTTGTTTGCTTGGTTGTGATTCTTAGATTTATTAGCGTATGCTATTTCTTTTCGGTAGTTGGCCATAGATTTTTTCCACCGACTCTTTTTCACCAACATCGACCCTCCACGCCGTTCGCGGAGGCTACAGGGACTTCCTCCAGAAAATATGGAAGGAAAAACCCCTTTACCCCCTCATTCTACGGAGGAATCTCCTCAACAGAGCGAGGTTCAAAACACTACAAATTCCCAGGAAGAAGTTCCCACTCCTTTAGAGAATTTTCGAATTGTTTCAGAGTCTCTAGAAGCTTTTCGCATTCCGGAGGGATATGAACGACGTGTCCTCCAACTAAATTCCGCTGGTCAATTTGTCTTCATCAATCCTTCTGACATTCCGACTAGGTCTCCTCAAAACCCTTTAGCCGATGACCCTTTTTGGACCACAGACATCGTTCGAAGTCCACTGCGCCTGGTGCGAGATCTTTATGGAACAGGGGAAGGTGCCGATGCGCCCATCTCCTACACTGTACCCCTAAACCATTTTACCGGTACCACCATTTTTACAGCCACACTACCCGTTGGTCCGAACATACCATCCATTGGCCCAAGGTCTACTATTCCCCTCCAGAAAGTCCAATCTACAATAGTCCCTCGCATCCCGACTATTCCCGCCGGTAATCCGGTGGTCAACCAAGCTACGATTGGCACACCTGTAACACCAAGACCTACACTCCCTTTTGGGTACAGGGCACTAAATGATTTCACTGCCACTACTACTCAATCCACTACTACCCAAGTTGTATCGGGAAGTTCGATACCTATCCAACAACCTGGAGGGGCCGGTCTTGGTGGTCCTAATCCGCTTGGCGGCACTGGTTAGTCATTTCGTCTGGTTCTCAAATTCCAGGAACTCTACCTCAAACTGGGGGGCATCCTCCCACCGGATGAAAAATTCCATTTGGGGGGCACCCTCATGTTAGGGGGTAGCCTCAATTCGGAGCCTACCATCAACCATATGGACAAAATGCGTCTTCCACACCTAATCCGTGGAACGTCCCTTTTTTAGGAAACCCACAGTTCTCCGCAGGACAAAATTCTCAGACTCCGCAACAACCTCCTTATGGACAAATGCCAAACCCAACCCATAACCCTAAAAACCCATCCAGTTATCCTCCGCTCACACATGCTTCTCAAAACACCTCAAATCCTGTGTACCTTGGTCAAAACCAACCTCATACAAGAGGGCCCACTAGTTACAATTATCCACATAACCCAGTGATTGGCCCCATTGGTGTCCCAATGCCACACTAGCATTACCCACAGGTTAATCGAAAACTACCTTTTCTAGCTACCCTTGACCTTCCAGACTTGTCTCGGTTAACGAATGATCCCATTTATCATTCTCCGGTTTGGCTAGCTATTCTAGCTAAACTTCCTTCTGATATCCCAGAATTCGACGGAAAGTCTGGAGAAGACCCAAACAACCACGTGATGAATTTCCATTTGTGGTGTTCATCCAACTCCCTCATGGACGATTCTATTTGTTTGCGTCTTTTCCAACGAACACTTACGGGTTCCACAGCGAAATGGTATATTGAACTACCACGCGCATCTTTTCACGATTTCAACTCCCTCGCCATGTCCTTCCTCACACACTTCCAACTACCCATTCGATACGAGATGGGTACCAAACTATTAACCTCCCTTCGTCAGACAACTTATGTACACATCTTCGACCATATATATGAATGAAGATGATGACGAAGGCTAATCAAAGCGGTCATCCCTGACCAATTGTTAGCAGAATGGTTCACTAAATTGTTGTTACCCCAGATTGCTCGTGACATTACCATGGGTGGTGTAGTCACCGAGGAAGAAGCCATTGCCCGAGCTCAGTACTTAGAATTAGTCTATTCACAATCCGGTACTCTATACAAGTTGATACCGAATGCTACCCGTGCCAATAATGATCCATCCAAACCATCATTTGCTTCACACACGGATGGAGTTATTGGCTCCGTCAAAACCCAATCTACTACCCAGTCTGCTGGAACGATTCAGCGGCTCGCTTAGACGGCTGCTCCCAGCCCGATTGTACCCTCTTCTACCCCCCCTCAAACTCAAGTCTCTGAGGTGAATGTGGTCCAATCAACCCCTTCACAACAGCTTGGGGGCAAGAAGAAAGCGAGAAATAAACCAAAGAAGAACAATAACAATGAACAACCCAAAACTCAACCACAAACCCCTGCTGCCGGGAAACAACCACAACGAAAACTGAAATTCCCATGTCTCATTTGTGGTGACGATCACTACACTTGCGATTACCCACATTGCGATGAAGTGGCCAAACTGTTCAAGGGAAATTTGCAACCCGCTGTGCTTACTCATCCTTTTCCGCAACAACAATCTTTGGCCGCTCACACCCCCACTGTTGGGGGAAGTTCCAACCAACCCCATGATGAGGCCTCGACAAGTGCCCACATTTACATGTTTAACAGGGTTAATCTAACCACTCGCTCTGTGGCATATGACATGCCAGTTAAACCTGATAAGCCAAAAACTGCTAACAGTTATTCACCAGACCCATTACAACCCTGTGTTAATCCTCCATTTGTTAGCCCTCCATTCGGGCCACTTCAGACTGAAAAACCATCTTTTGACTCTATCTTATGCCCTCCTAAGAGCACCATCCGGAAATATACCTTTAATCATAATTCACAGGCTACCCAAAATTACAATATTGTAGAAGATTTGGCCCAAGCCCCGTGTGCTATGTCCACCTTGGAAGTTCTACAACACTGTCCTAGCCAACATAGAACGCTCTTAGCCGCTATCGGCGCTTTTGACCCTGAGTCATCAAACAAACTCACGTTTAATCTGGACGACCATCAACCGCGACTCTCCCACCAGCTAGCTTTCCAAATCGATGTCGTTGTTCACAATCAACAAATTCATCGAACTATTCTGGATGAGGGAGCCTCTACCTATGTCATGTCTCTAGCCTATTGGGAGGGTTTAAAATCACCTTCCCTTAACAAATCCCCTATGATGTTACGCGCTTTCGATGGAAGAGTTTTTCATCCTCACGTATTATTACAATCCCTAGTCGTTCAGTTAGGTGGCAAAACTGTTACCGTTGATGTCGAGGTGGTCGATGCTCCCCTCAATTACAACCTATTACTCGGAAGAAGTTGGTTCTACGCTATAACTGTTGTTGCCTCGTCGGTGTTTCGATGTGTACAATTCCCTCATCAAGGAAATTTTTTTACCGTCGATCATCTTGATTTCTGTACACCCGACGCTCGCATCCCTGCCACCAACAACATTCCTTTTTTGGGAGACCACCCAGTTATGTATGAAAGCGTTGGTGTTGGATTATTGAAATATTCTAGCCTCATGGGTACTTTCCCTACACCACTTCCACCTACCACACATCATATTGCCACCGTCAATATGATCTCGACTATGCCTTATCAATCCTTGGAATCATCTGACCCTTGGATTGTGCCTAGTCCTTTGGAATTCAATGTGCTTGGTGACACTATGCCACTTAGCCCAGCCGAAGCCGCATACATAGCTATTCAATCTACCTCTCCCTCTTCAAACACTTCACATTCATTGGCACTCGATGCTTACTCATGCCCTCGTGGTTGGATTCCCTGTCATCTCTCGTTGATTACATTTCCCAAATTTTTCCTTCGAACGAATCTATTATGGAAATGATTAGCATTGACGATCTGCCCTGGGATGATAACCACCATCGATCCTCTTTTCTTTCGCCTTTGGAAGAAATCCACCAAGACATACGCTCTGTCTTTCCTCTCGTTGTTACCGATACTCCGCAATCTCCTATCTTCAAACAAGATACTCTCTCTGAGGGGAACATGGGTAACATCTCTACTACGATCATGATTGACATTTCAATCAAAAAAGGTGTCGTGGAAAACATTAACCCTGGCGCTAATTGCACACCCGACGAAGTGGTTTCTTACACCGCTTTGTTCAAGGAATTCTGCGATATCTTCGCATGGAACTACGAGGAGATGCCAGGGATCGACCCTTCCATCATCGTACACGAAATCAAAACTTACCCTAACGCAAAACCGGTTCGACAAAATCTTCGCCCGGTTCATCCCAAGAAAATCACAGCTATAAAGGTAGAAGTTGAAAAACTTCTAAAATCTAGCTTCATCTATCTCGTCCCTTTGACAGAATGGGTCTCCAACCTTGGTCCGGTTGCCAAGAAACAAGGGACCATCCATGTTTGCATGGATTATCAAGATCTCAACAAAGCTTTCCCTAAGGACAACTACCCTACACCCTTCATCGACCAAATCATCGATAATTGCGCGGGGAGCGTAATCTTCTCGTTCATGGATGGATTTTCTGGGTATAACCAGATTGAAATCTTACCTGCTGATCAACATAAGACAACCTTTATCTGCCCATGGGGAACTTTTGCCTATCAAAAGTTACCATTTGGCCTCAAAAACGCTGCTGCTACTTTCCAGCGAGCCATGTCGTACGCCTTTCACGATATCAAGCATATCACAGAGCCTTACCTCGACAATTTACCCGCCCACTCATCCAATCGATCCAATCACATCGATCACTTACGGGCGATTTTTCTTCGATGTCAGTTCTACCGTATTCTCTTGAACCCCCACAAGTTCATTTTCGTTGTCGAATCCGGTCGACTCCTCAGTTTCATTGTCTCCAAAGACAGGATCCAGGTGGATCCCCTAAAGATCAAGGCCATCCTAGAGTTACCCCCACCTACCAATTTGACTCAACTCCAGAGTTTGCAAGGCAAAGAAAACTTCCTTCATCATTTTATCTGCAACTATGCTGAGATAACTAAAGGATTCATGCGGTTACTGTAGAAGAACATCCCTTTTATCTGGGATGACACTGCCCAACGGTCATTCGATGCTCTCAAGCACACTTTGACCCACACACCTTTGTTACATCCCCACGAATATATGAAGGATTATATCCTTTACTTGGCCGCTTCTACTTCCACCATTGCGATGGTGTTAGTCCAAGAAGACACCAACGGCAAAGAACATGTGATTTATTATCTGAGCAAGAGTTTATCTGGTCTCAAACTCAGATATTCTCATGTTGAGAAACTGGCTCTGGTAGCCGTCATTGATATCCAGAGGTTCCGCCATTACACCTTATTACGCACCACCATGGTGATCGCAGACTCTAACCCCATGTACCATGTCTTGACGCGTCAAGTACTTGGGGGAAAATATTCAAAATGGATCGTTATTCTTTAAGAATTCGATCTTGAGTTTACAAAGGCTAAAGCCAAGAAATCCCTGGTGTTTGCAGAGATTATATGTGCTCTTCCTTGTGCCGATGACACCATTGAACCTAGAGATTCTCTCCCCGATGAATCTCTCTTCCTCATCAGCACCTCCGATCCTTGGTACGAAGACATTCTCCTCTACCTTCAAACCCAACGTTTTCAGCCCAACATCTCTCGTGAATAGCGTCGACGCATTCGTCACCACTCTCGCCATTATATTATTCTCGGTGACACTTTATATCATTGTGGAATTGACACCATTCTTCGATGATGTCTCATTCATGAAGAGTTTGAACACGTTTTGAATGATTGTCACCTTGGTGCCTGTAGCGGTCACCTTTCCGAGATGGCCATGACCCAAAAAATCCTATGTACCGGCTACTTTTGGCCCTCGATTTTCAAAGATTGCATCGAGGCTGTCAAAAGATGCCCACCTTGCCAAATCTTTAACAATAAGGCACGCACCCACCCTACTGCGCTGCACCCTATTATCGCCATCGGCCCCTTTGCCAAATGGGGTATTGATTTCATGGAGTGTAAGCCTACCTCAGTCGGGGGGCATGGTTACATCATCGTCGCCATCGAATACTTCACCAAATGGGCTAAGGCTATGCCTACCTTCCTAAATGATGGTCGTACTGCAGCTCTATTCCTCTTCAACCACATCATAACTCGTTTTGGTGTACCACGTGCCATTGTCACTGACCATGGTGCACACTTCAAAAACCAGATGATGAGCGAATTACATGTCAAATTGGGTTTTCACCATGAAAACTCATCCCCCTATTACCCTCAAGAGAACGGACAAGTTGAGGCTATCAACAAAGTCCTAAAAACCATGATCCAATGCATGGTAGGGGAAAACAAGACATCGTGGCATTTACAACTTTTCTCCGCTCTCTGGGCCTATCGCACTTCTGTGAAAACCTCAACTGGATTTACTCCTTTCCAGTTAGTATATGGCATTGAAGTCGTCCTACCAATCGAGTGTGAGATTCCATCACTCAAACTAAAAGTAGAACTCCTGCCCCATACTTTTGCTGAAGAAGAACGATTCTTGTATCTATCCAAATTAGACGAAACACATCGCGATGTTGCTCTCGTTAATGAGGCACATCAGAAATGAATTAAGAGTCAATACGATAAATCCATCCACCCTCGGACTTTTGCAGAAGGAGACTTAGTTCTCGTTTATGACCAAGCTCACGATAAATTGGGGACAGGAAAGTTAGAACCCATGTGGCACAATCCTTACATCATGAAATGTGTCCTACACAGAGGCGTTTATGAACTAGTTGATCATGATTAAATTTCCTTGGGAGAGCCTCGAAATGGGCTTTACCTTAAAAAGTACTATGCTTAGATCACCTAGAATTTGTACTTTGTACATTATTGTATTTTAGTTTGGTGTGTTTATTTCTTTCGCGTGCTCGAGTCTTTACCTTTGCCACTCATGACTGTGCTTGTGTTTTCATGCGCAGATGATGTATTCCTTTCCTATCATTTTTGGGTTCGCGGATGGCGCTAGTCGACATACCCGGAACGTTGCTTCGGTAGCATGGGTTATTTACCAATTTGATGAGGTGGTGAGTTCAGGAGGTTTAGGACCAGCAACCAACAATATGGCAGAATATCATGCTTTCATTGGACTGTCGACCCAAGCCTCCTCTCTAGGTATTTCTATCAACTCAACCGTATCTATGCTATCTGTAGTCCTATCCTGCTACGTCTCCACTTACAAGTTTGTCGTCTTGAATGAATGTTCGATTACATTGAATATAGACACATTCCAAGAGAAATTAATATTGTTTCGGATTCGTTAGCTAATTATATCATGGATCGGTATCTTGCCCACATATAATAATTAAGGAAAGCAAAATTGTAAATTACATGTAAATTAAAACACATCACAGACATCATCATGTACAAATCATTGGCACTGTAAAAACTCGAAACTGTATATATATATATATATATATATATATATATGGCGTGACTGAAATGTTTGGATTACATCAAAAAGTATGTAGAAGAGAAAAATATTAGGTCTTTCGACCCATACAACGTCGCCTGACAAGGCATGCAAAAAGATGATCATCGGAGAGATTCTAATCTCCCCGCACTACATTGTGCTGCGAGTAACACATCACTGCATGCACTACGCGCCTCAATAGAGAATTGATATTCTCTGTTACTCCCACAGTGTGCCTCTGCAGATGTAAAGGCACTTCTCCCCTTCGCAGAGGAGGGATGCCCATCGTAAGGCCTTGTAGGTTTCTTTCAACCTCCCGGAGACCCATCACTGGTACTACTAGATCCGCTGCAACTGGGATGCCTCCACGACATCCTGGTATCGGTATATCGGTCGGGTGCACTGCTCCCTTGTCTGGATGTTGAAAACAATACATCTATTAAAACTCTTCTATATACCCCCAAAAAATATATATACATTAAAAACTCAAAAAGCAAAAACTAGACAAGATATGGCTCAGTCTCTTACCTGACTCATCCCAGTCTTCCCCGATGGGAAAAATCAAATCCATACTCCCATGGAAATCTACCCCAGCATAAGGGAAGTCCTTTATCCAGAGATACTGCCATCTCAGCCAGGCAAAGAAATCGCCAATGAAACGGAACTCTGACTCCGACACTAGCCTTGGAGATAGACTAGTCCACCTCTCCATCCTTGGTTCATCCACTGGTCGCACCGCCAGTGCTATCTGAGGCTGCATCTGGGGGATGCACTCTAGAAAAAATGAGACTAAAAATGAGCCATAACCAAACTGCTTCTGTCCAGTCCTGCACCGTGAAATCTGTTTCTTCACATTTTGAAGGAACCCTGCACTCCAGTTGAACAGTGTTGGTTCCAAACACTGAACACCGTAAGCCACCTGTGATCTTGATTCCATATGCGTTCTCATACTACCGGTCACGCTCGTGATAGAAAACAGTATAGACCGGAGGGGAAACTCTCAAATATCCTTGATAGGGATTCTACCCCCTACCAGTCTTTCTCCCGAGATACAGTGGCGTGCCAGATACATGCCCACTTGCTCGGGTAGCGCCCTCTACCCGGTAAAAGATATAGGGACCCCTCTTTTCGAGAGGCTAGTCAAAAAATACACATCTTCTAACTTAATGGTTAAAAGCTGTGTGCCAATACGGAATCCTTGTTCTGCAACGTCCCATAGGCCAATCATATGTTCAAGCAATAAAATCTCTTTCTTCATCTTTTGCAACTTGAAGAATTTGAGCAAACCACAAGCTCGAAAGGCGGCCCGTGTACGAGGACTCTGTAAGGCAGCTAATTCATCCATCTCATGTTCTCTTTCCTTCCATTCAATCATGGTTGCCAAGTTACCTACAAAACAAAAATAAATAAAGAAACTCATTATTCCCACGTTTTGGCAATTTTGGAAATTTTCAAAAGCAATTTAAAACATGAAATAAGATGCCCACATCATTTAAAAGCAACCACACACTCTTTATAACCACCACACACTCTCTTAAGCATCTAACATTCATCAAACAATGACAAAAATGTTTAAAAAGATCAAAACGATTTTATGGCTATGTGGGCGTGCGTGGGGGTTTTATCATGGATTCCTTGCTAAAAAACGACCTATATAATTGACTACTAGGGCGTTGGCATCTTAGCCATCCTTTCCTAGAACGTTTTTTCACAAAGAATCTCGTTTTTCCATTGATTCTTAAAGAGGCCGATTTTGGTTCTAATTGGGGCAACTTAGGGCTTCATATTTTACAATAAATGATGCTATGAAAATGAATACTAAACCATGTAATTGAAAGAAGAAGAGATGGACATCTACCTGGTCCAGATGACAAGCGAAACGGTGAACTGTAGCTCCGGCAGCGAACAAAACAAGATCCACTTCGAAATGAGATTCTCCACTACTCCACAACCCTTGTGCACAATGAAATGGTAAATGAATTTTCATTGTGTTATTATTTATGAATTTTCATTTTTTCATAAGGTATAGTCATTTTTGGGTTTCTCTAATGGTATAATGGCTTCACTAAACCCTGGTTTATAGTTCTGACATCGCAGGTTTCCTGGCAGTCCTGATGGATTATTCACCTTGTCACACTTATGAGCATAGTCTTAGTTCATTCTCGAGCTCGAAAATATGAGAACGTAACCGGGTAAACTTTTATCTCTTTTTCGGACCCGTACGGATACGAACACACAAAAAAGGAACCCCCTGGAGTCTTCTTTAAACCCTTTTGAGACTCTCTAAATATGAAAAGATTGTTGAGTGACCTTGCTTCCTTTCACACTCGTTAAAAGGTCAGAAAGGGCGTCTTTCGAGCGATATTTTAACCCTTTTTCGGTATCGTTAGACTACTGTATGAAAAAGGAACTGAGAGAGTTCTCTTTTAAGTGTTTTTCCAAACTCTATAATCCTAAAAAACCTTCGAGTTTTCTATCTTTGGACTCATTAAAGCACACATCGACAGGCCCATATGGGACCGAACCCTTACTTCTTCTGGTTCATTAAACAAAGGAAGAGTAACTTACCGAAGGTGAGTTATATCGAGCACGTGTTATCCTCCTTGAGCTCATTAAACCAAAAAGAGGTACTCATCTATCTGGATGGGGAAAAAATTGAAAGGAGAAAGCCAAGTAGTCTCTTGAGAACATTGTTGTTCGCGTTCAAATGGTCACCAGGTGAGAAAAAGGAGAGCGCTTGCATACCCTGTTGGGTCTAGCAGGGCAGAACAGCTGTGGAGCAAAAGGGTTAACGGAAACAAAACTAACTACATTCTAACTATCAACTGAAAGCAAATAATACTACAAAAATAAACAAAAACATCAAACATAAGACACATGGGTCATCAATGGTTTCAGGATGGTGTATTAATGAAACCAAAGAGCACGCCGAAGAAAGAGACCAAAGGTTCCTTCTCCCTCCAGCGGAAGGCTCTTCGGGGCCCTCAACACAATGCTTTCCTTACAAATGAAATGAACTGCACGCAGCAGTGAAAGAACTCTGGGTGATGCAGCTGATGGATTTGTTGTCAAAGGAGGACCCTTGAACCATATGAACAACATAACGGTGCTTAGAATTCCTTGCCAAAATAGTGTACCCTCATGGCCTTTTATAGCAGCTTCATGGGCGGTCACGTAACCTTCTCCAAGTGTGAATAGGGGCACATTAGGGTTTATTTAGGTCATTAATCCGCCGATTTTGCAGAGCTGACTCTGATTTGAGAGTCAAATCATCTTGGGGGTCGGTCTGTAGGCGGTCGATAGGCCGACCTATGCAATTAATGTGCCGTATTAGCAGATGCGCGGGTTTTTGTGTTGACAGGCGCGCGTCGAGCGCGCATGCGCTAGTAACACATTTTTGTCCCGCGCATATGCGCGCGCATCAAGCTGTTGTAAAGCACCCTTCAATTTTTGGTTACTTTGTATAGTTTTTTGCCTTTCTGGAGTGCTGTGAACTTAATTCAGTGCCATGAATGACTTCATTGCTGTTTTGATGATGTGGAGTTCTTGTGGCCATGTGAAGACGAAATTTCAGTGATAACAGATGCCCCCTGATGGATGAGGTTAGGAGCATACGTATATCCTAAATCCATCAATGTTTCTTCTACTGAGAATGTTGTTGTAAGGGAAAGCAAGAGTGGGACCATTCGGAGTGATCCGTTGGAGAAAGAAGGAACCGATATCTCGACCTTCTGAGAGACGTGTAGAGAAAAAATATACAACTGTGTACAAACAAGGCGGGCATGCCCCATGCTCGTGTGATGTAACTCTAAAAAAAGATGACGGAAGTGTTGGTGTAGAAAACTGCAGTGCCCTCGGGGGCGGTAATGATAAAGGCAGAAGACAATTCTGCAAAGGAACATACTCTGAATAACAGGCAATGGTCGCTGTAATAAGCAGCGATGATGATGTGGGCATTGATGGCCCTACCACGTTCAGAGGTCTTCGGAAAATGAAAAAAATAACTGCAATAGTCGCAAAGTAAGACCCACCATAACATGAGAGAGTGTTGGCATCGAATGTTATGGGGGCCAACGACAGCAGGAAGCAATGGTGTTTCACCCTGTGTCGTCCGAGATCTCTCATTAAAATAGAGAATGAGAATCAAGATACTGTCGCCCTTCTGGAAAAGTGTGCTGATGTTGACAAAAGGGGGACGCGACTCCCAGAAGCAAAAAGGTGCTCCGTGGAATCTGCTGAGGTGAGGAAGTGGAAGAGGTACATGGACGACGTCAAGAAGTGGGATGACTCAAGACTGCCCTTGGTTGGAGGATATATAAGAGGAACAGTGGCCGCAACCGTGAAACAAGGTCGAGTGTCAGGGGGACGACAAGACCGGTGCTAAGTTGTGCCAGAGGTGGGACAAGGTGAACAAATTCAGAGGGTAGAGGTAACTGACCTGTGGGGTACTCTAAAGATATGGACGATGTCGGTGAGGGTAAATGATAAGTACTGCTCCAATCCAAGGGCGACATGGGTTGCGTATGGCCAAAAGAAAGTAAGTTGTGAACGATGATGACAAAGAATGTAATGACTAAAGGTAAAGGTGTTTGTACAATAAATAATAAATAATAAATAATGTTGGGGATAAATGTACAAATACAGAAACGGGTGCCCCAGTGTGAAATGTGTGCCCCAGGGAGGGCAGAATTGTTATGAGAAACTGATGAAGGGTGGGGGACCCATTGGCGAGTTTTTGTATGAGGTAGGTGAAATAAAGATGGGTTCGCAGATGGGCAAACTGATGGTGGATGAAATGGTGGGTTCATGATCCTGCAGAGGTGCAGGTAAAAAAGAACATAACCATAAAGCGATGATTTGGGAGTCCATATGGGAAGCTAGCAAAATGAGGAGAAGAAGTATGTGGTTGATTCGCAACATGATGTAAAACTACCGGGACTCCCATCCCTGTAGGGTAATGAAGAACAACATGAGTGTCAAAAGTGCAAAAAGGTGCTATGAATGGGACAACTCATGTGGGTGAGAATTCTACCAGGTTGTAGTACCGCAGATGCAAATGGAGGTTTGGGTACTGCAGAGCCAGGAATAAGGGTCCTAAAGGCTAATATCAGAGGGTGTGACTGGAAATGTAAATGCAATACAGTGGGATAGACTACATGCCAGTGTTGAATATAAACCTGAAGGGATGATGTCGATGACCGATGAGTAAGTACCTGCACACATAACAACCAAATACCCAAAGTGAACAATATCTGAAGAGTATCAAAGTTATGAGCTTGTATTTGACAAATGTGACTATATGTGTGCGTACCTGGCCATGATGTGAAAAAAAGGCGCCCCCGGGGCTCAGGATGAAAAGTGGCCCAGGGATAGCCATGATGTAGGTGGCGGGACGCTGATCCCATGGCTGAAGACGGTTTGAAAAACGGGCGCTCTAAGCTCCCGGAATGGTGAGTGGAAGTTTGGGAAAAGGCCTATATATAGTTGTAGGGCCCATATTGCCACCTCATTTGTACCTGTTGCTACAGTGAGTTCCAGAGCAGATCCAGAGGAGATTGAGTGATTCCGAGAGCACGAGGCATCCGTTTCCCGGCGTGCGAGATTCAGGTTAGTGGTCTGAACATCCTGCATAGCTATAGGTTTCCAATTTTTGGGTCGGGTAGGTACGGGGGGTCGTACGGAGGTTTTAGGGGGTTTTTGGGTAGAGGGTGGGCCCACATGCGCGAGCAACTCAGTGGAAGGCACGCATGAGTGCGCGCCTGTACTCTGAAGAAGCGCGCATGTGTGCGCGTGGGTAGGAAATTAAGGCACGCCTTAGGGGTGCGCCTGTGAGTTGGACAGGCGCGCATGAGTGTGCACCTATGGGATGAACAGGCGCGCTCACAAGCGCGCCTGTGGGTATGAAAGGCACGCCCTAGAGCGCGCCTGTGGGAAAAACAGGCACGCGCGCATGCGCGCCTGTATAGTGAACACGTGCGCATGTGCGCGCACCTGTGGGTGGTAAAACTGCGCCTTTGAGGCAAGGTTTCAGGGTGAAAAATTAGCTCTTTTTGATGTATTGGATGAATGCCTAATCTAATGACTCTGGGTTGTGTGTAGGCGATGATCAGTGACCATGGATGTGCGGTGGCGGGACCGGGACTGGGAGCCGCTGCGAGAGGCTGTGGTCCGTGCGAGGCCTGCAGTTCGAGCTTCTTTAGCAGCCAGTGGGTTKCTAAAGTTCTTTGAGTGCCCTTTGTTGYGGGCCCAGGAGTATTTGCTCCAGTTCYTGATTGAGATGTGGAGCCCCGAGCAGCACTGCTTCCTCGTACGAGGAGAGCAGGTTACCTTCATTGCGGTGGAGGATGTCTATTTTTTGACTGGGCTCCCCTTCCRGAGAACACCATTGCAGGCAGATCCTRTGCTACCGAGAGATACTCCTCTGCAGGAGGTCGCCGAGCGATACTGCTCAGGCGAGCACTATATGACTGGGTCATCAGTGTGCATCAGTGCGATAGATGCCCTGCTGCATCAGTGTGTAGCARCGATGATAGTTTGGGTGTACGGGACCCGAGGGCCCCACCGGATTAGTGATGGCGAGCTGTTGCTGATGGAGAGGGTGGTGGTGGGCTATGAGMGGTTCGCCTGGGGTTTGACCCTACACACGCAGATGATTGCGCAGCTGGATCGTTGTCGGTCCACAGGCCGGGGGGGGTTTTCTTTTGGCTCCATTCTGGTGGCCTTCTTCCTAGAGAGGGTGCCGATGTTGCGCCCGCGGGTGCTATTAGAGGCACCAGGGGTACGAGAGCAGTGTTTGATGCGGTGGTCACAGATTTTGGTTCACCACGGCGGTGGCGAAGGTGGACACTACTTCACTGAGGAGGCAGCTTAGATATGGCGGCAGATGCCGCAGTTTATACTCCAGTTCCCCTATGTTGGGGTGGACTTCCGGGGGGACCCGAATATGGTACTACCTCCTGGGGAGGTTTTTGACCACAGAGGTACGTTGTGTATTTGTGATTTATGTTGTGATTTTGATATACCAGTGCATATGTTTGATGTATAGACACTGATACCATCTGTTGTTGCTTGTTTGGTGCATGTGCAGAATTGGCACCTCGCGGGCGTGAGGTGGAGGTGTACCGAGCGCTAGCACACCGAGAGCAGGAGAGACTGCCACGTGGAGGGAGGCATCCGAGGGATGAGGCTGCTGGGGGACCAGCAGGGCCCGAGAGACCAGCGCAGAGGCGCTACTTTGATGACCCTGGTGCGGGGCCAGCTCATGCTCCTCCGGTGGAAGCCGGAGTAGATGATGATGATCTAGTCCGTCGGTTTGAGACGGTGTTTTGAGACGTGCCTGAGGGCATGTGGACTCGTATCCAGGATGAGGAGTTCTTGGAGCAGTGTATCGGGTTACCGCCACCATGGCGGTCGATCATGCGGTGAACAGCTGTGCTCGCTGCGATGACGAGTGGATGCCTACCGCCTAGGCAGGGTGGTCCTGCGGATGTTCCACCACCACCGCCTGGGGCAGGTGGGGGTGGGCCACCACCGCCTCCTGAGGGAGGTGTAGCTGGGGGTGCCCTAGAGGCCCCCTGATGGTATGATGTATTTTTGTATACCTTTTTGATAGGCTGGTGAGCCGATTTTTGTACCGTTATGCGGCATGGGCCGGTGGGCCGATGTATTTTTTGTATGTAAACATTCGGATGGCCGGGGAGGCCTCGATATATATATATATATATATATGAGTATACATCTTTTTGAGATCCTGATGTTGTTTACATATGTTTTTTTTTGTTGATAATGATGATGTCTATGTTTCCTATATGTTGTGACAGGATGTATGAGATGTTTATGTATGTGTAGCTTGATGTGACATATGCCAATCTAACACCATGTTAGCTATTTCATCTATTGTTTGATTATATTCTCTTGGAATATTTGTAAATGTAATGGAATCAAAATGTCGAGATAACAGTCTAACCTGCAGGTATTTGCGAAAGAGGCACGTATCGTGTACATGGTAAACATTGTTGAGCTGGAGAACGACCAGTTGAGAGTCGAGAAAAATGCTAAGGTGACGAATATGATGATGTTGGGCATCAGTCAAGAGGCCAATGACAGCCATGTATTCGGCTTGGTTATTGGTTGTTTGTCCTAAACAGATGCCGCCTGAATGTAGCAGTTCATGTGAAGGGGTGTAGAGAGCCCAAGTAGCCGAAGTGAGATTTTGTGTCCAACGGCTGGCGCCGTCGACGTAACCAATGTGGTAAGCTGGTGGAGGAGTCATCTGTCAATAGCACAAAGGATAGTTTAGATGAGAGGGTAGGGAAAAAAAGATTAAAAAACACTAAACAAGAAAAAGTAACCTAAAGTAGCATGACTACTTTTAAGCATAAAATTTCTTGAGGTATAACCCATTGACGGGTTCTTTGAGTGTGAGGCCTTCGGGGCAGGCCAGGATGTATGCGCCTTTGGTGAGGCAATGTTGGATGATGTAAGGGCCATGCCAAAGTGATTCAAATTTGTCGTGGCCAAAGGTATCATGAGCGATATCGTAGGCGAGGACAAGGTCTCCTTCGCGAAATGAACGAAGGTTGACATGGCGGTCAAAGGTAGCTTTGGATCATTTTTTAGCTGCCTCATTGTTCTGTAATGAGGATCGACAATCTTCATCCAGAGACTCCAAGTTAAGCAAGTGCTGCTCCATTGGAGAAGTGTCAGGTAAAAGCTCGATTGCGGTGTGAAGGGTGGGAATTTCGCACTTGATGGGAAGAGTTGCCTTGATCCCATGGACTAAATGAAATGGCGTGAATCCTGTGGCGATCTTCATTGCCATGCGATAAGCCCATAGCACGGAAAATAACATATGATGCCAATTGGTTTTATGTTTATTGACCGTGCGCTGTAACATG
>JASDQU010100289.1:229885-245303 GCA_032191745.1 Picea mariana | reverse complement strand
TTTCAAGCCAACCAAATAACCCAAAGAATGAGGCATGTAAGAGATCTAAATGCCTTTAATTTCCTTATTAGTAAACTAGTTCCTCAAAATCTACTCCATTGGAATACCATTCCACTCATTCAAGACCCATGTCAATTGCTTTGCATCCTTCCATATTTGTTTTCTTTTATTTGTTTGTTTTGTTTTGTTTTTGTTCCATGTAATGCATTTCCTAGGAAAACCCATTGGAACTTCCCCTCATTCCAATGATGGTACCCAGGGTAGACCAAATTATTTAGGGCTTAGGGACAAGTCAACATCTCAACAACATTTGACTCACGAAGAAAAAACATGTCACAAAAGTGGGATTTGAAATTGAGAGAGGGAGGAAACAACTTTTCTTCACAATGAATTGAGTTACACACAATTGGCATCATTCCAAATGTTTTTTGCATAAGGACATTGAATTAATAGATGAGCGATATTGTATTCATATCCTTTGCATAAATAACATATCCATGGCCCATGTTCCTCCCCTTTTTGTAACATATCCCAATTTAACACCCTATTTCTAAGAGTCAACCACAAAAATATTTTGGATTTCTTGGGTGCCTTAATTTTCCAAACACTTGACCACCACCAAACCACATCTTGGCCTTCTATAAAGTTCACAACATTATATCCCAATTGAGCAATATACACACCTAAAGCCTTATTTTTGCCTATGCTAATGAGTCTGCCTCATCCTCCAATCTAATATGCACCATTTCTAACTCTACCACAATCGTATTTCAATTGTTAACCGATTGACCTTCTAATCCTAGTGTCTACACAAATATCCAACCTTTATTCCATATATAAGTATAACTAATATCCTCTACATGCTTTAAATAATAAATGCCTCATTCTTGGAAGTAAGCTATCAATTCAAGAATTAATAAAAATACTTCACCACATATCACAATAGGACCAACACCTACTCTCACTTGCTCTCCATCTCCTACCTTCCATGCCATAAGTGTTCCTCATTAATGGATATTCCAAAACTAATGTTTTCCATTGATTCAAGCCATTTTTTATACTCTTTCTTGGGTTTCTAATCCAGTGTAACATGTCCTAGGCACTATGTGATTTTGCTTAATCACATTCTTCCACAGGATTTCCTTGGTCAACAAGGTCCAAAGGATTTTGGAAGCCAATGATTTTCCAAATAGATGGATACTTTTTAATCCCCCTCCACCCAATTCTTTAAAATTAGATATATTCAACCACCTGCCCAAGTGGATCCCTTTGATTTGAATTTTGCCTCATCATAATAAATTAAAACATACTTTCCTAAACCTCTCTAAAACCCCTTTAGTATTAAATGTTAATGAATGCCAATATACATGAATTGCTTCCAAAACCACCTTCACACCTGAGTTAATCTTCCTCTTTTGGACAACCATATGTTGCACTCGTGTCAAATATTTCTTTATATCCTTTGTAATGGCCATCTCCAGTCTATTTTCCCACATCCATTGGGTTTGAAAATGAAACCCAAATATTTGAATCCCTCGTACAAATCAAAATGTTTGAAAGGAAATATTATCCTCAATGTGTGCTCCACCTCTCTTCTCAATCCACATACACTAAATCTAGATTTATGAGGATTCATCTCCATCCTAGTTGCTAAACAAAATATATCTAAAATCACCTTTAACTTCCTTGCCTCCCTTTCAGAACCATTCATAAATAGAAAAATGTCATCTACAAATAACAAATGAGTCAATAAAATAGATCTTATCCTTACCCCTTGAATACAACCAACTCTTTTATATTTCATTACAATCGTACTTAGACCCGGAGCCACCATTAGGAAATGTAATGGTGAAAGACGACACCCTTACCTCAAGCCTCTAATTGGTTTGAAAAAATTAGAGGCTGCCCCATTAATCAATATAACAAATTATACAAAATTGACACATCCCATGATCCAATTCAATATTGACGAGCTAAAACCAACATGAATTAGTATTAATTTTAGAAACAACCAATTTGTTTTATTGTAGGCTTTTGAAAAGTCCATTTTCTGACCATTGTTGGCGTATTTTTTTGTCCTAATTAAGTTTAAACCTTCCCGAGTAGTCCTAATAGCCCCATGTATTTTACTACTTGCTAGGAACCCACACTATTTTGAGTATATGACTTCAGATAATACTCCTTTTATCCTTACTTCTAAGACTTTTGATAATATTTTATAAATACAATTACAAAGGGAAATGGGCCTAAACTCCTCAAAAGATTCATGATTATCCTTCTTCAGAATGAGTGCTATGAATGTAGTATTATAGATTCCATGCATCTTACCAAAATTCTTAACTTCTTCAATTACCCTGATAAAATACTCTTTAATCAATTCATAGAAGCCAAGAAAATATTTTTTGTTCCACCCATCTGGGCCTAGACTCTTATCTTTATTAAAAGGTTACATCATTGACAATAGTTCCTCCTTTGAAACTTCCTCAAATAGACTCTTATTCCACCCTTTTGTTACAAACCTAGGAAAACAAGGCTAATTTACAATTTTTGCTATATTAACCCTTTCAGTTTCCTTATAAATGTTCTAAAAATGTCTGCCTCCAAGTTATACTATATATTTATACCTTCTTACCCATGCACCTTCCTCATTTTTCATTTCCCATATTTTATTTATTCTCTTATGATGGTTTACACATTGATGGAAAATTTTCGTATTCTCATCTCCTTTCTCCAACCAAATTACCCTATTCTTCATCCTCCATTCAACTTCCCTAGTTTCCAGTAGAATATTCACTTTTCCTCCAATTCCTTTACTCTCAATCTCTCCTCTTCACTAAAAAATATCGATGCATTATTATGATAGAGAGTATCTAGCTCATCCTCTGCCTCCTTCAGAATCCTATCTCTAGCTTTGTACCTCTTTGCTGCCCAATCCACTACTTTTGCTTTGATACTCTTTAGATTGTTTTCCATATAAACACATGTTGGAGTCCCCAGACCTGCATCAAACTTCTTCCATTCTCCTTTAATTACATATTGGAATTCCTCCTCTTCCAACCAATAAGGGTTGAATTTGAAGGGGTTGGAAGGATTTTATTCTTTTACTTCTAATTGCAGGAGATTTCATTGTGATGTAAACTTCCTCCAACACCAACCCAAGTTCTAGTTATATCCACCAAACCTAGGAGGGGTTCAAATAATAGGATTTTTTCCAATCATTTTGAATCCGTTGCCTCCCCCAACCTGTAATTTCCCCAAGTTGGGTGATGTTAATAGGCTTAACATATATAAGTCCAACTTGATATATATTGAATCTAAAAATACTCCCTAACAAATCTAACCTTGTTGAATATCCCTATACCTTAGTAACATTTAAAGTAAAATTTAATTCACCTCTTATAACTACATTCTCTTCCCTTAAGATATCAAAAGAGAATACATTTTTCCAATAGCTTTTCCTATTCTCATATTGCCCATAAAAATTCAACATTGAAATTGTAATGGCCAAATCTTTAACTTGCAATTTTGCACATAACCCTAAAGAAATAGAGAATGCATTAATAAATGAGACACAATGTATCCATCCATTTATAACCCCATTAGAAATACCACCAAATTCTAATGCTACAAACTTCCACTCTTTAAGACAAGACTTCAACATCCCAATAATTTTATGCTAAAGGAGAATGTTCAGTTTCTCTAATTAAACTAATCTACCCAGTGCAACTTTTTTTAACAAGGTTTCCCAACCCTATAATATTCAAGTACATTGTTATCATGGGACACCCTTCTTTAGGGGATTTTCTTATTTAAGGACCCCAAAAATTTGTTTTTGTTTACCCTACTGAAATTCTCTCAAAGACTTCTCTTGAGCCAATTGAATATTAGACTTCCATCCTAGTTATTCATGACTGATATTTCAGAAATCATCACTACCCAAAAACCAGAGGTATTCACTCCCCAATAGATCTTCCCCCTTATGAGGTCATAGAAGATATCGACTGATCGATTTTTTTCCTCCTATAAAGGGGTCTTACTTCTCAAAGGAGCCTCCACTAGATAAATTGTTAGAATTAGAGGAAGGGTTTTCATTTCCTTTGCTCCTTGGAGGATAATCATGGTCTTCAAAACTAGTAGGTTTCCTTTTCCCCCTTTTTATCCAATGTATACCCTTTGGACTAGAGGCCATCTCCGAAGGGGTTGGCTAGACCTTGTCATACCCCTTAACACCCTTATCAAAATTACAAATAATTGAGATTGTAACATCCAATTGGGACTAACCTTTGGTAGTTCTTTCTAGTTCAATTTGCTTTGGAGGAGTAACCACAAGCCCAATTTTCTCCATACACATTATTTACACCTTCTTATGGAGCCCATCCTTGAATTATTTAGTCCTCTCATACTTTAATTATTTTTCATCTTTCTTCACCAATTCCTTAAACTCCTCAACCAATTTATGTGCCTCTAGAACTAAATCAATCTTTGAATCATTCACCAATACCTAGCCCAAATTTGACACCTTATCGACATTTTCTACAGGTTTTTTTGTATATTCATCTTATTTCATTCATACCTTCTTGACAAAGGGATTTTGACAATCTACAACTGTGTGTCCATACAAATGATATAAGGAATATGAAAAAGGAACATTACAATAGTCTAGTATCTAAGACTGAATTCTACGACTAACAACAATGCCCAAACTTTCCATGAAACAATCCTTCGTATCAATATCCACTAGGAACTCTTTCCATAATTTGAAAAATAGTCAACTTGAAAGATAAATCAACCATAATAAACTCACCCAAATTATTCCCAATCTTCACTAGAAATTTATTTGTCCAAAAATTTAGTGGTTTCCCTGTAACCTTTACCCAAATGGGATCTTGGTAGCAACCTCCAATAGTGGAAACAAGCATTCATGCCATGGTTTCAAAGATAAAAATGAAGGGCCCCAAAATGAACTACCCCTAGTATTTTGTTGGCATCTACTTTTCAGTGTAATAAAAAACCCAACCAAATATGGGTCATTATGTAAAAGATAGGTCCATACCCTATTATTCCCCCATACACCTATTACACCCATGAATTTATAATGTCTTATACGATTTTCCTGTTGACAAACTTGCTAATTAATTCTTTACCCATGTATTCTAATACATGATCCACTCCTAAGTCTTCATCCACCACCATATTCACTCTGGATTATTCTCTCTTGATCACCCTTCTAACTTCATTTACCCTTCCTCCTTCCCAAGTCTCTATTTCTTGAGTCAAAACCCTTATTCCTCCAGTCAAGGTTTCTAGATATATACTCTCTAATAAATCCCTTAGTTCCCTTTGACATATAAGTGGCGATCTTCTCATTACACCTTGAAACTAACACTAAGTCTCCAAATACAAAATAGAAGTTATTAAATAGATATTCAAGATTCTACCTACCTTAATCACCTATTTTCCTTGAAATCACGTTTCCTTTCTTACCTACCTAACTTAATGAATGAGTTTAAGTGTTATCACTAAAATATCGTCTGTATCATTGCATGCAAATGGTTACAGAAAAACAACAATACCAAAAGCAATTAGTTCACATGCAACACTAAAACACATTTCAAAAGGCAAAAACTATACAATTAGGAAAAAAATGACATGCACAAATTCACCAAAGGAAGCGCGCGCACAGTGCTCGGGCCAACAAAGCCCTCAAAGTGCACAATGCACCAAATGCGCGACTATGTATGAGAAAATCCATACACTCCTGTGAACAACACATTTGTGGTTCTTGTCACCCCCCCAACCACTTATGGATCAAATCCCAACTTGATTTGACCTCCATATCTAAGAGAAATCCGAATTGGGGGCTGGTCAAGGACCAAAGGGTGCCCTAAAATGCCCCTTGTTCACACCAAGAGCCAATTACATTTTTCCTTAAAGAAATTCTATAAATAAGATCCATGGGTGCACTAAGAAACCAAGATCTTCATAGTATTGTTATGTTGCCTCAATTCTCCCTTGAGAATCCTCTTTTCTCCTTGGAGTATCCAAGCATCATTCCAATATGACATTCCCCTCACTTCTTGAGGGAATAAGCATTGATTGTTTTCACCATTTGCCATTTTTCTTCCATTGTAAGAAGAGCTCTCCATTAGGGAACTCAAGAGCCCTCCCAAAGAGGAAGAGGGGACTCATAAGTTCTCATTTTTCTCTATGGTGTTTTGCCTACTAATATAGTTATCCATTGGTAGCATTATCTTGGTCATTGGTTGATTTTTTATGGTTCTAAGTTTCTCATGCATTCTAACTTTTATTTCTTAGTTGTTTTAGTTTGTTTCTTTGTTTATTACATGTGTTTGTCTTGTTTAACCCACTCATGAATTTTTGTCTTGTCTAGCAGGCCCAACTAGGCATGCAAGTGTTGTTGTTTTGCTCACCCAAGTGACAAAACCAACACAACAGATTGGCGACCATACTAGGGATAAGGTATCAAATTCCACCCTATTTGGGATTAGAGAGCACTTCTTTTTAATCAATTTGTTTTGCAGGTACCAAAACCAACCTGGCCTTACCTATCAAAGGCAAAATTCTGAGTTGGAGGAGGAGAATTTCACTCAAAAAAATTCCCCCCTACACATATCAGAAAGCGCACAGATTTTCCCGCCCACAGACGCACACTCAACGCACTGTGTGCCCCACATGATTCTTTTCTCTGTGAATTCTGCACACTGTGTGCCCTCTGCACACTTGTCAGAATTGTAACTCGCACACATATCCAATTTTTCAAAATTGTAAGGGTTTTTGTGATGATTGGAAGGCCCCTAGCCTTTATATTTTTGCTTTCATACAATTTGTAATGCACATGCACTCCACTTAGACTCCTTTCCCATATGAAAGGTTAGCTAAAAATAGGCACTTAGAGGGTAAAAAGAACCAAATATTCTCCTCTTTTGCTTTGGTTTCCACATGGATGGCTTGTTTGGTTTGTAAAATTTAAGTTGAGATTATTACTATCACACATAAAAACACTTACATTGGGACCAAAAATTAACTTTGATCTTTGAGTATGCTCTTCTCTTGCACCCTAGAGCGATCTTGAGAATCAGAAAGGTGGTTAAAGGGACATTTCATCTCCCTTAACAAAAATATTTAGAGAGGACAAATCCCCCCTTGGGCTCCTCTTAGTTTCTTTTGAAATCATCTTAAAGTTGTAAGGGCCCATACATGCCGGCCACATGTTGCAAACTTAGGATAGTTTCTTGAAATTGATTTCTTAGTTTACATCACTAGGGAAGTTTAAAGATCAAAGTAACGGGCCCATACATGCCCACATGTTTGCAATATAGGATAGTTTTTCAAAGCTTTCTTTGTGTGAGAAACATTTAGGGAGTTTAAAGGATTTGTAAGGACCCATATGTCCACATGCTAATTCTTTAGGGCTTTTAAAATTCCGCAAGGTTGTACCAATGACACTTAGTAATCTAGGTAACAAAGATTTGTAAGAACCACAGGAAGTCCACATGTTGCAATTTCACTCCTAACTTATTAAAACTTGGCATGCTTTTTCACTTGCTCACACACAAAGTCACTCCTCACTAACATAATTTCCGTTTTGAATTGTGGAGGTTGAAGTAGGTTTTCTCCAAAGGAATTCCGAATCGTCCCACTACTTCTTTGAAAATTATCCACACCCACTTATTTCAAACAAGATTGGTTCACACCCCCAATCTCTCATCCCACCACATCTAAATTTTTTTCTAAAAACTCACTAAGTTTTCTTCCATAGGAAGTGCCAAAACAAATTTTTTAGTCTAGGTAGGATCTCGGGGGTAGGCATCCAAATAACCCCCTGTTATCTAATTCTCACATTTTCAAACATTAGAATTTGAAAATAAGGGAACTTCCAAATCCTCCAAGTCAAGTGTTCCTACACCATAAGGCTGGGAGATACCTGTGAAGGGTTGAAGTTCGAGGTCCAATTGTTCTGTGCATCCCCCCTTGAGTCACCCAACTCTTGGAAGGGGTCCAGCCCGTGACCCATTTCTTAGACCGAAAATGGTATGTGGAAGAAAAATCAGGGTCCCATGTGACTTTTGAATCCTTGGCCAAGGAATTTTTAGCCTTTTTTCAACTACTAGTTTGTCACAATCCTGGATTAGAACTGCTCTTCTAGTGAAAACAAACCTTAGCTATGCATATTATCGACCACATCCATGAATGGCATCGACGACGTAGTTTATGTAAAGCAGAAACCACCAAAGAACACTGCCTCGATTGGTTTCTTAAATCACTCATATCTATACTTTCCAAAGATGTAGCATCTACTTTCCCTCAGTTAGAAGAGGAATCCATCAACAAGGCCCAATAGTTCGACCTTATCTATTCTCAATCAGGTTACTTACACATAGTGTTACCTGATGTACCCAGACTCGTACCATTTGGCCAGGACAAACCTGGGATGTCCCACGCTGCAGATGGGTTTATTGGTACCATGACACATCAAAACACTTACATCCAACCACCACCTATGTATGGTGCATCTCAATATCTGCAACCATATGGAGGGCCATCTTATTACCCTCCAACCCCTTACCAACAACCATATCCTGTTTCTCCCCCCCCACCCATGAGTGGGCCCTCACCAATACCCATGATGCGCCCAACCTCTCAAACAAGTTCAGGTTCACCTTATACCTCAGCATATAACTTGGGCACTACTGAAATATATTCACCTTCCTATGCGCCCTATGGATCATTTCCACAAAACAATCCCTACTTCTCATTTCCTGGTCCTCCACAGCCGGTTTATCCTCCACATGGACAACCATATGTCGACATTAACTTTGTTCAACCCTCTCCCATTCAAAAACTTCATACTTTTGAACAATTGAATACGGAAAATCCACCCCATCAATCAAATAATGCCAATAAGAAAGGAAAAAACTGAAACAATAATAATCCAGGACCAGGAGGAAATAACCCCCAATAAAACCAACCTGTTGGGGGAAACCAAAATCAAGGCAACCAGAACCTCCAAGGGGACAATAAAAACAAAGGACAAGGGAAGAACAAAGACAACAACCTTAGGAGGAACTTCCCTTGTGCTCTTTGCAGTGAGTATGGACATTATACTCACCATTGTCCCCAAATTTCTGACTTAAAATGGATGAAAGAATCCATGAATGCACCATGTCCTCCAGCACTGCCTACCCCTCAGTAGACCCCACAACAGTACTTGCAACAACCACCCCCGACCATGCTGCAAAACCCTATTCCACACCAAGGTGTGATGAATACCCAATAGGAGGTACACCCTGCCCCACCACAAATGGGGCAGTATCAAAACCCAGGGCCCATCCACCTTGGAAATCTAGCTGACGACAATATCCTCCTCACTAGGGAAGAAGATATTCTTTTGCAAATGTGTGGTTGTTAATACGATGTGCTCCATGAATCTACTCCAACCACCTCAAAATAAGCTCCAACTACAACCAGACAACCCTTGATGATTCCACACTCTAATACTGGACCTACCATTCGTATACCTCACATTCCATTGCGACAAAATGTCAATAACCCTCAGGCTAGGGCATCACATAATTACAACTTGGTCGATGACTTAGCATAGTATCCTATAGCCATGTCTATATTGGAGGTCCTCCAAACATGTTCAACTCAGCGGAAATCCTTGCTTTCCGCCTTGGGGGAAGTTGACCCAACTGATACTAGACTCATCACATTTGATATAGATAACAGAGAACCACACCTCCCTGCTTTGGTAGCTTTCTAGATACTAGTAAAGGTACATAACATCACAATTAATTGGTGTATCATGGATGAAGGTGCATCCACATGCATCATGCCCAAAACAGTATGGTACAAACTTGGCTCCCCTGAGCTAGTACCATCTGCCATCACCCTGAGAGCCTATGATGATCGACCCTCGTCCCATGAAGGGATCTTCTAAAATGTCCCCGTCGAACTCAGGGGAAAAACCATCCTCATCAACATTGAATTTATCAATGCCAAACTTGATTAAAATACATTTTTTGGATGTAGCTACATGTACGCTATGAAGGAAATGACCTTTTCTGTGTTTCGAACGATGATGTTCACCCATAATGGGAAGATCATCACAATCGATCAAATCACACATTATGAGCCTAACCATTCCACCAACATTGATAACATTATTCCCCTTGTTCGCACTAGCATGGAAACTTATTCAGTCATTGACATGGGTCCCAGAGTTTTCAAAGATCCATCCTTGCTGGGGGCATATCATGGAGCGCCACCCCTCCTACACCCTTCAACACAAGTGTGTGTAGTATCTTCTAATGGAACGAATACTGACGATACCATTCCTCCCACCGAGGCCTCCCCTTACATTGATGTTCTATGAGTTGAAGAACTATTACCTCAAGAATTCCTTGAGAACCCTACTTCACCACTTATCCCCGATTCCCCCCCCCCTCTAGGAGAAAATCCTGGTTTGGGAGACGATCCCTCAAGCCATTACACAAATTCCCTTCTTCTACCCCCCACCTAAAGTCCAAGAATTCCAAGTATCCATGACCCTTACCCTTCCAAATATGGTTCTTTCCATCCCTGTATGGTATCTTTACCCACCCACGATGGTTCCTCAACCATCTCTCCCTCCTCAGCCAGAGGGAATTATGATGCAGATTGCAATACAAGCTCAGTCCACACCACCCTCACCCATAATTGCTAGCACCAATGCCACTGATGGGGGTAGACAAAAGAAGAAAGAGCCCACAAATCCAATTCCCCCCCGAGTTCAACCTCCTTGAGCCCTATGCGAAAGACAGGGACACCCCACTAATAGATGTCCTACTCTTCTCGAGTTACACAATCTAATCCAACTCCCTCGAGTAACCACATCGCTCACCTATTCACCAAGAACGTCTAGTGCTACTACTACGTCCACCACTACAGAAAGTAAAGGGTTGTGAACCAAATTCGCTTGTGCCATCTTTTCATAATATGGCCACTACACTCATAATTTCCTAGCTCTACCTTAGTTTCCCCAGACGCTAGCCACAATATGCCAAACCTCTCGACAAGATCCCTCTTCACCACCACTTACTAGTGCTCACGTTACTGACATTCAATATATCTCTTCATCAATCCTTGAGCGGATGATATGTCATTGCTCTCTCTGTGATTCACTTTCTCACTTCACATACCGATGTCCTTTTATTGTTGCATACCACGGTCGTCATTCAACTCCCATTCAACCACATCCGACCACCTCACCACTGGTACTGCACTCTCTAGATATTGTCAATATTACCTCCCCTGAACCTGAGTCACTTCCCATCCTTCCATGGTTCACAGATCGACTGTCTGAGGATATTCCCCCGAATCCTCCCAATTCTCTAGTAAATTTCCCATAGGAAATCTTTTCCCCTACCACAGTTTATCACCAACAGTGTCTGGAAATTTGGTTTATGTCAAGCAAGGCGTCACACCCTGTATGCGATATTCCCTCTACATCTTCACCACTTGAGGAAAATCACACTTTGACAATCCCCCCGGTCACCTCCTCGGATCCCCTGTATTCTCGCATTTTCCTCTACGATGAATATATCCTAGAGGAACTCACTACCCCCGATTTCCCATGGAATGCGCTCCATCACCAAGCACTTTTTCTCCCACAAGAGGCATTTCACCCTCCTAGATAAGCCTCCATATGTGCAATAAAAAACAAGGATTTTATTCCTTCAGGGCATATAGACTGGTTCAACAATGCTATCCCTTCCCCAGATGCTTTTGAAGAAGGCAACATGGCCAATATCTCCCCCACTGTCAAAATCGACATTTCCATCAAACCAGGAATCATAGAAGAAATCACCATTGGTGCTGCATGCTCCCCTGAAGAACTCACAACTTACAAAGCTCTCTTTTAGGAATACCAAGATATTTTTTCCTGGTCTTATATGTAGATGCCCAACCTTGATCTTTCTATAGTCAAACATCACATTGACACATGGCCAGATGTTGCCCCAGTTCGTTAAAAGCAGAGCCCCCTACACCCATCCAAAGCTATCGCTATCAAAGCCGAAATTGACAAGTTACACACTGCTGGGTTCATTTACCCCATTGCGTATACCTCATGGGTTTCCAACATCATCCCCGTTAACAAAAAACAGGGCACTCTTTGCATTTGCACCAACTTTCGCGATCTCAACCATGCTTGTCCCAAAGACAACTTTCCAACCCCTTTCATCGACCAAATTATCGATGATTGCATCGACCACGAGGCTTTGTTCTTCATGGATGGGTTCTCCGGCTACAATCAAATCCAAATCCATCCAACAGATCAATATAAAACCACTTTTACTACCTCGTGGTGTACTTTTGCTTATCGTGTCATGCCTTTTGGACTCAAGAACACAGGTGTTACGTTTCAACGAGCCATGACTTATGTTTTCTATGATCTTGCTCGCATCATCCTCGCTTATTTGGATGACCTCACTGCTCGATCCAAGAAGTGAACTCAAAATTTAGATGACTTACGCATCATTTTTAAACGATGTCACTAGTACAATATCCGCTTGAACCCCCTCAAGTGTTTATTTTGCATCACCGCTGTATGCATTCTTGGGTTCATTGTTTCCCAACACGGCATCATAGGGGACCCCCTCAAGGTCCAAACTATCACAAAAATTCCACCACCTAGGAATTTATGTCAACTATAGAGCCTACAAGGAAAAGCTAACTTTTTACGTCGCTTTGTCCCAGATTACGCCACTCGCGTGCATGGTTTCCTCTGCCTTATGCGTCATGATATCCCATTCTGATGGGATGAACATGCTCAAAAAACTTTTGATGATTTAAAATACACCTTATCCAATTCCCCTTTGATTAGTCCTCCATAATATTATCGCGATTACATCCTCTACTTGTCAGTATCAACCATCTTAGTAATAGGAGTCCTTGTCCAATTAGGGGATGATGGACGTGAGCATGTCATTTACTACACCAGTAAAAATATTTCAGGGCCACCCTTGAAGTACAATCATGATGAGGAAATCGTGCTAGCATTTGTCCTCACAGTCCAAAATTTTCACCATTATATCCTGCTTCGAACAACCAAGGTCATAGTAGATTCCAACCCCATGCAGTACTTGCTTAGTCACTGACAAATTAATCAAAATTTTTCCTGATGGATCGTTATCCTCCAGGAATATGACCTAGATTTCTCAACTCCCAAAATAAAGAAAGAAATTTTCCTCGCCGAACTCATTACTACTTTTCCCTCGTACATCAAAGCCTCCCTCGTTAATACAGATTTCCCTGATGAACATCTCTTCTTCATCCCCTTCGATGACCCTTGGTATGGAGACCTTCTCATCTACCTTTGGACACCGAATTTTGGGTCTCACCTCTCNAGCCGAACTCATTACTACTTTTCCCTCGTACATCAAAGCCTCCCTCGTTAATACAGATTTCCCTGATGAACATCTCTTCTTCATCCCCTTCGATGACCCTTGGTATGGAGACCTTCTCATCTACCTTTGGACACCGAATTTTGGGTCTCACCTCTCACGAGATGATCGTCGATGCATTCATTATTAGGCCCCTTGATAAATCCTCATTAGAGACATCTTATATCGACATGGGGTCGACACCATCCTTCACCGATGTCTGACCATCGATGAAGCTGACAAAGTCTTGAACGATTGCCATAGTGGTGCTTGCGGTGGTCACCTCTCGGGTATGTCCACTGCCCAAAAAATCATTTGAGCATGCTACTTTTGGCCCACATTGTTTCATGACTGCATCCATGCTGTCAAGTGATGCAACACATGCTATCTCTATGCAAACAAAGCACGAGCACCACCAGCTCTTCTATATCCAATCATCACCTCTGACCCCTTCTGCAAATGGGGCATAAACTTTATGACTTGCAATCCTCCATCTAGTAATGTATACAAGTACATTATCACGGAAATAGATTAATTTACCAAATGAGTCGAAGCCATTCCCACCTTCAACAATACCACTGAAACAACAACGTGTTTTTTCTTCAACCATGTCATTACCTGATTCAAAGTCCCACTATAGTTAGTGTCCGATCATGGTAAACACTTTGAGAATGAGATCGTCACCAAACTCTCCTCAAAGTTAGGCTTCTCCCATGAGTTTTCCTCCCCATACTAGCCTCAGTCCAACAGACAGGTCGAGGCTGTCAACAAATTCCTCAAAACCATGCTACAATGTACCGTCAACAAACATAAGACAAACTGACATCATATGTTTTTTTCCACGTTATGGGATTATCGAATGACAATCAAAACTACCACCGGTTTTACACCGTTCCACCTCATCCATGGGATTGAAGCCACCCTCCCTATCGAGTGCGAAATTCCCACGTTATGCACTGCCATCGAGATATTACTTGACACTGCTCCAATGGATCAACATTTGCTGACCTTAGAGTCATTGGATGAAGATTGTCGATCTTCATTACAGAACAATGAGGCAACTAAAAAATAGTCCAAATCCACCTTCGACCGCCATGTCAAATTTCATTCATTCAACGAAGGAGAGATCATCCTAGCCTACGATACTCTCGACCATGGGAAATTCAAGTCATTATGGCATGGAGCCTACATTGTCCAACACTTCCTCACTAAAGGTGCATACATCCTGGCCTCTTGAGAAGGCTATCCTCTCAAATAACCCATCAATGGGTTGTACTTAAAGAAATTTTACGCCTGAGCATAGCCATTCTACCTTAGGATTTTTCTTTGTACACATTTGTATATTTTTTAGTCTTATTTTTTGCCACCACTCCTCATGTCTGATCTATCATCCATGTTATTGACAGATGAATCCTTCATCAACCTACCACATCGGTTACGCTGACGGTGCTAGCCACTGGACACAGAATCTCGATTTGGCCGCTTGGGCCCTCTATACCCCCTCACATGTACTACTCCACTCCAACGACATATGTTTGGGCTCAACCACCAACAAAAAAGATGAATACGCCATCGTCATTGGTATCCTCCCCGAGGCTAGTCACCACCACATTCGTCACCTTAATGTTCTATTATATTCCCAACTTGTCTTCCTGCAGCTCAACAATGCATATCACGTTTGTGATCCTTGCCTCTTTCGCAAATACCTGCAAGTTAGATTCCTATCTCGCAACTTTGATTCAATCATGTTTACACATATTCCAAGACAATTTAATCAAATAGAAGATAACACAGCTAACCTAGTATTAGATTGGCATTTATCACATTAAAACACCATTATATATACATCATACATTTGTCGCAACATATATAAAAGACATCATAAATCATCAAAAACATCAACACATGAAATATACAAAGATATATGTCCATATATATATATATATATATATATATATATATATATATATATA
>JASDQU010100289.1:208590-219829 GCA_032191745.1 Picea mariana | reverse complement strand
GAAGGCTCAACAATGGTCCTTTTCAAAACCCAAGCCCCTTGATTTGATGAGATGATGCTTGGAAACTCGATCCTGCAACCTCCAATAGTTTGAAGAGCAAAGAAGACTGATTAACCATCAACGTTATAGGGTATTATTGTTGTTATAGGGTATTATTGTTGTCCACTGTTACTCTATTCTTTTGAAGAGGGAAAGTAGCGAAGGGAAGAAATGGGCACGATGTAGGTATTCATGACTTCATATTCTTATTATTAGGATACCAACATTTGTACTTTTGAACAATGAGTAGGCTAGTAATGAATAATCTACTCTATGTGCTAAGAATTTTTTCAAGTGTGAATCTTTTTTGTTTGTGTCAATTCAATGTCTCGGTTTGGGGTGGTAATCACAAAGAGTTACCTATGGATGGGAGGAAAATCATTCACTAATAATTTTGGTGCAATGCAAAATTTATATAGATAAATGGTAACTTACCTTTGAGTAATGCCTTACTCTATGTTATGTATGTGAACATAAAAAATAATGCAAATTTTATATAGAATAATGCCTTACTCTATGTTATGTATGCGAACATAAAAAATAATGCAAATTTTATATAGATAAATGGTAACTTACCTTTGAGTAATGCCTTACTCTATGTTATGTATGCAAACATAAAAAATAAATTACTCAAAATGAATTTAATATGTTTAACAAAATCACAATAAATATTATACATCCAATATAAAAAAAAAATATTATATATACTGAAATATTTTAAATTTGACAATATATATTTGAACATATACAATATCTAATGCTATATCACATGATACTTATTTATCACTTTGCCTAAAATCACTACATAATATTTATAATATTGATATTATTTAAAATCTATATTAATTTTGAATGAAAAAATGATATATTCATTATGTATTTTCCTTGCTCAAAAGTATGAGAAAACAAATCAAGCAATATAGGATGTTTTCCTATAACACATGCATACTTTGAATGCACCATACCATAGTGGAGTGGTGTGGTGTTAACACCTTTGTTACGGAAATATTCCCTCCTAGACAAGTGAATTTTCCCTTGGATTATTGACCCCTATACCAAGACAGAAACAATCATTTGGACACTACCATTCCTATAAACTCATTTTGCTTATCGAAAAAGAGAGGAGAAGGTAAAGTAGGATGTACTTTTCTTATGATGTTTGTCCTAGTTGCTCCTATTCACAAGTTTGATCCAATTTCTAGCGCAAATCAATACCTGCAATGAACAACAAGAGACAAGCGACTTCCTTCTACTCTAATGGATTAGGCAAAGCAAATTCATCTATGCAAATAAAATTAAATGTAGACAAGCAGATGATAACTTCAAAAGGGCCAAGTATATTAGATGATAACTTCAAAAGGAAGCTTACAATCTTCAGATGATGTTGCAACAACCTCTCTAAGTCCTCCTCGTCCAACCCTTGCTCAAAAGATCCACAATCAAAATAACAATGCTTTGTTGATTTTCTCATTCTTTTCACCATGGGAATGCCTCCATTTATAGGCTTTGAGAGGCTCAACTACCTTGGATATATTTGGAATTAGTTGAGGATATGGCTCCAATAGTTGTAATATCTTAGATGCAACCCTGGAGTTAGATTTGAGCCAAAATAACCCAATCCATCCATAGTTGTCTTTAGAGGAAAGTGGGATTTCCTCCAAGATTCCCTCAACTAACTCAACGCTCCCTTAAAATGGACAACATAGCACTAGAATGCTCTCCCTGAGATAGACAAGAAGCGCTAGCGCTCCCTGTGTATGAGCAGGGGAGCGTTGATCTTCCAAAAAGTTACCAAGATGAGTAATTCCCTAGTAAAAACACTTGTTCTGACTATCAGATGATGGTGCTTCTTCTTCTAATATGTTTTAGGGTTTGTAGCAAGTGTTTTCATGGTGTCGTTTGAGATGCGACACTTAGGAAAAGAAATTGTGACACTTATGACACTTGTGACAATGAAAGTGTGACACTTTTGAAGTGAGGAATTTTGATGTGCAACAGATTTCCCCCTAAAGTGTGAAGTTAGAAAAAGAATGTTGATGGCCAAAACACTTTGTACATTCTTCGAAGAAAGGGTATGGAGTTGGAGAACCTGGTATAAGCTGTAGACAACCATCAAACAATGTTAATATGTGTTCCATCTCGAGGCATGCATACCTATGCTTGGAATACAAATGACTCAAAGCACGAACACCAATAAATACACTACGGATCCATGATGATATTGATGAAGGAGATGGCCACCAAAGATACAATGTGGATCCATATCTATATGACTTGGCATCGTAGCTCCACCAAAGATATAGATAAGGAAATGAGCTACGGTGTGAGCCATGAAAGAATACACAATGGAGCTACGATGTGATAAGAACATAACCACAGACCAATACAACATGGATCTATGTTAAAACATGTATATCAGTCGGATAATAGCCATTACAACCTGGGTAAACTATATATGTAGATGAATACTCAACCCAGGGTCTTCGTCTCAATCCTATAACAATACGATTATGTCCATGTGAATAGATGATTTGATGTCGAACATGATAGAAACCACTTGATTTCCGGTCATTGAGGTATATTGTTAACAAGTGCGAGATAAATCACCATTGATGTTGATGATTCTCAAGGTAGTTTTAAAGTACAATCCAATGAATGTGAAAAATGAGTCGACGTCGAAAATTCATGGAATCAGTTGGTCAGGGGTCATTGATGCATACCCATTGCCGAATGCAAGGAGGCCTACCATTGAGGAATGCAGGTCCCAAGGTACTAATGTGTTCCTAAGTCTATTTCCTGGATAATTTGTTGAAGTTGATAGGAAAAGACTCGTCGAAGGAGGGCATTGATATATCCCCCATCAATCGACACAAAACTCGTCACAGGAAAGTGATAAGATATTTTGGATGAAAATGGACTGACACAGGTATGGGAACTGGTAATATTTTAGATGGCTTACTTTTGAGGTGAAGACTTCCCTTGAACATCAAGGCATGACATAAGAATTGGCAGCATAGACTCAGAGTGGACCAAAACATAATGCAGTGAGTGTTGGGGCATTCTTTGGATGGGCCAAAGGAGTAGAAAGACTCATATGATTGGTTCAGTGTGGAGGCTAATGGATTTTCCAAGTGTATGGTGAGGTCAAAATAAGTGTCGTGTTCAAGGGAGACTATAAGAGTTGCCTTAAAAGATCTCAAGAAACTTGACCCACTTCCTTCAATTTCCCCCCATCCAGATAGATGAGTACCTCTTTTTCATTTAACGAGCTCGAGGAGGGTAACACATGCTCGATGTAACTCACCTTCGGTAAGTTACTCTTCCTTTATTTAACGAACTGGAAGAAGTAATGGTTTGTCCCCAGATGGGCCCTTCAATGTGTAATTTTGTGAGTCTAGAGAAGGGAAACTCTAATGTTTTTCATGTTTAGGGACTTTGAAAATAAATTAAAGAAGACTCCTAGGTTTTCCTTTTTTGTAATTTTAGTCTCCGAGGTCCGAAAAAAGTATAAAATGATATGACAAAGAACTCTTCTAGTCGAAATTGACTAGAGCGTTCATTTTTCGTAGTTAGTATGTTGGGACCGAACAAGGGATAATCTACTGCCCAACATACGTCTCTTCATATTTTAATGAGCTCGAAGTATGATAAAGTTTGCTCAATAACGACACAAGGTCATCAAAAAATATATACTCTGTAATTTCCTGCGTAATCAAGTTATTCTGGGAAAAAAATGTCAGTAGTTTCTTTAAAAATCAACAATGATTTAGAAAAACTCAAAAATAAATGTTATAAATGTGAAAAAGGGTTGTAAATGACTTAATTTGGACATATTAAAAACCAATTAGGGAAAAAAAAGTCATTCTCACCTTTTATTTTACCATTTTCCCTTTTTCTTTGAGTTTTCCCCCCTTTGGAGTGATTTTTTCGGTGTTGACTACGGGAGCTACATGTGACCATTCACAATTCCGTCTAGACCAGGTTGGTACTCTGGCCTTGCTCATTCATTTGCATGTCTTCTTGTTTAATTTTATCCTTTATTTCATGAGCTTGGGCTCCTTGGAAATCCCTAGAGCGTCAAACATGATCGACGCTCCCTTAAGTAATCGAGGGGGAATTGTTGGAGATTTCAGCGCCCTGGTATGTCTTCTAGGGGAGTGCCAACACCCTGTTTTTCTTTCTAGGGAGCGCTGAGTGCAAAAGTTTTTTTTTTTTTTGGTTTTTAGGCTGTGAAAAAGCAATTCCTCTTCTTGAAACTTGTCTAATGTGATTCTTTGTGAATTTGCAGGTTTTCACTAGCCAACATGATTGAATGGAAGGAAAGAGAACATGAATTTGATGATATGGCTACCTTACAAGACCCTCAAGAAAGGGAAGCTCTACGAAACTACGATTTGCTAAAGTACTTCAAGCTACAAAACATGAGAAAATAAGTCCTTTTACTTGAGTATCTGATTAGGTTATGGGACAACGATGAGAAAGCGTTCTGGATAGGATCTCACATGCTTGGGATCAACATTGATGACATGTATTTCGTGATGAGGATCTCGAAGAGAGGAGCACCCAACCTTTTTTCTGGACATCGGTCTACTCCACAGTCGATAGAGGCATATGTTTCCCAATATTGTGTACCGGGGTCACGCTTGGTAGGGGGAACAATCGTCAATAAACATGTGATGGACCTATCTCTAAGATCCATTCTCTTCACTATCACAAAACTGGCGGGAAGCACTAGTTCCCACTTTGCTTCCAAGTCACAGATATCATATGTTATTCAGTGCTTGGAGCCCATAATTTTTAACCAGATTTCAGGGTTCGTGAGGAACATCAAAGAGCAGATATCTAAGTGTCGAACAGGTAGACAAAAACAATTTGGATACAGATCTTTCTTGGTTTCATTCTTTCTAGAGAGATTTCCATAGATGCAACTACATGTTGCATTGATAGCATGCCTCACATCCGAGCCCTGTTTGGAGCGGTGGACGAGTCTTTCACCTAGGTTGGGGAATGAACCTTCATCCTTCTGCTTTACCGCTGACTTCTTCGCATGGTGGAGAAGAAAACTCGTGGTTATAGAGGATTTCCTGTATGATGGGGTTGACTTTATGGGAAACACAGATTTAGTGCTCCCCGAGGAGGCACAATGGGATGCATTGGGTAAAATACGAAAGATCATGACCTTGCAACATTGTTTTTCTTTTGTTTTTATATGTATATATGTATTTTTTTGTTGTACAATGAGGGATCTAAGTTGTTTATTTTATTCATGCAGACAAAGGGATGTCACGTCCACCAGGGATGCTAGCACTAGGACGTTGTGGAGATGCTCAGGTGGCATCAGAGGTTGACGTCGGAGTAGGAGGACTCCAAGAGGTGGAGAGGAACCTATGTGGGTTGACCATGGGAGTTCCTTCCATGAGGATATGAGATGTACCCTTACATCTTCAGAGACATATAATTGGGGTTCCTAAAGGCCTTAGTCATCTGCTACGATGAGTGGCCAAAGAAGTTGTGTGTTATGTTGAGCACAATGTAGTACACAGAGACGAGTAGAGTCTCCCGACACATTAGTCTTTTATGATGATATCATGGGCATAAAGGCCCACATTTTTCCCTGCTATGTACTTTTTGGACGATGTTTTTTGACAAAACTTTTGCTATTTTATATACAGGCCTATATATATATGATTTTTGCTGTGGCTACTTATGTTTTTTTCAAATGATGTGATGTTTTTATTTACATGCTTTATGTTCCAAATGTTTATCGATGTGCAATGTACCAATCCAACATATAATTTGCTAACAAATTTGTAGTCATATTAAGTTCTCTCGATATATGTCTATATTTTAGAAATTCAAAATATCTCTCAAGACGACGAACCCTTAGATGGAGACGTAAAAAAACTGGATTACGAGCAACATATTCATGGTTTAGTTGGCAGATCACGAGTTGAGAATCAAGGTTGATAATCAATTGAGATATACCAAAAGAAGAAGCTTCGGTTAAAAGTCCAATGACAACATGATATTATGCAATGTTATTGGGTGCAGATCCGAGGCAAATTCCTCCTGAACTCACTAACTCGCTAGAGTGGTAGATGACCCAAGCTACAGAAGCAATATTTTGGGTATGTCAACTAACGCCATCATCAAATCCAAAATAGATAGGAAATGATGATGACTTCTGCGCATTCAAGCACAAAGAAAAGTATAAGTGAATTTAAAGAATGGGGAAAAACTCATACACGCAAAAGCAAAGACACACCAAACCAAAAACATATAGTACAATAATGTACAATGCACACATGCAGGATATTCTATGCATAATACTTCTTTAGGTAAAGCCCATTTTAGGGCTCACTGAGAGATAATCCATCGTAATCCACTAACTCATAGGTGCCTTTCTGTAGCACACACTTTACGATGTATGGACCATGCCACACAGGTTCTAACTTACCTGCACTAAATTTTTCATGATCTTGGTCATAGACCAGGACCAGATCTCCTTCTGCGAAAGCACGAGGTTGAACATACTTATTGTATTGAGTCTTGATGCATTTTTGATGCGTCTCGTTGATGAGAGCAACATCGTGACGGGTTTCATCCAACTTCATTAGATATAAAAACAGTTCTTCTTCGACAAAAGTATGGGGTAGGAGTTCTATGGTAAGTTTCAAGGATGAAATCTCACATTCAATTGGAAACACTGCTTCCAACCCGTATACCAACTGGAAGGGTGTAAATCCAGTGGTAGTTTTAACTGAAGTCCGATAAGCCTAGAATGCAGATAAGAGATGCAAATGAAAATAGGTTTTGTTCGCCCCCACCATGCATTGAAGCATGGTCTTCATGACTTTTTTGATGGCTTCAACTTGTCCATTTTTCTGAGGATAGTAAGGGGATAAATTTTCATGACGAAAACCTAACTTGGTGCGCAATTCACCCATAATCTGGTTCTGGAAATGGGATCCATGATCGATTACAATATCTTGTGGGACTCCAAAGCGAGCGATGATGTGATTGAACACAAAAAGTGTTGCAATTCACCCATCATTAAGAAATGTAGGCATAGCCTCATCCCATTTAGTGAAATAATCAACGATGATGATGATATAACCCTGCCCCTTGACTGAGGTAGGATTACATTGCATGAAATAGATACCCCATTTTGCAAAGGGGCTAATGGCGAAAATGGGATGGATTGGAGCTAGGTGGGTACGCGATTTGTTCTGAAAGATCTGACAGGGTGGGCATTTTTTAACAGTTTCGATGCAGTTTTTGAATATGGAAGGCCAAAAATAACCGACATGTAATATTTTTTGGGTTGTAGCCATCCAGAAAGATGACCGTCACAAGATCCAAGGTGACAATCATTTAAAACTTGTTCAACCTCTTCATGGGTTAAGCAATGTCATAGAACAGTGTCAATACCTCGGTGATACAAAGTGTCGCCAATGATAAGGTAGTGTTCTGAATGGTGTAGACATGCGACGTCGTTCATCACATGAAATTCCTGGATGGAAGCATGGGGTCTGGAGATAGAGAAGAATGTCTCCATGCCATGGATCAGACATACTGATGAGGAGCAATGATTCATTGGAAAGGGAATCACTGGGCTCAGTATTCTCATCAATATGGGGAAGATCGCAAATTAATTCTCTAAAAACCAACGATTTCTTATCTTTGGATTTTGCAAACTTGAGATCGAATTCTTCGAGAATGACGATCCATTTGAAATATTTTCCCCCAAGTACTTGATGAGTCAAGATTTGATACATGGGGTTTGAGTCAACAATGACCATGGTAGTGCGAAGCAAAATATAGTGGCGAAACATTTGGAAAACAATGACTGCTGCAAAAGCCAACTTTTCAACATGTGAATAACGAAGTTTAGGACCTGAAAGACTCTTACTTAAGTAATAGATCATACGTTCGACGCTATCATCATCCTCTTGTACTAACACTATGGAAATAGTGGAAGTAGAGGTAGCCAAATAAAGGATGTAATATTTTGCATAGTTGGGGGATGTAACAATGGTGTATTCGTTAAAGCATGCTTGAGATCATCAAATGAGCATTGAGAAATTGCATCCCATATGAAAGGGGCATCTTTCTGCAACAATTTCATGAATCCTTTAGTAATTTCGGCATAATTGCATACAAAAAGGCGGAGAAAGTGTGTCTTCCCTTGCAAACTTTGTAGTTGGGTAAGATTGTTGGGAGGGGGTAAAGCGAGAATGGATTTATCTTTTAAGGAATCCACTCTAATCCCATCCTTGGATACTACGAAGCCGAGGAGTCTCCCCGATTAAACAACGAAAATGCATTTATGGGGGTTCAAACGTATGTTATAAAACCTACATCTAAGAAAAATTTCCATTAGATGACCAATATGATCCTGTTGACGAGCCGAGTGAGTTGGAAATTCATCGAGATAGGGTTCAACAATATGTTTGATGTCGTGGAAAGCATACAAGATAGCCTGCTGAAATGTGGCTCCAACACTTTTAAGGCCAAAAGGTAATTTTTGATAGGAGAAAGTCCCCCATGGGTAGATGAAGACTATTTTTTGTTGATCAACAGGTAAAATATCGATCTGGTTATATCTAGAAAATCCATCCATAAAATATAAAATGACACTTCCGGTGCAATTATCGATAATTTGGTCGATAAAGGGAGTAGGGTAATTGTCCTTCGGACAAGCCTTATTTAGATTCCTATAATCGACACAAACATGAATTGTCCCTTGTTTCTTAGTGATCAGAATGATGTTGGAAACCCATTCGGTTAGAGGCACAGGATAAATAAAACCAGACTTTAGTAACTTTTCTACTTTTGCTTTGATTGCTACAATTTTCTTGGGATGAACCGGGTGAATTTTTTGTCTCACAGGTTTGACTCTAGGGTAAGTTTTGATTTCATGCACAACGATAAAAGGATCGATCCCTGACATTTCTTTGTAGCTCAAGGCATAGATGTCGCACATTTCTTTAAACAAGGTGGTGTAAGTTTCAATCTCTTTAGTTGAAAAATTGGAACCTAGTTGTATGTTTTCCACAATACCTTCTTTTGTGGATATGTCAACACTGATTGTCTACGATATGTTCCCCAAATTTCCCTCGGAGATTTATCCTGTTTGAGTATCGGATATTGGGGAGTGTCGACGATATTGGTGGGAAATATAGATGAAATATCTTTCTCTATATCATCCAAAACTGGGAGGAAAGGATGAACGATGGTGGTTTTCATCCCATGGTGCATCCTCAATACTAAGAATTTCCATGGATTCATCGGATGGAAAAATCCATGGGATGTAATCGAAAGTGGAGGATAGGGAATCTAACCAATATGGTAATGAATAAGAATTAGACGTGAACAAATGTTGGTCGTTAGGTGAAGGAGAGGCATATTCAATGGTGTTGTACTCAACCTCTGCAGGACTAAGTGGCATAGTGTCACCTAGTGAATCAAATTCTAAGGAACTAGGTATGATCCATGGATCAGATGATTCGAGGGAATGATGTACCATTGTCAAAATCATATTAACCGTTGTGATATGTTGCATGGTTTGAGGAATAGATGCGGGGAAAGTTCCCATGAGTGAAGAGTCTTTCAATAGACCTACCCCTACACTTTCATAAGTAATCTTTGAATCCCCCAAAAATGGAATATTGTTGGTTTTTTGAGTGCGAGCATCACGGGTGCAGTAATTTAACTGATTAATGGTCAAAATTTTACCTTGATGAGGAAATTGGACACATCGAAAGACTGATGAAGCAACATCAGTCATAACATAGGACCAACTTATTCCTAGCAACAAGTTATAATCGAGGGGAGCGTTGACTACTTCTACATCGACGAAAACAATTTTTCCCCCTAGTTGAACGACTAAGGATTGTAACAATCCATGAGGTCGAAAACCTCTTCCATCAAATGCTTTTAACATGCTGGGAGATTGATTAAGACTAGGTGATTTAAGGTCTTTCCAAAAAGCTAAGGACATGACACGTATTGATGCTCCCTCATCCAAGGTCATGCGATGAATATGTTTATTATGGATGACAAAATCGATTTGGGAAGCAAGTTGGTGAGAGAGTGGTGATTTAAAATTATCCAGATTGAACGTGATATTATTTGATGACTCGGGGTCTATAGCTCCGATGGATGCCAAGAGAGTTATACATTGGCTAGGTCAATGTTGTAGGACTTAGAGAGCCGACATGGCACATGGTGCTAGGGCCAAATCTCCGACAATGTTGTAGTTTTGGGCAGCATGAGAGTTAGGATCAAAGGTCGACTTTATGATTGTGCTCTTGGGTGGATGTAAGATAGAGTTAAAATTTTGTTTTTCAATCTGGAGAGGTCCAGATGGAGGAGTAACTAAAGTGGTAGGTGGATCATGTGTAGTTCCATTAGTTACATTTTCCTTACCGGGTTTACCTGGTGATGTGTCATATGTTGTAGTGCGAGTGGTCAAATCTACACCATCTCAATAAAGAATCCTCGTTAGGAGGATGAATTGGGTTGCCTCCTTATGGAGGTGTAGGATTTTATGCAACCAACAACTGCTGTTGTGGAAAAGGATGCGTCAATACAATGGGTTGAGAATTTCCTTTAAATATTTTAGCAACTTCTTCCCAGTGGGGACAGTCTCATGTGTAGTGATATTCAACACATATGAGACATTGAAATTTTGGTTTGCATTGTGGTTGATTTTTAGTAGTAGGTGGTTGTGATTTTGTTTTTGTATTTTCAGTTTGATTATTATTTTTCTTGGGTTTATTCTTGTTTTTATTCCCCCCCTGATTGTTGTGGTGAAGCAGATTGGATTGCATTCAATTTAGATTCTTAAGTAGGGGTGGAGTTTGATGAGAGTGGAGTTTGCATGGTAGTAGTGGAGTCTGCATGGTAGTTGAGTGGAGTCTGCATGGTAGTTGAGTTTGAATGATTGGTTGTGCCAGTCGATTGTGAACCAGAATGGGTTTTGATGGAACCGATAACTCCATCCAAATGAGAGGTGGAGGATGGTTTTGATGGATTGGTTGATGTGCAGGGAGAATTTGGGATCAATTCATACAAAGTACCAGATTGGGAATAAACCAGATCCAAATATTGGGAACGAGCAATGGCTTCTTCTTCTGTGACTACACCACCCATGGCGACATCACAAGAAATGGGAGGTAATAGAGATTTTGTGAAC
>JASDQU010100289.1:164248-177600 GCA_032191745.1 Picea mariana | reverse complement strand
AAGGAACATTACAATAGTCTAGTATCTAAGACTGAATTCTACGACTAACAACAATGCCCAAACTTTCCATGAAACAATCCTTCGTATCAATATCCACTAGGAACTCTTTCCATAATTTGAAAAATAGTCAACTTGAAAGATAAATCAACCATAATAAACTCACCCAAATTATTCCTAATCTTCACTATAAATTTATTTGTCCAAAAATTTAGTGGTTTCCCTGTAACCTTTACCCAAATGGGATCTTGGTAGCAACTTCCAATAGTGGAAACAAGCATTCATGCCATGGTTTCAAAGATATAAATGAAGGCCCCCAAAATGAACTACCCCTAGTATTTTGTTGGCATCTACTTTTCAGTGTAATAAAAAACCCAACCAAATATGGGTCATTATGTAAAAGATAGGTCCATACCCTATTATTCCCCCATATACCTATTACACCCATGAATTTATAATGTCTTATACGATTTTCCTGTTGACAAACTTGCTAATTAATTCTTTACCCATGTATTTTAATACATGATCCACTCCTAAGTCTTCATCCACCACCATATTCACTCTGGATTATTCTCTCTTGATCACCCTTCTAACTTTATTTACTCTTCCTCCTTCCCAAGTCTCTATTTCTTGAGTCAAAACCCTTATTCCTCCACTCAAGGTTTCTAGATATATACTCTCTAATAAATCCCTTAGTTCCCTTTGTCATATAAGTGGCGATCTTCTCATTACACCTTGAAACTAACACTAAGTCTCCAAATACAAAATAGAAGTTATTAAATAGATATTCAAGATTCTACCTACCTAAATCACCTATTTTCCTTGAGGTCACGGTTCCTTTCTTACCTACCTAACTTAATGAATGAGTTTAAGTGTTATCACTAAAATATCGTCTGTAGCATTGCATGCAAATGGTTACAGAAACACAACAATACCAAAAGCAATTAGTTCACATGCAACACTAAAACACATTTCAAAAGGCAAAAACTATACAATTGGGAAAAAAATGACATGCACAAATTCACCAAAGGAAGTGCGCGCACAGTGCTCGGGCCAACAAAGCCCTCAAAGCGCACAATGCACCAAATGCGCGACTATGTACGAGAAAATCCATACACTCCTGTGAACAACACATTTATGGTTCTTGTCACCCCCCCAACCACTTATGGACCAAATCCCAACCTGATTTGACCTCCATATCTAAGCGAAATCCAAATTGGGGGCTAGTCAAGGACCAAAGGGTGCCCTAAAATGCCCCTTGTTCACACCAAGATCCAATTACATTTTTCCTTCAAGAAATTCTATAAATAAGATCCATGGGTGCACTAAGAAACCAAGATCTTCATAGTATTGTTATATTGCCTCAATTCTCCCTTGAGAATCCTCTTTTCTCCTTGGAGTATCCAAGCATCATTCCAATATGACATTCCCCTCACTTCTTGAGGGAATAGGCATTGATTGTTTTCACCATTTGCCATTTTTATTCCATTGTAAGAAGAGCTCTCCATTAGGGAACTCAAGAGCCCTCCCAAGGAGGAAGAGGGGACTCATAAGTCCTCATTTTTCTCTATGGTGTTTTGCCTAATAATATAGTTATCCATTGGTAGCATTATCTTGGTCATTGGTTGATTTTTTATGGTTCTAAGTTTCTCATGCATTCTAACTTTTATTTCTTAGTTGTTTTAGTTTGTTTCTTTTTTTATTACATGTGTTTGTCTTGTTTAACCCACTCATGAACTTTTGTCTTGTCTAGCAGGACCGACTAGGCATGCAAGTGTTGTTGTTTTGCTCACCCAAGTGACAAAACCAACACAACAGATTAGCGACCATACTAGGGATAAGGTATCAAATTCCACCCTATTTGGGCTTAGAGAGCACTTCTTTTTAATCAATTTGTCTTGTAGGTACCAAAACCAGCCTAGCCTTACCTGTCAAAGGAAAAATTCTAAGTTGGAGGAGGAAAATTTCACTCAAAAAAATCCCCCCCGACACATATCAAAAAGCGCGCAGATTTTCCCGCCCATAGACGCGCACTCAACGCACTGTGCGACCCACATGCTTCTTTTCTCTGTGAATTCTATGCACTATGTGCCCTCTACGCACTTGTCAGAATTGTAATCTGCACACATATCCAGTTTTTCAAAATTGTAAGGGTTTTTGTGATGATTGGAAGGCCCCTAGCCTTTATATTTTTGCTTTCATACAATTTGTAATGCACATGCACTCCACTTAGACTCCTTTCCCATATGAAAGGTTAGCTAAAAATAGGCACTTAGGGGGTAAAAAGAACCAAATATTCTCCTCTTTTGCTTTGGTTTCCACATGGATGGCTTGTTTGGTTTGTAAAATTTAAGTTGAGATTATTTCTATCACACATAAAAACACTTACATTGGGACCAAAAATTAACTTTGATCTTTGAGTATGCTCTTCTCTTGCACCCTAGAGCGATCTTGAGAATTAGAAAGGTGGTTAAAGGGACATTTCATCTCCCTTAACAAAAATATTTGGAGAGGACAAATCCCCCCTAGGGCTCCTCTTAGTTTCTTTTGAAATCATCTTAAAGTTGTAAGGGCCCATACATGTCGACCACATGTTGCAAACTTAGGATAGTTTCTTGAAATTGCTTTCTTAGTTTACATCAGTAGGGAAGTTTAAAGATCAAAGTAACGGGCCCATACATGTCCACATGTTTGCAATATAGGATAGTTTTTCAAAGCTTTCCTAGTGTGAGAAACATTTAGGGAGTTTAAAGGATTTGTAAGGACCCATATGTCCACATGCTACTTCTTTATGGATTTTAAAATTCCGCAAGGTTGTACCAATGACACTTAGTAAGTTAGGTAACAAAGATTTGTAAGGACCACAGGAAGTCCACATGTTGCAATTTCACTCCTAACTTATTAAAACTTGGCACGCTTTTTCACTTGCTCACACACAAAGTCCCTCCTCACTAACATAATTTCCATTTTGAATTGTGGAGGTTGAAGTAGGTTTTCTCCAAAGGAATTCCGAATCGTCCCACTACTTCTTTGAAAATTATCCACACCCACTTAATTCAAACGAGATTGGTTCACACCCCCAATCTCTCATCCCACCACATCTAAATTTTTTTCTAAAAACTCACTAAGTTTTCCTCCACAGGAAGTGCCAAAACAATTTTTTTAGTCTAGGTAGGATCTCGGGGGTAGGCATCCAAATAACCCCCTGTTATCTAGTTCTCACATTTTCAAACATTATAAGTTGAAAAATAGGGAACTTCCAAATCCTCCAAGTCAAGTGTTCCTACACCATAAGGCTGGGAGATACCTGTGAAGGGTTGAAGTCCGAGGTCTGATTATTTTGTGCATCCCCCCTTGATTCACCCAACTCTTGGAAGGGGTCCAGCCCGTGACCCATTTCTTAGACCGAAAATCTAAATTTCGCACTTTGACTGATGTACCTAGTGACCAAAATTTAGGATATCTAACTAGGTGGAAATTGTGGGATGCAATTGCACCTTGATCAAATTTTGTGTGGATATTGGGAAATATCGCCAATTCTTTCAGGATATGCACCCTCTACCCCTCATTATAACTGATTATTTCATCCTTCACTAGTTCATATTCCAGTGGCTTCAGAACCCACTGTTGAGTGCTCTTGGAAGGTCCAATGCTATTTGAGAGGAAGGATGATATGTCTTTATTAGGACACAAGCATTAGTTTTATTTGTTCCCCCACGTGGATAAAATCCACCTACCTACATGTTTTCTTATTTTATAGTTGATTTATGTATGATGCTCATTTGATTACATGCAATTGTGAGTTGTATTATCTTGTGAAGGTCCAAAATATACAAAGATCTTGTTCATTTATTTCTCTCATCACCATTTGCACACATTCAATTTGCTAGTCGGACATCATAGGGGACCCACATAATCCATGTCGTTCCAGACGCTTGCAAAACCTCCTTCCTATTCTAGGAGGAGTACCTAGTATTTCCAACTCACCGACTCAACCATCTCACACCCTCGTGAGTGCTACTATTTTGGGATCAACTTTACTTGGGTCCAATTCCCAAGGACATCCATCCACTAGGTCTCCTTCACAAGGAGGCGGGGGGAAAACTTTTTCTCAAGGGAGAAGTACAACCCCACCAAATCCCTCTCACGGGTCAGGTCCACTACCTTCTCACACAATGGTTGGAACTAATCCTCCACCAAATCCACCTATGCCATACTTGGCCTCTCTCAACTTTCCTGATTTGACCAAACTCACGATTGACCCCACATGGCCCAATATGACTACCAAACTACCTTCAAATATTCCAAAATTTGAAGGAAAACCAGGGGAATATCCCACCAACCATGTTATGAACTTCCACTTATGGTGCTCTTCAAACAACATCATGGATGATTCCATCCTCTTAAGTTTATTTCAAAGAACACTCACTGGTCCATCGGCCAAATGGTATGTGGAAGAAAAATCAGGGTCCCATGTGACTTTTGAATCCTTGTCCAAGGAATTTTTAGCCTTTTTTCAACTACTAGTTCATCACGATATTGGATTAGAACTACTCTTCGAGTGAAAACAAACCTCAGCTATGCATATTATCGACCACATCCATGAATGGCATCGACGACGTAGTTTATGTAAAGAAAAAACCACCAAAGAACACTGCCTCGATTGGTTTCTTAAATCACTCATCTCTATACTTTCCAAAGATGTAGCATCTACTTTCCCTCAGTTAGAAGAGGAATCCATCAACAAGGCCCAATAGTTCAACCTTTTCTATGCTCAATCAGGTTACTTATACACAGTGTTACCTGATGTACCCAGACCCGTACCATTTGGGCAGGACAAACCTGGGATGTTCCACGCTGCAGATGGGTTTATTGGTACCATGACACATCAAAACACTTACATCCAACCACCACCTATGTATGGTGCATCTCAATATCTGCAACCATATTGAGAGCCATCTTATTACCCTCCAGCCCCTTACCAACAAACATATCCTGTTGCTCCCCCCCCACCCATGAGTGGGCCCTCACCAATACCCATGATGCGCCCAACCTCTCAACCAAGTTCGGGTTCACCTTATACCTCAACATATAACTTGGGCACTACTGAAATATATTCACCTTCCTATGCACCCTATGGATCATTTCCACAAAACAATCCGTACTTCTCATTTCCTGGTCCTCCACAGCCGGTTTATCCTCCACATGGACAACCACATGCCGGCATTAACTTTGTTCAAACCTCTCCCATTCAAAAGCTTCATACTTTTGAACAATTGAATACATAAAATCCACCCCATCAATCGAATAATACCAAGAAGAAAGGAAAAAACTGAAACGATAATAATCCAGGACCAGGAGGAAATAACCCCCAATAAAACCAACCTGTTGGGGGAAACCAAAATCAAGGCAACCAGAACCTCCAAGGGGACAATAAAAACAAAGGCCAAGGGAACAAAAAAAACAGCCTCAGGATGAACTTCCCTTGTGCTCTTTGTAGTGAGTATGGACATTATACTCACCATTGTCCCCAAATTTCTGACTTAAAACGGATGAAAGAATCCATGAATGTGCCACGTCCTCCAGCACTGCCTACCCCTCAGTAGACCCCACAACAGTACTTGCAACAACCACCCCCGACCATGCTACAAAACCCTATTCCACACCAAGGTGTGATGAATACCCAACAGGAGGTACACCCTGCCCCACCACAAATGGGGCAGTATCAAAACCCAGGGCCCATCCACCCTGGAAATCTGGTTGACGACAATATCCTCCTCACCAGTGAAAAAGATATTATTTTGCAAATGTGCGGTCGTTAATACGACGTGCTCCATTAATCTACTCCAACCACCTCGAAAGAAGATCCAACTACAACCAGACAACCTTTGATGATTCCACGCTCTAATATTGGACCTACCATTCGTATACCTCACATTCCATTGCGACAAAATGTCAATAACCCTCAGGCTAGGGCATCACATAATTACAGCCTGGTCGATGACTTAGCATAGTATCCTACAGCCATGTCTGTATTGGAGGTCCTCCAAACATGTCCAACTAAGTGGAAATCCTTGCTTTCCACCTTGGGGGAAGTTGACCCAACTGATACTAGACTCATCACATTTGATATAGATAGTGGAGAACCACGCCTCCCTGCTTTGGTAGCTTTCCAGATACCAATAAAGATACATAACATCATAATTAATTGGTGTATCATGGATGAAGGTGCATCCACATGCATCATGTCCAAAACAGTATGGTAGAAACTTGGCTCCCCTGAGCTAGTACCATCTGCCATCACCCTAAGAGCCTATGACAACTGACCCTCGTCCCCTGAAGGGATCTTCCAAAATGTCCCCGTCGAACTCAGGGGAAAAACCATCCTCATCGACATTGAATTTATCGATGCCCCACTTGATTAAAATACATTTTTTGGATGTAGCTACATGTACGCTATGAAGGAAATAACCTTTTATGTGTTTTGAACGATGATGTTCGCCCATAACGGGAAGATCATCACAATCGATCAAATCACACATTATGAGCCTAACCATTCCACCAACATTGATAAAATTATTCCCCTTGTCCGCACTAGCATGGAAACTTATTCAGTCATTGACATGGGTCCCAGAGTTTTCAAAGATCCATCCTTGCTGGGGACATATCATGGAGCACCACCCCTCCTACACCCTTCAACACAAGTGTGTGTAGTATCTTCTAATGGAACAGATACTGACGATACCATTCCTCCCACTGAGGCCTCCCCTTACATCGACGTTCTATGAGTTGAAGAACTATTACCTCAAGAATTCCTTGAGAACCCTACTGCACCACTTATCCCTGATCCCCCCCCCTCTAGGAGCAAATCCTGGTTTGGGAGACGATCCCTGAAGCCATTACACAAATTCCCTTCTTCTACCCCCCACCTAAAGTCCAAGAATTCCAAGTATCCACGACCCTTACCCTTCCAAATATGGTTCTTTCCATCCCTGTATGGTATCTTTACCCACTCGCGATGGTTCCTCAACCATCTCTCCCTCCTCATCCAGAGGGAATTTCGATGCAGATTCCAATACAAACTCTGTCCACACCACCCTCACCCATAATTGCTGGCACCAATGCCACTACTGGGGGAAGACAAAAGAAGAAAGAGCCCACAAGTCCACTTCCCCCCCGAGTTCAACCTCCTTGCTCCCTATGCGAAAGAGAGGGACACCCCACTAATAGATGTCCTACTCTTCCCGAGTTACACAATCTAATCCAACTCCCTTGAGTAACCACATCGCTCACCTATTCACCAAGAACGTCTAGTGCTACTACTACGTCCACCACTGCAGGAAGTAAAGGGTTGTGAACCAAATTTGCTTGTGCCATCTTTTCATAATATGGCCACTACACTCATCATTTCCCAGCTCTACCTTAGTTTCCCTAGACACTAGCCACAATATGCCAAACCTCTCGACAAGATCCCTCTTCACCACCCCTTACTAGTGCTCACATTACTGACATTCGATATGTCTCTTCATCAATCCTTGAGCAGATGAGATGTCATTGCGCTCTTTGTGATTCACTTTCTCACTTCACATACCGATGTCCTTTTATTCTTGCATACCACGATCATCATTCAACTCCCATTCAACCACATCCGACCACCTCACCACTGGTACTGCACTCTCTAGATATTGTCAATATTACCTCCCTTGAACCTGAGTCACTTCCCATCCCTCCATGGTTCACAGATCGATTGTCTGAGGACATTCCCCCGAATCCTCCCAATTCTCTAGTAAATTTCCAACAGGAAATCTTTTCCCCTACCACATTTTATCACCCACAGTGCTTGGAAATTTGGTTTATGTCAAGCGAGGCATCACACCCTGTATGCGATATTCCCTCTACGTCTTCACCACTTGAGGAAAATCACACTTTGACAATCCCCCCGGTCACCTCCTCGGACCCCCTGTATTCTCGCATTTTCCTATACGATGAAGATATCCTAGAGGAACTCACTACCCCCGATTTCCCATGGAATGCGCTCCATCACCAAGCGATTTTTCTCCCACAGGAGGCATTTCACCCTCCTAGCCAAGCCTCCATATGTGCAATCAAAAACACGGATTTTATTCCTTCAGGGAATATAGACTAGTTCAACAACGCTATCCCTTCCCCAGATGCTTTTGAAGAAGGCAACATGGCCAATATCTCCCCCACCGTCAAAATCGACATTTCCATCAAACTAGGAATTGTAGAAGAAATCACCATTGGTGCCGCATGCTCCCCTGAAGAAATCACACCTTACAAAGCTCTCTTTCAGGAATACCAAGATATTTTTTCCTGGTCTTATATGTAGATTGCCGACCTCGATCTTTCTATAGTCAAACATCGCATCGACACATGGACATATGTTGCCCCAGTTCGTCAAAAGCAGTGCCCCCTACACCCATCCAAAGCTGCCACTATAAAAGCTGAAATTGACAAGTTACACACTGCTGGGTTCATTTACCCCATTGCGTACACCTCATGGATTTCCAACATCGTCCCCGTTAACAAAAAACAGGGCACTCTTTGCATCTGCATTGACTTTCGCGATCTCAACCATGCTTGTCCCAAAGACAACTTTCCAACCCCTTTCATCGACCAAATTATCGATGATTGCGCCAACCATGAGGCTTTGTCCTTCATGGATGGGTTCTCCGGCTACAATCAAATCCAAATCCATCCAACACATCAATATAAAACCACTTTTACTACCCCGTGGTGTACTTTTGCTTATCGTGTCATGCCTTTTGGACTCAAAAACGCAGGTGCTATGTTTCAATGAGCCATGACTTATGTTTTCTATGATATTGCTTGCATCATCCTCGCTTATTTGGATGACCTCACTGCTCGATCCAAGAAGTGAACTGAAAATTTAGATGACTTATGCATCATTTTTAAACGATGTTGCAAGTACAATATCCGCTTGAACCCCCTCAAGTGTTTATTTTGTGTCACCGTCATACACATTCTTGGGTTCATTGTTTCCCAACACGACATCACGGGGGACCCCCTCAAGGTCCAAACTATCACAAAAATTCCACCACCTAGGAATTTATGTCAACTATAGAGCCTACAAGGAAAAGCTAACTTTTTACATCACTTTGTCCCAGATTACGCCACTCGCGCGCATGGTTTCCTCTGCCTTCTGCGTCATGATATCCCATTCTGATTGGATGAACATGCTCAAATTTTTTTTGATGATTTAAAATATGCCTTATCCAATGCCTCTTTGATTAGTCGTCCAAAATATGATCATGATTACATCCTCTACTTGTCAGTCTCAGCCGTCTTAGTAATAGGAGTCCTCATCCAATTAGGGAATGATGGGCATGAGCATGTCATTTACTACACCAGTAAAAATATTTCAGGGCCACCCCTGAAGTACAATCATGATGAGAAACTCGCCCTAGCATTTGTCCTCACAGTCCAAAATTTGCACCATTATATCCTGCTTTGAACTACCAAGGTTGTAGTAGATTCCAACCCCATGCAGTACTTGCTTAGTCACCGACAAATTAATGGGAAATTTTCCTGATGGATCGTTATCCTCCAGGAATATGACCTAGAGTTATCAACTCCCAAAATAAAGAAAGTAGTTTTCCTCACCAAACTCATTACTACTTTTCCCTCGAACGTCAAAGCCTTCCTCGTCAATATGGATTTCCCTGACAAACATCTCTTCTTCATCCCCTTCGATGACCCTTGGTATGGAGACCTTCTCATCTACCTTTGGACATAGAATTTTGGGTTTCACCTCTCATGAGACAATCGTCGATGCATTCGCTATCAGGCCCCTCGATAACTCCTCATCGGAGACATCTTATATCAATTTGGGGTCAACACCATCCTTCACCGATGTCTGACCATCGACGAAGCTGACAAAGTCTTGAATGATTTCCATAGCGGCGCTTGCGGTGGTCACCTCTCGGGTATGTCCACTGCCCAAAAAATCATTTGAGCATGCTACTTTTAGCCCACATTGTTTCTTGACTGCATCCATGCTGTCAAGTGATGTAACAAATGCTAGCTCTATGCAAACAAAGCACGAGCACCACCAGCTCTTCTATATCCAATCATCACCTTTGACCCCTTCTGCAAATGGGGCAAAAACTTTATGACTTGCAATCCTCCATCTAGTAATGGATACAAGTACATTATCGTGGAAGTAGATTAATTTACCAAATGAGCCGAAGCCATTCCCACCTTCAACAATGCCACTGAAACGACAGCGCGTTTTTTCTTCAACCATGTCATTACCTGATTCGGAGTCCCACTATAGTTAATGTCCGATCACGATAAACACTTTGAGAATGAGATCTTCACCAAAATATCCTCAAAGTTAGGCTTCTCCCATGAGTTTTCCTCCCCATACTAGCCTCAGTCCAACAGACAGGTCGAGGCTATCAACAAATTCCTCAAAACCATGCTACAAATGTACCGTCAAAAAACATAAGACAAACTGACATCATATGTTTTTTTCCATGTTATGGGCTTATCGAATGACAATCAAAACTACCACCAGTTTTACACCGTTCCACCTCGTCCATGGGATTGAAGCCACCCTCCCTATCGAGTGTGAAATTCCCACGTTATGCACTGCCATCGAGATATTACCTGACACTGCTCCAATGGATCAACGTTTGCTGACCTTAGAGTCATTGGATGAAGATCGTTGATCTTCATGACAGAACAATGAGGCAACTAAAAAATAGTCCAAATCCACCTTCGACCGCCATGTCAAATTTCGTTCATTCAACGAAAGAATATCATCCTAGCCTACGATATCTCCCACAATACTCTTGGCCATGGGAAATTTGAGTCATTATGGCATGGAGCCTACATTGTCCAACACTTCCTCACTAAATGTGCATACATCCTGGCCTCTTGAGAAGGATATCCTCTCAAAGAACTCATCAATGGGTTGTACTTAAAGAAGTTTTACGCCCGAGCCTAGCCATTCCACCTTAGGATTTTCCTTTGTACACATTTGTATATTTTTTAGTCTTATTTTTCGCCACCACTCCTCATGTCCGATCTATCTTCCATGTTATTGACATATGAATCCTTCATCAACCTACCACATTGGTTACGCTGACGGTACTAGCCGCTGGACATAGAATCTCGATTCGGCCGCTTGGGCCCTCTATACCCCCTCACATGTACTGCTCCACTTCAGTGGCATATGTTTGGGCTCAACCACCAAAAAAAAAGATGAATACGCCGTCGTCATTGGTATCCTCCCCGAGGCTAGTCACCACCACATTCGTCACCTTAATGTTCTATTATATTCCCAGCTTGTCTTCTTGCAGCTCAACAATGCATATCACATTTGTGATCCTTGCCTCTTTCGCAAATACCTGCAAGTTAGATTCCTATCTCGCAACTTTGATTCAATCATGTTTACACATATTCCAAGACAATTTAATCAAATATAAGATAACACAGCTAACCTAGTATTAGATTGCAATTTATCACATTAAAACATCATTATATATACATCATACATCTGTCACAACATATATAAAAGACATCATAAATCATCAAAAAAATCAACACATGAAATATCCAAAGACATATGTCCATATATATATATATATATATCATCAAATAGTGTCACCAGTGTTTACAAAATATAAAATACATCACCCGTAGGCCAGTGAGTCCCCTCACCCATATAGGTTCAAAATGGGTACCCCCTACCCTATACAAAATGAGTATCAACTACCCTATACAAAATGGGCTCTCAAGCATATAAATATATAAAACCGACATTCACGGTTCCCTAGAGCTCCCCCTAGGTCCTCTGTCAGCTAGAGGCACCCCACCAGCTGGGGGCCCTCTAGGTCCAGGGGGTAGCCAACTAGTCATTGCTTCCCCCGCTACAACTGCTCGACGGATCAAGGTCCGCCACTTTGCCGACACACCCACAGACTGCTCCTGGACCCTCTCATCCTGGATGTGGGCCCACATCCCCTCCGACACACCCTATAGAACCTACTCGAACTGTCGACGTAAGTCCTCCATCCCCCCTTCGGCCTCTGCTTGTGGCTCATGCACTGGTCTAGCACTAGTGTCATCTAGTATCCACCTCTTGCCTGCCCTCGACTCATGTGCTGGTCCAACACCAACATCATCTCATTTGCGCCTCTATCCTACCCGCGGCTCTGCACATGGTGGTCGCACTAGTCCCTAACAAGCCATCTCCCTGACCATCTCCGCCTCACGGCCTTGAGGCCCCACATCTGCAAAATAACACCAAAGGTAGAGTCAACATCCATATATACATATATAATCATATGCTACGCTATCAAAATCACTAAACATAAATACACAAACATACCTCTCTGATCCCAATCCTCCCTAGGAGGCAACATCATGTCAGGGTCGTGTCGGTAGTCCATACCATTGTATGGGTACCGTAGTATCACCTGTGGCATATGTCGCCACATGCATGCCACCATGGCCATAAATTATTGGCCACCCTCTCCTCCCCCATTTCAAGCTATCACATGGGCCCACTTCATCAGACGTGGCTCTCGCGGCCCTGGAGGCACCAACAAAATCCTCGAGCACAAAAGGGGAACCCTATCCAGAAACCAGGCCACCAGGATAGACGCAAATGAAAAGTCACTGGAGTCAGTGGTCCGACACCAGTGAATCTTCCCCATCATCCTGGAATGCAACATCAGCCCCCAGGAAAAATTGTCCCCATCCAAGACCCTCTCCACGATCCTTAGTTGACCTCCTGTGATCCACTGAGTCGCCAAGGATCTATAGATCCTCACTACCATGGTGATGATTCACTCTATCATTATCTCATCGATCGCCAAAATACGAATGACTTAACCCGACATCAGATTCAGTCCCGAGTAGTGGCAATGCGCAAGTCAACCACTCTCTCATCCCCTGACAACTGGGGGTCAGTAGGAAGGGCCATCCCACAGAATGGGAGCCTCGTCAGAAAATAAACATCCTCAGCCCCCGAGAATGTCATATTCTTCCCTATGACGATGAAACACTGCAGATCCGTGCTCCACATAGCTATAAGATATTGCAACAGGAACTCCTGCGACCATATCAGGGGACAGTTGAAGAGCTTGAGCAACTCGTAGGCTGCCAAGTGTCTCTGAACGCCCGACTGCTCTCTCACTACATCTTGGAGACCCACCCAGTCTCTCTCTCTCTAGTGGACTAGCATAATTCTCTCCATTCACAAGATGATCACTTGCATCCACATAAAAACACTTGGTCAACTCTCATCATTCATCAAAAACATAAAAAAATTCAAAAATTCAAAAATTCAAACATCCTTAGCC
>JASDQU010100289.1:117211-144021 GCA_032191745.1 Picea mariana | reverse complement strand
ATAGATAGATAGATCTGCTTATGCTTTGTGTTAATGATATATATGGATGTAGATCTGACCTATGTGAATGTGCTTAGTCCTTGAATCTGCTAGATTTAATCTACCTCTTTATGATAAGTGCTTAGATACATCGGATCTGAGTGAATGATGCGATGCTCTGTTTTATCTACGCAGTAGAATAGTGGTTAAATATTGATGATCTGTCGGTGCTAAGTGCTTTGTTAAGTATTACAATCACAGATCTGTGTCCCAGCTAAGTTTGCAGACACCTGAGTCCTACAACCACCCCTACCTCTACCTCGGGTGAGACTTCATCTGCTTCGCAGGTGTTTCCAAAAGGGTCGGTAGTTAGGGATTTATTGGTGCGTTTTTGTAGCATTAAACCCTGGGTCTACGCCTGTGCCAATAGGATGACCATTAATTAGTGAAAGGCTCGAGGAGAACTCATATTAAAGCACATTAAATAGGGTTTACGGAGGATTATATTATCTCCCACCAACATTCATTCTTAACATAATTTGGAGCAAGTGAACATCTTCGTTGACTTATGGAAGCAAGTCATCCATAGTTTTGTGGAGATATCCTGAATATTTTTGGACGTGAAGATCAGAGCTTTCAGTGGTTCAGGGCATATTCCTATTATTCATCCCCTTCTGCCCAGAAGAAAATAATCTGGACGTCTGGAGTTGCACGCACAGGGTGTGTCCTGGAAGTTTTTGATTGCAAGGAATTGGTCGCCTGTTGCACTGAGAGATATATTCCAAGCCAACAGATCATCCAATTGTAGGAACATTCCCTTGTCCCTTTGTCACCTCAGGTTTTCCGTAAGATGTTGAGACTCCCAAGCCAACGCTCACCTTTAGAGGTGAAGATTGCAGGGAGTTCTTAAAAAATAATGACAATGGACTTGACCTCTTAACTGAATTCCTGGAGAACCCAGCAACCGTCCCCGAGGACATCACAAGATTGCAGGTTGGTGCATTCAAAAATCCCTTTCGGGAAATTGCATGGCTTTTTACGAGAATAATAGGACAAGACACCATGACCAACATCTCCTGGAAGATTATTTACATTCTTTATTTTACGGTCAAGGAACATGCCATCTTAGACTGGGGTAAGTTGATTTCCATTGAAATATCTTCCCAGTTGGCACAATACAAGAAGAATATATATATATTTTTATGTCATCTTATTTGGTCTTTGTGATAGCACATTGCTGTCAGTTCCCGAGATTATATATCCGCAAGAAGGTAAACTTTGAGTTTGACCTAGTAACCTTCTGGTATCAATCATTGTGGAGGCACAAGGACTCCCAACACTTTTATGAAGTCTTTAATGATTTGTCTCAGTTTTCAAAGAATTGTTGTTTGGAAAAAATGCTCCCTGGATGTCTGACCAAGCGAGTAAGTTCTTGGATAGGAAGGGGACACTAGAACAAATGGAAAATTATAACGTTATAAGGATTTTTGGATACAAATAAAATCCTTCCTTCCTTCCATGTCACATATCTGACAAAATGTTTGTTTCTAAGATAACAAGGCAATACACCTACTGGTTTCATTTTTTTCCATGAAAAGAGAATAAAGCAATTCATACATCTGCCTTGGAAATTCAGGGATTTCATATTCAGGAATATGAATAATATTAACGAATTCACGAGCCAATTCCTCAACCTCAATTAGAAATATGCTGAAAAAGTAAAAGGGTTCGACCCTAATGGTATTTTTGTAGAACACCTATTGGATGTCGATTTCAACAATTATTTCATTAACACTATCCTGAATGAAGATAGAGATAACGCCTCAGGCACTCCTTCTCATGACATAGATGACCCAGAGACAATTCTCAACACCAACGAGTCTTACAAGCAGAGAGGAAAAAGATCAGGTGAGAAAAGTGCCCAATCCTCGGCTGTCACGCCAAAGAGTACAACATCTCAGATCAATGCTCCAACAACCTATCCAAGTAAGAAAGTCACCCAAAGTTCTTTAGGCGGTGGAGGAGATAAGAACCCTCCTTCCAGAAAAATTGAAAGTTCTCATAAACTTCCCGTGAGGAAGAAACGAAAAAAACATTGTGCAAGAAGAGGAGGGACCTCGGGGAGAAAGTGATATCCACGATCTCTCCGTCGAGGATATGGAGCTAAAAATTGACATTGAGAAAGTGTTCCCCAAAGACGACCAACTAGAGAACACTGCTCCCCAAAATCCTCAGATGGAAATAATTGGGACCGATACCTTTGATGAAGAAGAGTATTTTTCATTTCAGAGTGTTGTTTTTGACAGTGAATCCAAAAATTTGATTATTGAAAAAAGAGATGTAAAGAATAAGAAGGGGAAATCTTGTTCAGAGATTAAACTACAAAACATGTAGCCTTAAAAAATCTCCCTAATACACCTAGCAACTGGTGTTTCTCTATACCACTCTATTGACGACCTTGAAGCAGAGAATGTCAGGTTAAAGGAACGAATCAAAGAATTGGAGGGAGCTCTAATGCCCCTTCCAATGCTATGTAGTCCTTTAACAATGATTGGGCCTGCCACACCTGTAAAAAATTTAAAAGGATCGAAAAGCCTTCTCACATTAGCCCGAGGCTATGTGGAAAATAATATAAATAAAAGAATGGAATTAATAACAGAGGCTTGGGATATGTCCAAGAGTATGGTCTCTTTTGGAACAAGAGCACATGCTTTTCATGAATATTTGCAAGTAGATTTTAACAATGAGAAAGGTTTCTACCTCGATGCAGTTGTACCATTTGGTGTTAAAGTTACTAATATGACATAATTGAGAAGAAGAGAGGAGGATCTCCCTTCCCCGAACTGAATAAAACAATTGAACGCATGCTGGAAGGGAAAGGTTAAAAATCTGAATGGTATCGTTGAAGCATGTAGCCAGGCCATAACTTGAAGAGAGGAACTATTCAAGAAGTTAACTAAGATATATCTAGATGGCAACACCAATGAAGTCCAAGACCTGAAATTGATACTCAACTCATTGTTTTTAATCAATCAAGCATTTGATGAACAAGTTGAGATGTTTAAAGGGATTTCATTTGAAAACTTCTATGGAATTCTTGAATATGGTGAAGATGACGTGGAAAACTTGCTAGTTGATTATTCTATTAAAAACCAAGATATTTAAGAAGCATTGCACACCATTTCTATTGATCTAAGGGACTTGGAATGTGAACTCTTCAATATAAAAATCCAGCATGAAATCAACGTGGCACCAATGAGGAGCTACATTGAGGAGTGGTTCAAAAAGGATGTCGATAAGCTTACCAATGAAGGGCAAAGGATGGTTGAGACGGTTCCCATAAATACCAAGGAAAGCCATAAAAGGAAATCAATGAGAAAATGAAAAAACATGAGATACCATCATAGTAAGTTCATACTGATCACATCTTTCTATCTTTATCAAGATCTTCATCCTGTTACTCGACCTCTTTAAATAGAAAGGTTTAACTGAAGACTGATATTTTCCTTTTTCTTCTTAATAGGTCTTACTGTCTTCTGCCGCCCACTTTATTATTTCTAAGAACTTCATTCTTATACATATTTTCTTTATGGTCCGTAGGAGCCCTAATCCCAGTCATTATGACAAACACATTTTAATTTCAGAGAATATGTATTGAACTATATATTTTTTTAGAAATTCCACGAGAACTATTTTGGGAACAATCTCGACTATACTTTGTAACCCATTTTTTATGAATATAAAGTATTTGAGGTTGATCTATCATTATCTTCATTTGATCTACCCATGTATCACTTAGTCAAATTTCTCTTATGCAAGCCGATCATTTTCTTTTAATTTTTATGTGATCATAAATCTTTATCCCTACTATGATGGATGAGAGGAATTCTGTTTATTTTCTTTAAATGTATGAATGTGTGTGTTTCCTGGTCCATTCTCAGGAATTCTCCTTTTAAAAAGAAAATAAAAATAATTTCCGTTTTCTGTTATATCTATTTCATTTCTTAACGAACTTCTTACAAAATTCCCACATTTTATAAATCTCAAACAAAGGAGTACCACCTCTATAAAAACGAAGGAGGATTCACATCCTCGTGAGGTTTCCATTTCGGTCCTGACGGATTCAAGCGTTAATGGATGATTGCTTCTTACTTGAACAAATAATTGGGCCTGACCCAAAACTAAGAGTGTACCTGGACGTGGACTTGCAATCTGTGCTATCACCATCCCAATATGAATCTTTGAAGCCTATGAGATCTAATGCACAACTATATGCATAGTGAATCCCATAAATTATGGTTCCCGAAATATATCTGAGGATGTGCTTGGAAGCCTTCCAATGCAGATCATGGGGTTCTTGCATGTATATGGAAACTTCTCCTACTGCATATGAGATATCTCGATGGGTGTGGGTGAGATACAAAAGAATCCCCACCAATTGTCGATACAAAGTGCTGTACACTAATGGTGTATCACCTCCATCCTCAAGTATGATCCTAGATAAGAAGGGTGTAGGTGCAGACTTACAGTATGTCATGTGGAATCTATCCAGAAGATCCCTGACATACTTATCCTGAGAAAGTTTGATGTTGGAAGCATCTTGACTGATCTCAAGACCAAGAAAAAAGTGTAGTGGACCCATGTCCATCATAGAGAACCTGTCATGCAAAATATCTTTGACCAAAGAAATGGCTGAAGTAGAGCTACCAGTGATCAAAATATCATCAACATAGAGTACTAAAATCATCACAGAGTCAGTAGTCCTCAACATGTACACATTGGAATCATATTTACATTTAACAAAGTCATGTGAAAGCAAGTAAGGATCCATATTTGCATACCATGCTCTAGGTCACTTCTTGAGGCCATATAGAGACTTCTTCATTCTGCATACTAAAGATGATTTCTGAATGAACCCTTGCGACTGCTCCATGTAGATTTCCTTTGAAAGGTCACCATGAAGAAAAACATTCTTCACATCCATCTGGTGAAGTTCCCATCCTTTGGCTACTGCAATGTCTAGAGCTAAGAGAATGTAGTCCATATTTGATACAAGAGCAAATGTCTCGTCATAATCTATCCCATGAATATGCTGAAATCATTTTGCAACTAATATGGCCTTGTGCCTTCTCACCTGACCATATGATGCTCTATTGGTCCTATAGACCCATTTGCATATGAAAATTTTTCTCCTTGGTGGAAGTGGAAACATATCCCAAGTTTGATTCTGTAGGAGAGAGTCATGATCCTCATGCATGGCTGCTTCCCATAGTGGATTTCCAAAAACCTCACTGTAGGTATGTGGATCAGAGAATTGAACCATGTAGAAATGCATGGTCATCACTGGTTCAGAAGATGAAAGTACATGAGAAGGATCCACATGCTGAGATCAAGTCCTCCTCGAATCCAATGGATCCCCTGCAAGGTTTCCTGCTTCCTGAAGTGTGGACTATTCCCACTTGGGAATTTTCTAAACCTCTGACGTTGGATCCTCATTTGGCTATACTACCTACTCATCTTCATGTATAGAATCCTCTCAATATGTGTCTGAATATGTATCATCTGAGTGTGTGGAATCATCATCTCTGATGTCTGGAAGTGATGGAAGCACAAGAGTCTCTGCATGTTTCACTAGAGGTGGATGCAAAGGACTCTCCTCAAATTTAACACTGCGCTAAATGATGAGCCAGTATGTAGAGGGATTAATCAATATGTACCCCTTCACATCTTCTGGATATCCCAAAAAAATGCAATGTGTGCTTTGTGGATCTAAGGCTTTCCTCTTTTCAGAAGGAATATGGGCCCATGCTCTAGATCCAAAGATGCAGAAGTGTGTGACATCTAGTTTCTCACATGTCCAAGCCTCAAAAGGTGTTCTATCCTCAAAAAATATGCGAGGTGCTCTTTTCTGTATATAAGAAACACAATTAAGTGCCTCAGCCCAAAGCTTGGAAGGAAGTCATCTTGCATGTAACATGCAACTGGTCATCTCCTTGAGAGACATGTTCTTCCTTTCAAAAACTCCATTCTACTGTGGAGTGTATGGAACTATGTGCTGCAACTGGATACCAACTTCACGAAAAATATTCTAAACATCTTTGTTGATATACTCCCCCCCATTGTCCGTATGGAGGATCTTGATTTTCTTCCTAGTTTGTGTCTCTACTAGAGCTTTGAATTTTTTGAGATGCTTAAAAACTTCAGACTTTTGTCTGAGAAAATAAACCCAAGTATAGCATGAGTAATCATCAATAAATGTAAGAATATACCTTTCTTTGTTGATGGACGGATGTGGAAATGAACCCATGAGATCACTGCAAACAAGCTCCAAGGAAGAGGAGGCTCTCCTTGCCTTCCCCTTTTCAAACTTCTCTTCATGATGCTTTCCAAGAATTCATCCTTCGCAAACCCCTTCAGAAAAGTGAAGTCTGGAAAGCCTTTGACCATTCCTTGCTTGGAAATTCGTTGCATGTACCTAAAGTTTAAATGACCAAATCTCTCATGCCATACTCTATTACTATCATTAACATGTGTAAGTAGCAAAGAGGAGTCATAGTCAGTATAATTAGTGAACTTATACAACCATTATTTGTGATCTACCTCACCAACTGCAATAATGGATTTGTCATGCATGTCAAGTACAATAACTGAATCTGATGTAAATTCAACCCTTTTACCTGTTTGAGTGATCTGGTAAACTGAGAGCAGATTTATAGAAATCTATGGAACATGTAAAAAATTCTCAAAACTTCCATTAGGGAGTTCAAATCTTCCCTCTCCTGCAACTGCTATTGGAGTATCATCCCCCATGGGAATAGGAGGTCCAAAGCATGAAATCAAAGAAGTAAAAACTTCCTCTTTAGCTGCCATATGATGGGATGCACCATAATCTATAGTCCATGAATCATATGAGGAATTAGTTTCAACCAGAGCATGGTGATTACCTTTCTTAGGCGCATGGTCTTCTTCCTTCTTATTCTTCTTGGCTCCTTCATGAATGAAGTCTCCAAGGTTATTCTTTTGAAGTACCTGTGTCATAATATTGATTTGCTTCTTCATGCATGTGGATTCTTCATGATTCAGTTTATTTCAATATGTGAACTACTTTCCCTTCTTCTTCTTCCCTTTGGAATTTGAAGAATCTTTGGAACTTGAAGAATCCTTGAAGGGTTTGGAATATCCCTCCTTTGACTCTGGATGTAATAGCTCCTTTCATTTTTGCTTCGATTTTTGATTGGATGATCCTTTGCCATCATGCATGGTGAGTGCATGTGATTTCGGATCTTTCATAAGGCCCATCTGTATGAGTTTTGTCTGCTCTTGTGTGAGAGACTCAATGAACTAAGCCATCGTAGGAATTTTCCAATTGGCTCCCAAAAGACATCTGCCATAATGGAAATTGTAGACATGTACAATGTATTCTGGTCCTAGCTTGGCCAAGATTGTTAGAATAAGTTGTTTCTCTTGTGTAGACTTGTCAATACCACATTCATCCAATCTCAATAGCAAAGACTTAAATTTAGTAAAGAAATCTTGTATATTATCAAAACTTTTAGGGTCTAAGGTATTGAACTCTTCCTCAAGCATATGACCTTACATCTCAACTTGCTTTCCAAAGAGTCCTTCCAAGGTGGTCCATATCTTGTTTGGAGTCTTTCATGCGGTAACATGAAACCATAGATCACTGGAGATTAACTCAAGAAGTAGTCCTGTGGCCTCATCCTTACAGTTCGCCCATCTGGTCTTCTCAAGTGTTGATGTAGGCTCTGTTTCTGTCGCCATCATCAAATTATACAGTCATTTTCTTTTGAGTTGGAATGTGGCATTAAAATTCAATTCAAAATAGTTGTACGGTGTGAGTATTATCACCATACTTGATTGAAGAAGTTGCATCATCTCCATCCCTGCTATTGATTATGAAAAGATCCTGAAAACCCAGATCATGGATTCCGAGATATGATTGATGGTTATGTTGGAACAAAAATATTTTTTCAAATAATCCAGTTATCAAAAGGTTGAAGCCACCCACTCTTTCAAATAACAAAAATGATAACCATAAACCTCAAATATCAGATTTCAGGATTTCGCAGATCTAACGGTTGTACATATCAAAGATCTCAATGTCCCGACATGCGAAATAATGAAGTTGGGTTAAGTTTAATCATGATCATCGAAGAATTAAGCAACGATTATCACTTTTTAATGTATCATGCTTTCGTGATTCGGGAGTCACGCTTAGAGCAACCTTTGATTGTCTGATGTGCGAAGTGGCAAAAGTGACTTAAGATAAACCTGGTTAATTACAAGACTAATGATAATTAACGTTAGTTAATGGTTATAGTGACTTCGCGACTTGGCCGTTTTACCTTAGAACGACACCTTCGTAATATCGATGCTCAAGGTCATGAAATTCATAAACTAATCATGATCAATTAAAAAACTTAAGTCCGATCAAAGTTAATTAACCAAATCGTAATATCACAAATTTGGGGTTCATGGTCCAAGACTAAGAATAAAATCGTCCGAGACTACGAATGCCGAAAAATGATTAAGAACTAATTGAGATTAATTAAATGATTAAGAACTAATTAATTAATATCTTAAACAAATTTTAACCTGTAAATCTTACGGGTAAATAATTAAATGTTTCTATGATCATCCCAAGTCACGAAATATCAAACATTTATGGCATTTATAAGTGAATTAGAGAAATGATTGAAAGTAAGATCTTGTTTTATTTCCAAATATTTCTATTAAAAGAATTGAATGTTGTGTCAGCAAGGACCTGCACAGACTCGAGTACTCTAAGAGAAATAATTTTCGTTATTATTTGAATTTCATTCTAGTTTCACAGAGCCAGTTTAGCGAGATAACCATTGTTTGTATTTTCATCCTCTGTAACATGAAATATAATCTCAAGATTTTATATCATGGCTCCATGAAAAACGCCCAAAAAAACTGGCGAGAGTTCAGGTCAGAGTTTAGATATTATTTCTGATACCTCACCTAGAAACATCGACACAGTCAAAACATGGACACAGGTTTTCAACATCTTGCAATACGAGATGATAAACTGTCCAGACGATTCAAGTGACAACGAGAAAGAAGACTTGTATATCAAATACAAAGTGGTCACTCAGTCAGAGATGCAAAAGGTAGCAACCATGCCATAGATTTTCCCCTATTGTGATATGGTTAAATGGGCACTGGACCATGTAGATATCCTGACTAGGACAATATTTAACATGCAGAAGGTGGCTGTTGGGACATTTAGGTTGGAGCATCTGTAAGCGATGTACAAATTGTCCCCCACACCCAATTTTACTTATAATGATGAATTCTTAGAGGGTTTCAAAAAAAATGAATGCAAGCAATTTGGAAAAGGATTATTCGACTTGATCAAAGATTGGTGCTCACGCCCTGAAACGTTCAAAGCAGACACTCATGGTATATGCACAATGTCTTCATTACAGGCATAATTTATGTATATAGCGATGATGGTATGCGGGATTTATGGAAGAGAGAATACTTTGCATTTTTTGCTCCCATGGGTACCGCTTATCCACATAGTAGCAGAGGGGTACTCTTTCGACTGGGCTAAAATGTTGTCAGAGAGTCTGGCCAACCAAGTTATAGAATATCAAGCACAAAGGGTAAGTGGGAAAGAAACTTCATTTTTCATGTCTGCTTACATTATGGATATTGTTTGCTTCATGACGCCTTTTCCATTAATGATCTGGAGTTGGACTCCAAATAACACAGAGCCTATTCATGTGTACCACTCCAAACTCTAGGAAGATAAAGCCAAAGACTTCATCTATGAGATTTTCAACTGTGTAATGGTACCAATGCATGTCGTTATCTTCGACCATACACCTCCTAGGTTTTCAGATAAATTCGTGGAAAAATTAAAAGCGTGGCAGATTGGTACATAGAAGAACAATTCTTGCATATTAGGGTTTTTGGCTGCTTTGTTCCCCCATATGCCCTGCCGCTATTATTACCAGACAAGCTAGTATGTCAAGAAATTGCCAGGAAAACTGTGCTCGACGGGATAAGAAAATAACTCAAAGGAGTTCAGAAGAAGGTATGGCCATCCTTTCCCATACACATTGGTAAATATTCTTTATTAGATTTCGGCCATGCCAAAGTGGAGGCCATGACCTTGGAGGAAATGAAAATAGTAGACATTGAATTTAAGAAACACAATCCTCATAAGGTCATGGGTAACCATATGGCAAGTTGTGGTCTAAAAATATATGAACACGAAGATTTCCCCCATGACGAAATGTTACGAGGGGTGAGATCCTACTTAGAATTATTAAGTCGGGTTCAAGCACTGCTTCCCGGAGAGATGGTCAATTTCTATAAATTCCAGGAACACCAGAGAAGTGGCCTCCCCAAAGTTTTGTAGGGAAAAACCTCAAAACCTCCAGGCACACAACAAATAGAAGCCCAAGGTTCAACATATACAAATCCTGGTGAACAAAAAACTCAGGAGAACACAGAGGAAACAAAGACCTAAAAACAGAAAACTGAGATCCCAGGCTAAGAGGAAGGACTCCCATAGACAGATACACTAGTTAAACAGGTCAAGGATCAAACATAGACCCCTTCAAAATGGGTAGGAGACATACCCTTGTCTCCATCAAATGAAACAACCACAAATGATATCATGAAACAAGCATCCAAAGAAATCAACAGTCCCATTCCATCCGTCACACCCTTACAATCTACAAAGGGGAACCCCAATGCAGGGATAATATTTAAAGAAGATTTAACACCTATATCCATAGAAGAATTGCCTCCTAGCGATTTATTTTTTAGCAAGAAAAGGAAGGCCGTGGTGAAGCGAGAAACATACCAAAAAGCGAGTGCAACAACTAAAAAGTACATAATATTAATGGATGGAGAAGCCTTAGAAGAGGAAGAATTCACCGATGAGATAGAAGGAACATTGGGGGCTTATGCAACAACCAACCAATATTCAGTTGGAACCTTGAAGGAATGACTCAAACAAAAAGACTTGTTAATTAGCAAATTACAGACTCAGATGGAAACTATAGAAGCGAATGCTAGGAATGAGGCATGTAAAAACCTTGAACAAGTCTGAGCAGCCGATCAACAGAAAATCGAACAACTCAAATCTAATATTGAGAAAATGCAACAGTCGGCTCAAACAAGTCAAGAACAGATAAGTCAACAGGAGGAGTTAATAAAACAACTGCAATCTAAATTAAATTCTACTGAAAGCCAGGCATAGATATAGTGTTATTTGGAACTCAAGCCACAAAAATATGAAAGAAGCTAGAAGTAGCTCAACAGAGTCTACTTACTAAAGTAGAAATCATCCAGGATCATTTTCAGTTGATAGATCAAGCCTTAGACAAAATCACCTTAAGAGAGAGAAAAGCTAAGGTGGCTCGAAGTACTTTTCAGGAGGCTATTATATCAACGATGAAAGAGGAAATGTTCATCGCTTCTAGATTATCCATTCGAGAACAAACCAGAGGTAACATCCTATTAAAAGCATGGGAGCAGAATCTATCAGAGAACATAAAAATGGATAAAGAGGTGAGAGACTCTTGTGAAGAGATGTTTGGTCTAATAAATAAAAAATTGCTAGATCTCGATAAGGAGAATAGCTCTGGAATGTTGGGAAAAATTAACATAGTTAAACATCTGCTAGATATAAAGGAAAATGTGGAAAAATACCAAGTTGAACTATCTCAGATAAAACAGGTTGATATTTCCCAAATAGATAAATGGTTGATAAAACCAAACCTACAGTTATTTTCTATCATTATAGAAGACAAGAAAATAGGAGAAAGACTGCCACAGTTGGAATGGAAGTGCTACGCTTTTGAAGCAAATGACCAAACTGAACTTCCCAAGTTGATAGCCCAGTTGGTAGAAAAGTGTGTCAATTGTATTGAACATGGGAAAGGGAAGACTTCTAGAGGCCAGTAATACAGTTGCTTATTCCATCCTATTTTGGAGCTAGAGGACAAAGACAGGAAAACACCCCACCAGCATGAAGGAAGACAAGGGATAATGAAGTGAAACATTTCATATTTTCATTTGTAACCGAAACTTTTATAATGATAGGATTCAAAACGTTTTAATCTAGTATAAATATACATTTTGAGAAAGAAACCAGGGCTTCTTTTTGCCGATTGTAAAGGAGAAGACTCTCTTTAATGAGAATTAATACAAATGTAGGCCAACGATTCTACATCTCGTCTATTCTGAGTTATGTGTTCTTTGTCTTTACATATTCCAACGTACTTTCATATATTTTCTTTGATGAATGCAATCACAATTTAGTGCAACCTCTACTGTGGTTATGTTATACTCAATAATCTAATAAAAAAGATATTTTCCTCTGTAATCACTATTAGTTAATACAAGACCTGCATGTTAATTAGATACTATATTTTATACTTCATTGAAGATTACATCAATCACTTTCTTGTTCTGTTACAAAGTAATATTCTTCAGCATTTGATGCCTTTCTTTGATTAGAAACTTTATGTTTTTCTTTCCATTCATTCTATATTTTGATTTTAACTTAGGTGCGAGAAACAACCTCTGAGTTGTTATAATATTAATTCATTTTAAAGAAATTTCTCTTGTTATTTATGTGGTGAAAGGAAAACATAGAAACCTTTTCCTCATTTCCTAATGCCTGAAATTATAGTTGTAGCCTTAGTATAAAATCAGGAACAACATCTTTTTGGCGCCGTTGCTGGGGATGGAGAAACGAAGTTATTTTTCCTTGGGAGAACGACATTTTCAAGTTTCTTTCTTTGATAGTGAACAAAGATTGAACACATTATAAAGGCTAAGTTTTTATTATTCACTTGGTGACTCCACAATTTAAATAAGCTGGTATCCGGTCGAAGGAACACCAGACAAAACCCAGATGATAAGCAGACCACGCCTATTTCCGACCCTGAAAAATAACTGAAACCAAGAGTATTCCTTAAAAAAGCTATTGCAGTTTACCAACCTAAATCCACACAGTCTAAGGCTAAGGTTCCACTTGAGACCATAAACCCTAAATTAGTTCTACTCGAAATTAAGACTGAATCTCATTCGACTACCTCCTGTGTAAGTGAAGGTAAGACATCTACAGTAAAGTCTGTTTCGATTGATATCCCATCAGCTCTCGAACTAAATTTCCCAACCTCAAAAAGTCTAGAAGAGTATACCATACACTCGGATTCAACTCCTACAGGTTCTCCCATTTACATATTTTGCAAGTTAGAGGAACCGAGTCCCAGTATCTCGTTTCCCCCTTTTTTAGTTTTTTCGTCTCTTGATAAACGGTTCTCGAAATCTTTTTTTCTTCATCTCGAAGAAGCTAAAGGATCGTTATACATATTTGAAAACCTTCTTTATAATGTACCGGTTTCCTCTCCTAGAATATCTATGGTAGTTGTCGGAGGAGAAGGAGGGGGCGGTCAAGGTCCACTCCCACCCCCCAGGAGTTTCACTAAAGTAGTTGCCAGATACACTCCTTTGGTCCTCCCAGTACCCCTTCATGATTTACCTGAAAACTACATGAAAAACCTACCTAAGTTTACAAGGGAGGGAGACCTAACCACTGCGAACATATAAATTTCTTTGATCAATTTGTAGATATTCTTGGTCTCGAATACAAAGACTTCTATTCATGGTTGTTTGTTCAAATCTTCGAAGGACAGGTGAGAACCTGGTTTCAAGGTTTAGCCACAGGATCAATCGGATCCTACGATGAGTTATAAAATTCTTTTCTTAGGCAATGGGGTGAGAGGAAATATCACCTATACTACTTAACTGAGTTTGGAGCCTTAAGAAAGAAAAATTCTGAAACTGTTATTGAGTTCATTAAAAAAATTAATAAACTATATAACAAGATCCCGATTGAAGTGAAACCCTCCCAGCCTGTAGCCAAGGTAACTTTTGAAGGAGCTTTCAAACCTGATTTTGCACTATTACTAAGAGAAAGGAGGGCTGCCGAACTTACCCGAATGCAAGATGATGCCGTATAAATTGAGTCAAATATGATGGCTTTTGGAAAGTTAAAAGAAAAAATGGAAACGAGAAACAAAGAGACTAAACGATTTAGGGAACAAGCAGGATCCTCCGGGGATGGGAGGTCCACAGACGATAAGATGGATGATATGGAAAAGATAATAAAAGAACTATCAAATAAAATTTCAAAAATGGAACTAGATCAATCTAAAGCAGACCAGTTCGTCATTAGAGAATTCAGAAGGAACCCTAATCCCCAAATACAACAAAGACAGATTAAAAATGAAGATCAAAAAGTTCAGGCTCCTTTAAAAAATGAAAATTTTATAGGAGGAAATGACATGCAAGTTTTTGAGGATTTAGAAGATGATATGAATAATATCGGTGACGATTTCCAACAACCTCATTTGACTAGACAAGATTACGATAGGTCTTTAAATATGGAACATCGGTCGAATGAGAATAGCAACACAAATAATACAAAAGATTCTTCTTACCAGGGGATCGTCGGTACTATAATGGCCGAGCTCCATCATAAGTATAATCTAAGGTCTAAAACTAAAAACGTAACAACTACCCAATGAAAGAAAATCGTGCCAAGAGGCGAAGTATATGAGCCAACTCAAAGGGAAACTGAAATACAAAATACCAAAATAAAAGGAGCTGAGATCCAAACCGGGAGAACTAAGACAACTGAAACACAGACAATAGAAACAAAAACAACTGAAAATAAAGTAATACAAACAAATAAATCAGAAAAGAAGGAGACCGAAGTAGCAATCAGAGAAACTGAAAAACCTATAGGAGGTTTCAGCCTAGAAAATGAGATTAACAAAATCAAAATACCGATACCTTTGGTTGAACTGGCAAAGAATCCTGTTTACCGAAAACAAATCACCAAAATGATAAATTTTTTAGATATGGGAAGTCAGGATGACATTATAAATTTTGAAGATGATAAGCCTAATATAATTTTTGGTCCGCATTTTGAAGGGGCCAGAGATACCGTTGCTCCTTTCTACATTACACTAAATGTGCATGATCGTCTGCTACATAAATGCATGCTAGATTATGGAGCCTCATATAACGTGAGCCCAAGGCTATTATGGATAGACTTGGCCTCAAAATTACCAGGCCATACGGAGACCTGTATTCATTTGATTCAAGAAAAGTTAAATGTATGGGCATGATCAAAGACTTAGTAGTAAATATTGCACAGATCCCAGTAAAAAGTGTTCTGATGGATGTGGTTATTGCTGATATACCTTCGAAGTATGGTATGCTATTATCCAAGTCTTGGGGCGTTAAGCTTGGAGGATCCCTTCAGCTGGACATGACATACGCCACGATTCCCATTTTCGGAGGACAGTTCACCCGATTATACCGAGAAACATGGCTGGCATATACGGTAAGTGATCCACATAATCCTAGAAATTACCCTATTTATGTCGTTGATCGGGATCTTGGAAATTGTATTTTATCAATTGATGACGATATAGATGAATGTACTGAAGATTGCATAGAAAAAAATAAAACAGAAAAGATAAAATAAAGTGTATATAGTACTGGAATCTGGAAAATGTATTTCGATGGTGCTTCATCATGTGAAGGAGAAGGCGCATGAGTACTCTTTGTAGCACCTGGGGATGAGTTTATCATTCCTTTCTCTTACAGACTACAGTGGGACATATATTACATGAACAATGTCTGTGAGTATAAAGCCCTGGTCTTGGGACTAGAAGCTGCCAGGAAGCTAAACATTAAGAACTTGGAAATCTATGGAGATGCGGAATTAATTGTAAAGCAAGTAAATCAGTAGTACCAGGCCAAACACCCAAGATTGAGATATTATAGAAACTATGCCTGGGGTTTAATGGAATTTTTTTTCTCATCCGTTAATGTTCATTAGATTCCCTGTACAGAAAATATGCAAGCTGATTCATTAGCCAAAGAAGCCTCAACTTTTTCACCTCCTACAACTTTTAAACTTAAGTATCACATGGAGATGAGGCACAAACCCTTCATACCAAACAATATACAACACTGGCAGGTGTTCGAAGACGATGAATAGATCGGAAATTTCCTCGAAATGGTGGAAGATTTTGCCGAGACACATATTGACCAAGAAAAACAGAATGACCATGCTTGGATTATGAAAGAAGGGGAGGACCCACAAGAGTTCCAAGAAAAGATCGTGAATCATCACATGTTAGTACTAAAAAACAACCAAATCCCTAAAGGTCTAATCCCCTTAGAAATACTATTTGACCAAAATGACATGCCTCTAAAATCTACTTTGCAACCTCAACCAGAAGAAGTTGAAGATTGCGATACAGGTACCAAAGAAAAGCCTATAATAGTAAAAATATCAAAATATCTTCCTCCTGAGATGAAAGGTAAGTATGCAGATTTACTTGAGAAATATAAAGATGTTTTTTCTTGGTCTTATGATGAGCTGAGAACTTATGACACCACTGTGATCGAACACAAGATTCCTTTAAAGGCAGGTGTTAAACCTTTCAGACAGAAGCTCAGGCAAATCAATCCCATATTATTGCCCGTGGTCGAAAAAGAAGTAAAAAATCTCCTGGACTCTAAAATAATTGTACCACTCAGGTACTCTGAGTGGGTAGGTAATCTGGTCCTGGTTAGGAAGAAGAGTGGAGAAATCAGACTGTGTGTAGATTTTAGAAATTTAAATAAATCATCTCTCTAAGACAATTATCCGCTACCCAAAATGGATCATGTTCTAGAAAAAGTGGTCGGAGAAAATAGAATGTCAATGATCGATGGTTTTTCCGGTTACAATCAGATTGCTGTTAACAAAGGAGATAAAAAAAAGACAACATTCACCACCCCATGGGGTACATTTATGTATGACAAAATGCCTTTTGGTTTGATGAATGCAGGTGCTACTTTCCAGCGAGCTATGGATATCGCCTTCATCGGCGAAAGAGATAAATTCATCATTATTTATCTCGATGATCTATCTGGTTTTTCCAAATCTGATGAAGAACATCTAATCCACCTTAAGAAAACGTTCGAGAAATGCCGCAAATTTGGTTTGTCTCTAAATCCCAAGAAATATCACTTTGCGATGCAAGAAGGTAAACTCTTGGGCCATATTGTATCCTGGGACGGAATTAAAATCGATCCTAAAAGGGTCGAAGCTATTGACAATATAAATATTCCTAGAAATGTAAAATAAATCTAGTCATTTTTAGGGAAAATAATTTTTTTGAGGAGATTTATCCTGAACTTTGCTGAAATTGTGAAATTGATTACAGATATGCCCAAGAAGAACAACAAAGTTAAATGGATGGCCGAAGCAAAAGAATGATTTGCACACATCAAGAACATTATATGTGAAGCACCTGTACTGGCGAGCCTTGATTATCTAAAGGAATTTTTGATCTTTTCGTTTGCATCCGAACATACAATTGTGACGGTACTCCTCCAGAAGAACGAAGAGGGTTTTGAGCAATCAATAGCGTTTTCCAGTAAGAGCCTTAGAGACATGGAGTTGAGGTACGACATAATGGAAAAATGGGCATATGCCATGGTGAAATCACTAAAAGTTTTCAGAACCTACGTACTGAATTCCAAGATCATTGCATATGTACCCACCAGTTCCATTAAGGATATATTGGTTCAGCCTGATAGTGATGGGAAGAGGGGCCGATGGCTTGCTAAAATTCAAGAATTCGATCTAGAGGTAAAACTGACAAAGCTCGTAAAGGGACAGGGTTTATCTAAGCTACTAGCCGAATCAAATTTCAGAGCACTTGGAATAAATAACCTACAAGAGCATGAAGGATATTTATACATAGATGAATTCGACGACTAGATAGCTACAACCATAATCGAAGAGAATTTTGCATCTTCGGGTTGGTATAAAGACATAGCATCTTATCTTCTGACTCTGAAATGCCCAAACGATATGTCCCCATCTAATACTAGGACATTGAAATTGGATGCACGGTAAAGTATTGTATCTCAGAAAGCCAACTGTATTGGAAAGACCCTCTAGGTTTTCTACTATTTAGTAGAATCTGAAACATAAAGAGTTATAAATGAATTTCACGAAGGAATGTGTGGACGAAATCATGCATGGAGAGAAACAACCTATAAAATCATGAGAGCAGGATATTATTGGCCTAAGTTATTCATAAATGTGAATGCCAAAGTAAGATCCTGTAACTCCTGCCAATTATTTTCAGGCAAGCAGAAACTCCCGACGTTACCTTTGGTCTCGGTTAAAATGGAAGCCCCTTTTCAACAATGGGGGTTAGATTTTATAGGTGAAATCAATCCACACTCTAGCACAAAACATAGATGGATCCTGACTGCTACAGATTATTTCACCAAATGGGTAGAAGCTATCCCGACTAGGAAAGCGACAGATTCAGTGGTATTAAATTTCTTGGAGGAAAATATATTATCTAGATTCGGCTGTCCCCGGAAGATAGTTACAGACAATTCTCAGGCATTCAAATCTATGGAAATGGTTAGATGTTTCCAAAAATACAATATTGTGCTGGGTCATTCTACAACGTACTATCCTCAAGGAAATGGGTTAGCTGAATCATCAAACAAAATCTTAATCACCATAATAAAAAAGGTTTTGAACGAAAATAAGAAAGCCTGGCATGTGCATTTGAAATATGCCTTGTGGGAAAATCAGATAGGCACCAATAAATCGATCGACACTTCTCTATTTCAAATGGTATATGGGACCGATGTGGTACTACCCATAAATTTGGCTCTACCTGTAATGAAACTTTGGCAAGATGAAAATGAAGAACCAAATCATGTCACAAGAAGAATAAATCAACTGATCGAAGTTCAACAAAATAGGGCTGAAGTGGATGAAAATCTTTAGAAATATCAAGACAACACTAAATCCCTATTTGATCATAAGGCTAAAGATAGGGAATTCCTCCCTGGTGACTTAGTTTTGAAATGGGATGCTAGCAGAGAAGATTCCGCCAAACATGGAAAATTTGATCATATCTGGTATGGACCATTCAAAGTTACAGCCTTCGAAGGGAAGAATTCATTTCTGCTAGAAAATTTGGACGGTAAAATCCTCAATGCCCCTATCAACGGGCGTTATATTAAGCACTATATGCAATAAAAAATTTCCAAAATCCCATTGTATATACCAGTTTGTGTTTCCTGTTTTTTACAGCTTTTAGGTAAGTCTTACTTCCATCGAAAATAAAACAGGTTAGTGATTTCATAGAAAAGTAAATGTAAAATAATTTACACATTGAACGCTGTGACCCGTAAAACCCTGACACTCTTCATGTTGTTTTTATGCAGGATTGTTTTCGATAGCTCAAACATTACAAAGGAGACAAACAAGTGGTTGTATATAATAAATATTGGTTATCCCGAAACATGTGATAAATAAATAATTTACTTAGTAGAGGGAGAAATGGCGAATCAAAGGTATGAGTCTCTAAATTATTTATATTTCCAAAGAATATCACCTGGTGAAACAACGGTCTTATATGTATAAAGATACTTGCTAGATGTATTATCAAAAGAACGATTTTTCAAAATAAAATCATAAAAGCGATCATTTGGATAAAATTAAAATAAACGGAAACAAAAGAAATAAAGTGAACTCAGAGAACATTTTTCAAGAGTCGGGTTTGCGTAATAACAACCACATTTATGAAATCCGAAACCCCTCTATCACCTTGATCAAATATTTGGTATTATTCCCCTTGAATCCAGATGCCTCCCCATGGCCTCCACAGAGGAAGGAGGGGTCACACTTTACCTCTGAAAGCTGACAAACGAATCATTAGAAAAAGGGCAAGTCCTCATGGCTCCTCAGGCTCCTACTGAACAAAAGTATGTATAGGCTAATCCTAACTCTCTTAGTTCTTTTAACAGGTTTTAAATGATTAGTCTTGCTCAGAAGAAGGCCCCTAGAAATAAAAAAAAAACCCATAAGTTTTCCTACAGACTAAGGTGTTTTGAAGGTCAAAAGAAGACTTGTCTAGAGTAATCAAAGTGAGGTAACATACCTCTGTTGCCAAAATTATTAACAGATATCACCCCTAGTATACTTTATACAAATTGATTGCCCCCACTTCATGTTTTAAAAAGAAAGTATAAGACATATGGTGAAAGGAAATTCACAAATGATTTCCCCCATATAGTCCAAAAAAAAGAGAGACGATGAAAGGAAATTCATTAAATGATTGCCCTCATCTCGACATTTAAATGTAAAGTTACAAACTGGAGTGGTGAAAGGAAATTCAATAAAGGGAATCAAATAACTTCACTAGGGCACTGAACAGGCTCGCCGATAGTGAAGCAATGTCTAAGATATCTGTAAGGATGTTATACATGAATTATATTGTACTCTAGTGACCAGTTTTCTTTTCGACTAGATCTACATCTCAAATTCACGTGGGAATCCTTGATTAAAAAACACCAAAATTACTTTGACTTGATGCAAGAAAGATCAACAGAACCTGTTAGAATTCCTAAGGTTGTTTTTATTATCTTATGCAGACTCAGAATCAGTTTCAAGGAAGAGGAAGTCATTGAAGGACCTAAAATTGAGATTAGTAAATGATTAAGTTTCGAAAGATTTTAGAGATAAAGATGAAACCTTAGATTTTCTCTGTACCCTCTTTCTGAAAACATTTCAAAAAAATAAAGTAATGAATCCATTTACCCAATAAAGGCACGTGGTCTACTGTTCTTCTCGTCCCGCAAGGAGACGAGATCCCTAGATGGAGCCTATGTTGGAACACACATATTTTTTCAAATACTTCAGTTATCAAAAGGTTGAAGCCGCCCACTCTTTCAAATAACAAAAACAATAAGCATAAACCTCAAATCTCAGATTTTGGGATTTCGCAGATCTAACGGTTGTACATATCAAAGCTCTCAATGTCCCTACATGCGAAATAGCGAAGTTAGGTTAAGTTTAATCATGATCATTGAAGCATTAAGCAACAATTATCACTTTTTAATGTATCACGCTTTCGCGATTTGGGAGTCATGCCTTGAGTGACCTTCGATTGTCTGATGTGCGAAGTTGCGAAAGAGACTTAAGATAAACCTGGTTAATTACAAGACTAATGATAATTAACGCTAGTTAATGGTTATCGCGACTTGGCAGTTTTATCTTAGAACGACACCTTTGTAATCTCGATGCTCGAGGTCGTGAAATTCATAAACTAATCATGATCAATTAAAAAACTTAAGTCTGATCAAAGTTAATTAACCAAATCTCAATATCGCAAATTTGTGGTTCATGGCCCAAGACTAAGAATAAAATCGTCCGAGACTATGAACGCTGAAAAAGGATTAAGAACTAATTGCGATTAATTAAAGAATTAAACTGGGTTAATTAATATCTTAAACAAATTTTAACCAGTAAAGCTTACGGGTAAAGAATTAAATGTTTCTACAATCATCCCAAGTCACGAAATATCAAACATTTATGGCATTTATAAGCGAATCAGAGAAATGATTGAAAGTAAGATCTTGTTTTATTTCCAAATCTTTCTATTAAAAGAATTGAATTTTGTGTCATCAAGGACCCGCACAGACTCGAGTACTCTAAGCGAAAGAATTTCCATCATTATTTGAATTTCATTCTAGTTTCACAGAGCCAGTTTAGCGAGATAACCATTGTTTGTATTTTCATCCTCTGTAACATGAAATACAATCTCGGGATTTTATATCATGGCTCCACGGAAAATGCCCAAAACAACTGGTGAGAGTTCAGGTCAGAGTTCGGATATTATTTTTGATACCTCGCCTAGAAACATCAACACATTCAAAACATGGACACAAGTTTTCAACATCTTGTAATACGAGATGATAAACTATCCAGACAACTTGAGTGACAACGAGAAAAAAGACCTGTATATCAAATACAAAGTGGTCTCTCAGTCGGAGATGCAAAAGGTAGCAACCATGACGTGACTTTTCCCCTATTGTGATATGGTTAAATGGGTGTTGGACCACGTAGATATCCCGATTAGGAAAATATTTAATGTGCAGAAGGTGGCTGTTGGGACATTTAGGCCGGAGCATTTGCAGGCGATGTAAAAATTGTCCCCCACACTCAATTTTACTTACAATGCCAAATTCTTATAGGGTTTCAAAAAAAAAAAGAATGCGAGCAATTTGGAAAAAGCTTATCCGACCTGATCAAAGATTGGTGCTCACACCATGAAAAGTTCAGAGTGGACACTCATGGTATATACACAATGTCTTCATTATAGGAACAATTTATGTATATAGTGATGATGGTTTGAAAGCTTTATGGAAGAGAGAATATTGCGCATGTTTTTCTCCCATGGGTACCGCGTATCCACACAGTATCAGAGGGGTACTCTTTCTATGTAAGGGGGTCTGCTTACATTATGGATGTCGTTTTATTCATGAAATCTTTTCCATTAATGAGCTGGAGCTGGACTTCAAATAACTCAGAGCCTATTCATGTGTACCACTCCAAACTCTGGGAAGATAAAGCCAAAGATTTCGTCTATGATATTTTCAACTGTGTAATGGTACCAATGCATGTTGTTATCTTCGACCATCCAACTCCCAGGTTTTCAGATAAATTCATGGAAAAATTAAACAACGTGGAAGAATGGTACACAGAATAATAGTGCTCACATATTAGGGTTTTTGGCTGCTCTGTTCCCCCATATGCCCTGCTGCTATTCTTACCAGACAAGCTAGTATGTCAAGCAATCGCCAGGCAAACTATGCTCGGCGGGATAAGAAAAAAACTCAAAGGAGTTCAGAAGAAGGTATGACCATCCTTTCCCATACACATTGGTACATATTGTTTATTAGACTTTGGCCATGCCAAAGTGGAGGCCACGACCTTGGAGGAAATGAAACTAGTAGACATTGAATTTAAGAAACACGATCCTCATAAGGTCATGGGTAACCATATGGCAAGTTGTGGTCTAAAAATATATGAACACGAATATTTCCCCCATGACGAAATGTTCTGAGGGGTGAGATCCTACTTAGAAGTCTTAAGTCGGGTTCGAGCACTGCTGCCCGGAGAGATGGTCGATTTCTACAAATTCAAGGAACACCGGAGAAGTGGCCTCCCCAAAGTTTTGCAGGGCAAAACCTCAAAACCTCCAGGTACACAACAAATAGAAGCCCAAGGTTCAACGGATACAAATCTCGGCAAAAAAAAAACTCAGGAGAACACAGAGGAAACAAAGACCTCAAAATAGGAAACTGAGATCCTGGGCCAAGAGGAAGGACTCCCAGAGACAGATACACCAGTTAAACAGGTCAAGGATCAAACAGAGACCCCTTCAAAAGGGGTAGGAGACACACCCTTGTCTCCATCAAATGAAACGACCACAAATGCTATCATGAAACAAGCATCCAAAGAAATCGACAGTCCCATTCCATCCATCACACCCTAACAATCTACAAAGGAAACCCCAATGCAGGGATAATATTTAAAGAGGATTTAACACCTATCTCCATAGAAGAATTGCCTCCTAGTGATTTCTTTTTTAGCAAGAAAAGGAAGGCCATGGTGAAGCGAGAAACATACCAAAAAGTGGGTGCAACAACTAAAAAGTACAGAATATTAACGGATGGAGAAGCCTTAGAAGAGGAAGAATTTGCCGATGAGATAGGAGGAACATTGGGGGCTTATGCAACGACCAACCACTATTCAGTTGGAACCTTGAAGGAACGACTCAAACAAAAAGACATGTTAATTAGCAAATTACAGACTCAGATGGCACCTGTAGAAGCGAATGCCAGGAATGAGGCATGTAAAAACCTTGAACAAGTCTGAGCAGTTGATCAACAGAAAATCTAACAGCTCAAATCTAATCTTGAGAAAATGCAACTGTCAGCTCAGACAAGTCAAGAATAGATAAGTCAACAGGAGGAGTTAATAAAACAACTGCAATGTAAATTAAATTCTATTGAAAGCCAGGCCATAGATATAACAGTATTTCAAACTCAAGCCACATAAATACGAAAGAAGATAGAAGCAACTCAACAGAGTCTACTTACTAAAGTAGAAATCATCCAGGATCATTTTGAGTTGATAGATCAAGCTTTAGAAAAAATCACCTTAAGAGAGAGAGAAGCTAAGGTGGCTCGAAGTACTTTCCAGTAGGCTATTATATCAATGACGAAAGAGGAAATGGTCATTGCTTCCATATTATCCATTCAAGAACAAACCAGAGGTAACATCCTGTTAAAAGCATGGGAGCATAATCTATCAGAGAACATAAAAATGGCTAAAGAGGTGAGAGACTCTTGTGAAGAGATGTTTGGTCTAATAAATAAAAAAATGCTAGATCTCGATAAGGAGAATAGCTCTAGAACGTTGGGCAAAATTAACATAGTTAAACATCTGCTAGATATCAAGAAAATGTGGAAAACGACCAAGTTGAACTATCTCAGATAAAACATGTCGATATGGCCCAAATAGATAAATGGTTGATAAAACCAAACCTACAGTTATTGTCTATCATTATAGAAGACAGACAAATAGGAGAAAGACTGCCACAGTTGGAAAGGAAGTGCCACTCTTTCGAAGCAAAGGACCAAACTGAACTTCCCAAGTTGATAGCCCAGTTAGTAGAAAAGTGTGTCAATTGTATTGAACAAGGGAAAGGGAAGACTTCTGGAGGCCAGTAATACAATTGCTTATTCCATCCTATTTTGGAGCTAGAGGACAAAGAAAGGAAAACACCCCATGAGCATGAAGGAAGACAAGGGACAATGAAGTGAAACGTTTCATCTTTTCATTTGTAACCGAAACTTTTAGAATGATATAATTCAAAACGTTTTAATCCAGTATAAATATACATGTTGAGAAATAAACCAGGGCTGCTTTTTGCCGATTGTAAAGGAGAAGACTCTCTTTAATGAAAATTAATACAAATGCAGGCCAAAGATTCTACATCTCGTCTATTCTGAGTTATGTGTTATTTGTCTTTACATATTCCAACATACTTTCATATATTTTCTTTGATGAATGCAAATCACAATTTAGTGCAACCTCTACTGTGGTTATTTTATACTCAATAATCTAATAACAAACATGTTTTCCTCTGTATTCACTATTAGTTAATACAAGACCTGCATGTTAATTAGATACTATATTTTATACTTCATTGAAGATTACATCAATCACTTTCTTCTTCTGTTACAAAGTAAGATTCTTCAGCATTTGATGCCTTGCTTTGATTAGCAGCTTTATGTTTTTCTTTCCATTCATTCTATATTTTTATTTTAACTAAGGTGTGAGAAACAACCTCTGAGTTGTTATAATATTAATTCATTTTAAAGAACTTTCTTTTGTTATTTATGTGGTGAAAGGAAAACATTGAAACCTTTTCCTCATTTCCTGATGCTTGACATTATACTTGTAGCCTCAGTATAAACTCAGAAACAATAGGTTCTATGACAACTATAGATATGATAAAACAAATATATCTCCTAAAATATGATGTGGGTTTTGGATATTTTTGGTGAGCATGAGCATCTCTATATTATACGCCTCTGGTCAAATTTTCAGCCCAACCCATTTTGCGGATTTCGAGATATGTCTATTTTATTGCAGAAAACCAATTTTCTGGAGGGCTGCTGAATCATCACACCCTAAAGAAGGATACAGTGCGACGATGCTGAATCGTCACACCCTGGAATTTGTATAGACTACGACAATTGTAAAAAACTGAATCATTTCACCTTGGGTGAAGTGTGAGTTAGATCGTCACACCCTTCAATAGGAATAATCTGCGACGATTCCAACAATCACACTCTTCGATAGGGATAGGCTGCGATGATGGTGGAAACTAGGTTTACTCAATCCTCTTTTTCTCTTCTCTAGCTTGTCTAGGTTGCTCCAAGCAGCTCGGCTCTGATACCATGTCAGTGTTTCATGAAAACCTGCACAAGAGACCTAGCTAAAGAATACACAAACAAAGCTTATCAAGAAAAGGAAGAGAGATACAATATGAATAATGAGAATCAATGTATATTATGGTTCGTTCAATGAGTGAGTGATATTCACTCATATAGGAAAGGACATCCTATAATTAGGAATGCATGCATAATAGTGATGGTATAAAATTAGAAAGTCGAAAATAGAACTAGTCTGTTAAATTCCACTTAACTAATTTTACTCCCACTGAACTAGTGTGATGAAAATAGAATTTTCTCCAACACATACTGGGGATATGAACTGAAAATTCAGAACCTGGCCCAACATTTTGAAAGAAATATATGGCTTTAACCTAGGGTAACCAACCCCAGATAGAAATCAGACTGAATAATCACTGAAGCATTTTGCACCAATTATATAATATGGTAATATCAACAACCCAGACTCCAGAGGAGTTGGAAGGGTCATGGAAGATCTTAGTCCAAGAAGAAGAAAGAGAAATTCTCCAAAGAAAAAGGAGAGAAGGATGACAAGATTGAAGAAATCAAATATTGTATAGAGAAACACAAGATTGGATATAGAAACAAGGTCAAGAATGAAGCTGGACGAGTACAAGGGACCCATCACTTGAAGTAAAAGTAAACAAATATCTGTCCTTAGAAGTGAAAGGCCTGATTGTAAAACCTCCTCAAAAATGGCGGCAAGATATGGAAAACCTCAGATCGAACATCATGAGGAGAGACAAGGAGGCAAAAGAGATGTTGCAAGAAACCAAGGAATCCTAGGGTTTGGAAATAGAAGGAGGGTGAGAGATTCCCCTCTTAATCTCATGGGTGAACACCATGAACTCCCAGTCCTCCCTAAGGGGACCTTGAAGGAA
>JASDQU010100289.1:100561-117161 GCA_032191745.1 Picea mariana | reverse complement strand
CCAAGTTTGATTCTGTAGGAGAGAGTCACGATCCTCATACATGGCTGCTTCCCATAGTGGATTTCCAAAAACCTCAATGTAGGTATGTGGATCAGAGAATTGAACCATGTAGAAATGCATGGTCATCGCTGGTTCAGAAGATGAAAGTACATGAGAAGGATCCACATGCTGAGATCGAGTCCTCCTCGAATCCAATGGATCCCCTGTAAGGTTTCTTGCTTCCTGAAGTGTGGACTATTCCCACTTGGGAATTTTCTAAACCTTTGATGTTGGATCCTCATTTGGCTGTACTACCTACTCATCTTCATGTATAGAATCCTCTCAATATGTGTTTGAATATGTATCATCTGAATGTGTGGAATCATCATATCTGATGTTTGGAAGTGATGGAAGCACAAGAGTCCCTGCATGTTTCACTAGAGGTGGATGCAAAGGACTCTCCTCAAATTTAACACTGCACTAAATGATGAGCCAGTATGTAGAGGGATTAATCAATATGTGCCCCTTCACATCATTTGTATATCCCAAAAAAATGCAATGTGTGATCTGTGGATCTAAGGCTTTCCTCTTTTCAGAAGGAATATGGGCCCATGCTCTAGATCCAAAGATGCAGAAGTGTGTGACATCTGGTTTCTCACATGTCCAAGCCTCAAAAGGTGTTCTATCCTCAAAAAATATGCGAGGTGCTATTTTCTATATATAAGAAACACAGTTAAGTTCCTCAGCCCAAAGCTTGGAAGGAAGTCATCTTGCATGCAACATGCAATTGGTCATCTCCTTGAGAGACATGTTCTTCCTTTCAAAAACTCCATTCTGCTATGGAGTGTATGGAACTGTGTGTTGCAACTAGATACCAACTTCACAAAAAATATTCTAAACATCTTTGTTGATATACTCCCCCCCATTGTATATACGGAGGATCTTGATTTTCTTCCCAGTTTGTGTCTCTACTAGAGCTTTGAATTTTTTGAGATGCTTAAAAACTTCAGACTTTTGTATGAGAAAATAAACCCAAGTATAGCATGAGTAATCATCAATAAATGTAATAACATACCTTTCTTTGTTGATGGACGGATGTGGAAATGGACCCATGAGATCACTGGGAACAAGCTCCAAGGAAGAGGAGGCTCTCCTTGCCTTCCCCTTTTCAAACTTATCTGCAGGATGCTTTCCAAGAATTCATCCTTCGCAAACCCCTTCAGAAAAGTTAAGTCTAGAAAGCCTTTGACCATTCCTTGCTTGGAAATTCACTGCATGTAGCTAAAGTTTAAATGACCAAATCTCTCATGCCATACTCTATTACTATCATTAACATGTGTAAGTAGAAAAGAGGAGTCATAGTCAGTAAAATTAGTGAACTTATACAACCGTTATTTGTGATCTACCTCACCAACTGCAATAATGGATTTGTCATGCATGTCAAGTACAATAACTGAATCTGATGTAAATTCAACCCTTTTACTTGTTTGAGTAATCTAATAAACTGAGAGAAGATTTATAGAAATTTATGGAACATGTAAAAAATTCTCAAAACTTCCATTAGGGAGTTCAAATCTTCCCTCTCCTACAACCGCTATTGGAGTATCATCCCCCATGAGAATAGGAGGTCCAGAGCATGAAATCAAAGAAGTAAAAACTTCCTCTTTAGCTTCCATATGATGGGATGCACCATAATCTATAGTCCATGAATCATATGAGGAATTAATTTCAACCAGAGCATGGTGATTACCTTTCTTAGGCGCATGGTCTTCTTCCTTCTTCTTCTTCTTGGCTCCTTTAGGAATGAAGTCTCCAAGGTTATTCTTTTGAAGTACTTGTGTCATAAGATCGATTTGCTTCTTCATCCATGTGGATTCTTCATGATTCAGTTTATTTCAATATGTGAACTTCTTTCCCTTCTTCTTCTTCCCTTTGGAATTTGAAGAATCTTTGGAACTTGAAGAATGCTTGAAGGGTTTGGAATATCCCTCCTTCTTTGACTCTGGATGTAATAGCTCCTTTCGTTTCTGCTTCGATTTTTGATTGGATGACCCTTTGCCATCATGCATGGTGAGTGCATGAGATTTGGGATCTTTCATAAGGCCCATCTGTATGATTTTTTTCTGCTCTTGTGTGAGAGACTCAATGAACTGAGCCATCGTAGGAATTTTCCAATTTGCTCCCAAAAGACATCTGCCATAATGGAAATTGTAGACATGTGCAATGTATTCTGGTCCTAGCTTGGACAAGATTGTTAGAATAAGTTGTTTCTCTTGTGTAGACTTGTCAATACCACATTCATCCAATCTCAATAGCAAAGACTTAAATTTAGTAAAGAAATCTTGTATATTATCAAAACTTTTAGGGTCTAAGGTATTAAACTCTTCCTCAAGCATATGACCTCACATCTCAACTTGCTTTCCAAAGAGTCCTTCCAAGGTGGTCCATATCTCATTTGGAGTCTTTCATGCGGTAACATGAAACCATATATCACTGGAGATTAACTCAAGAAGTAGTCCTGTGGCCTCATCCTTATGGTTCGCCCATCTGGTCTTCTCAAGCGTTGATGTAGGTTTTGTTTCTGTCGCCATCGTCAAATTATACAGTCATTTTCTTTTGAGTTGGAATGCGGCCTTCAAATTCAATTCAAAATAGTTGTACGGTGTGAATATTATCACCATACTTTATTGAATAAGTTGCATCATCTCCATCCCTACTATTGATTCTGAAAAGATCCTGAAAACCCAAATCATGGATTCCGAGATATGATTGATGGTTATGTTTTAACACATATATTTTTTCAAATAATCTAGTTATCAAAAGGTTGAAGCCGCCCACTCTTTCAAATAACAAAAATGATAACCATAAACCTCAAATATCAGATTTCAGGATTTCGCAGATCTAACGGTTGTACATATCAAAGATCTCAATGTCCCGACATGCGAAATAGCAAAGTTGGGTTAAGTTTAATCATGATCATCGAATAATTAAGCAACGATTATCACTTTTTAATGTATCATGCTTTCGTGATTCGAGAGTCACGCCTAGAGCAACCTTCGATTGTCTGATGTGCGAAGTTGCGAAAGCGACTTAAGATAAACCTGGTTAATTACAAGACTAATGATAATTAACGTTAGTTAATGGTTATAGTGACTTCGTGACTTGGCGGTTTTACCTTAGAACGACACCTTCGTAATTCCGATGCTCGAGGTCATGAAATTCATAAACTAATCATGATCAATTAAAAAACTTAAGTTCGATCAAAGTTAATTAACCAAATCGCAATATCACAAATTTGGGGTTCATGGTCCAATACTAAGAATAAAATCATCCGAGACTATGAATGCCGAAAAATGATTAAGAACTAATTGAGATTAATTAAAGGATTAAGAACTAATTAATTAATATCTTAAACAAATTTTAACCTATAAATCTTACGGTTAAAAAATTAAATGTTTCTATGATCATCCCAAGACACAAAATATCAAACATTTATGGCATTTATAAGTGAATTAGAGAAATGATTGAAAGTAAGATCTTGTTTTATTTCCAAATATTTCTATTAAAAGAATTGAACGTTGTGTCAGCAAGGACCTGCACAGATTCGAGTACTCTAAGAGAAATAATTTTTGTCATTATTTGAATTTCATTCTAGTTTCACAGAGCCAGTTTAGCGAGATAACCATTGTTTGTATTTTCATCCTCTGTAACAGGAAATATAATCTCAATATTTTATATCATGGCTCCACGAAAAACGCCCAAAAAAACTGGCGAGTTCAGGTCAGAGTTTAGATATTATTTTTGATACCTCACCTAGAAACATCGACACAGTCAAAACATGGACACAGGTTTTCAACATCTTGCAATAGGAGCTGATAAACTGTCCATACGATTCGAGTGACAACGAGAAAGAAGACTTGTATATAAAATACAAAGTGGTCACCTAGTCGAAGATGCAAAAGGTAGCAACCATGCCACGGATTTTCCCCTATTGTGATATGGTTAAATGGGCGCTGGACCACGTAGATATCCCGACTAGGGAAATATTTAACATGCAAAAGGTGGCTGTTTGGACATTTAGGCTAGAGAATCTGCAGGCGATGTACAAATTGTCCCCCACACCCAATTTTACTTACAATCCTGAATTCTTAGAGGGTTTTAAAAAAAATGAATGCGAGCAATTTGGAAAAAGCTTATTCGACTTGATCAAAGATTGGTGCTCACGCCCTGAAAAGTTCAGAGCAAACACTCATGGTATATGCACAATGTCTTCATTACAGGCATAATTTATGTATATAGCGATGATGGTATGTGGGATTTATGGAAGAGAGAATACTTTGCATTTTTTGCTCCCATGGGTACCACTTATCCACACAGTAGCAGAGGGGTACTCTTTCGACTGGGCTAAAATGTTGTTAGAGAGTCTGGCCAGCCAAGTTACAGAATATCAAGCACAAAGGGCGAGTGGGAAGGCAACTTCATTTTTCACGTCTGCTTACATTATGGATATTGTTTGCTTCATGACACCTTTTCCATTAATGATCTAGAGTTGGACTCCAAATAACGTAGAGACTATTCATGTGTACCACTCCAAACTTTGGGAAGATAAAGCCAAAGACTTCATCTATGAGATTTTCAACTGTGTAATGGTACCAATGCATGTCGTTATCTTCAGCCATACACCTCCTAGGTTTTCAGATAAAGTCGTGGAAAAATTAAATAGCGTGGCAGACTGGTACATAGAAGAACAATTCTTGTATATTAGGGTTTTTGGCTGCTCTGTTCCCCCATATGCCCTGCCGCTATTATTACCAGACAAGCTAGTATGTCGAGAAATCGCTAGGAAAACTGTGCTCGACGGGATAAGAAAATAACTCAAAGGAGTTCAGAAGAAGGTATGGCCATCCTTTCCCATACACATTGGTAAATATTCTTTATTAGATTTCAGCCATGCCAAAGTGGAGGCCACAACCTTGGAGGAAATGAAAATAGTAGACATTGAATTTAAGAAACACGATCCTCATAAGGTCATGGGTAACCATATGGCAAGTGGTGGTCTAAAAATATATGAACACGAAGATTTCCCCCATGACGAAATGTTACGAGGGGTGAGATCCTACTCAGAATTATTAAGTCGGGTTTGACCACTGCTTCCTGGAGAGATGATCAATTTCTATAAGTTCCAGGAACACCAGAGAAGTGGCCTCCCCAAATTTTTGTAGGGAAAAACCTCAAAACCTCTAGGTACACAACAAATAGAAGCCCAAGGTTCAACATATACAAATCCTGGCAAACAAAAAGCTCAGGAGAACATAGAGGAAACAAAGACCTCAAAACAGAAAACCGAGATCCCAGGCCAAGAGGAAGGACTCCCATAGACAGATACACTAGTTAAACAGGTCAAGGATCAAACATAGACCCCTTCAAAATGGGTAGGAGACAGACCCTTGTCTCCATCAAATGAAACAACCACAAATGCTATCATGAAACAAGCATCCAAAGAAATCGACAGTCCCATTCCATCCGTCACACCCTTACAATCTACAAAGGGGAACCCCAATGCAGGGATAATATTTAAAGAGGATTTAACACCTATATCCATAAAAGAATTGCCTCCTAGCGATTTATTTTTTAGCAAGAAAAGGAAGGCTGTGGTGAAGCGAGAAACATACCAAAAAGCGAGTGCAACAACTAAAAAGTACATAATATTAATGGATGGAGAAGCCTCAGAAGAGGAAGAATTCACCGATGAGATAGAAGGAACATTGGGGGCTTATGCAACGACCAACCAATATTCAGTTGGAACCTTGAAGGAACGACTCAAACAAAAAGACCTGTTAATTAGAAAATTACAGACTCAGATGGCAACTGTAGAAGCGAATGCCAGGAATGAGGCATGTAAAAACCTTGAACAAGTCTGAGTAGTTGATCAACAGAAAATAGAACAACTGAAATCTAATCTTGAGAAAATGCAACTGTCATCTCATACAAGTCAAGAACAGATAAGTCAACAGGAGGAGTTAATAAAACAACTGCAATGTAAATTAAATTCTATTGAAAGCCAGGTCATAGATATAGCGGTATTTCTAACTCAAGCCACATAAATATGAAAGAAGATATAAGCAACTCAACAGAGTCTACTTACTAAAGTAGAAATAATCCAGTATCATTTTTAGTTGATAGATCAAGCCTTAGACAAAATCACCTTAAGAGAGAGAGAAGCGAAGGTGGCTCGAAGTACTTTCCAGTAGGCTATTATATCAATGACGATAGAAGAAATGGTCATCGCTTCCATATTATCCATTCAAGAACAAACCAGAGGTAACATCCCGTTAAAAGCATGGGAGCATAATCTATCAGATAACAGAAAAATGGCTAAAGAGGTGAGAGACTCTTGTGAAGAGATGTTTGGTCTAATAAATAAAAAATGCTAGATCTCGATAAGGAGAATAGCTATGGAACGTTGGCTAAAATTAACATAGTTAAACATCTGCTAGATATCAAGAAAATGTGGAAAACAACCAAGTTGAACTATCTCAGATAAAACATGTCGATATTGCCCAAATAGATAAATGGTTCATAAAACCAAACCTACAGTTATTGTCTATCATTATAGAAGACAGAAAAATAGGAGAAAGACTGCCACAGTTGGAAAGGAAGTGCTACGCTTTCAAAGAAAATGACCAAACTGAACTTCCCAAGTTGATAGCCCAGTTGGTAGAAAAGTGTGTCAATTGTATTGAACAAGGGAAAGGGAAGACTTCTGGAGGCCAGTAATGCAGTTGCTTATTCCATCCTATTTTGGAGCTAGAGGACAAAGAAAGGAAAACACCCCAGGAGCATGAAGGAAGACAAGGGACAATGAAGTGAAATGTTTCATCTTTTCATTTGTAACCGAAACTTTTAGAATGATATAATTCAAAATGTTTTAATCTAGTATAAATATACATTTTGAGAAAGAAACCAGGGCTGCTTTTTGCCGATTGTAAAGGAGAAGACTCTCTTTAATGAAAATTAATACAAATGCAAGCCAAAGATTCTACATCTCGTCTATTCTGAGTTTATGTGTTATTTGTCTTTACATATTCCAACGTACTTTCATATATTTTCTTTGATGAATGCAAATCACAATTTAGTGCAACCTCTACTGTGGTTATTTTATACTCAGTAATCGAATAACAAACAGGTTTTCCTCTGTATTCACTATTAGTTAATACAAGACCTGCATGTTAATTAGATACTATATTTTATACTTCATTGAAGATTACATCAATCACTTTCTTCTTCTGTTACAAAGTAAGATTCTTTAGAATTTGATGCCTTGCTTTGATTAGCAGCTTTATGTTTTTCTTTCCATTCATTCTATATTTTGATTTTAACTCAGGTGAGAGAAACAACCTCTGAGTTGTTATAATATTAATTCATTTTAAATAACTTTCTCTTGTTATTTATGTGGTGAAAGGAAAACATTGAAACCTTTTCCTCATTTCCTGATGCCTGACATTATACTTGTAGCCTCAGTATAAACTCAGGAACAACAGGTTCTATGACATCTATAGATATGATAAAACAAATATATCTCCTAAAATATGATGTGGGTTTTGGATATTTTTGGTGAGCATGAGCATCCCTATATTATACGTCTCTGGTCAAACTTTTAGCCCGACCCATATTGCGGATTTCGAGATATGTCTATTTTATTGCAGAAAACCAATTTTTTGGAGGGCTGCTGAATCATTGCACCCTAAAGAAGGATACAGTGCGATGATGCTAAATTGTCACACCCTAGAATTTGTATAGTCTGCGACAATTATGAAAAAATGAATCGTTTCACCCTGGGTGAAGTGTGAGTTAGATCGTCACACCCTTCGATAGGAATAGGCTGCGACGATTCCAACCATCACACTCTTTGATAGGGATAGGCTGCAACGATGGTGGAAACTAGGTTTACTCAATCCTCTTTTTCTCTTCTCTAGCTTGTCTAGGTTTCTCCAAGCAGCTTGGCTCTGATACCATGTCAGTGTTTCATGAAAACCTGCACAAGAGACCTAGCTAAGGAATACACAAACAAAGCTTATCAAGAAAAGGAAGAGAGATACAATATGAATAATGAGAATCAATGTATATTATGGTCCATTCAATGAGTGAGTGATATTCAATCATATAGGAAAGGACATCCTATAATTAGGAATGCATGCATAATAGTGATGGTATAAAATTAGAAAGTCGAAAATAGAACTAGTCTGTTAAATCCCACTGAACTAATTTTACTCCCACTGAACTAGTGTGATGAAAATAGAATTTTCTCCAACACATACTAGGGATATGAACTGAAAATTCAGAACCTGGCCCAACATTTTGAAAGAAATATATGGCTTTAACCTAGGGTAACCAACCCTAGTTAGAAATCAGACTGAATAATCAATGAAGCAATTTTCACCAATTATATAATCTGGTAATATCAACAACCCAGACTCTAGAGGAGTTGGAAGGGTCCTGGAAGATCTTAGTCCAAGAAGAAGAAAGAGAAATTCTTCGAAGACAAAGGAGAGAAGGACGACAAGATCGAAGAAATAAAAGATTGTATAGAGAAACACAAGATTGGATATAGAAACAAGGTCAAGATTGAAGCTGGACAAGTACAAGGGATCCATCACATGAAGTAAAAGTAAACAAATATCTGTCCTTAGAAGTGAAAGGCCTGATTGTAAAACCTCCTCAAAAATGGAAACAATATATGGAAAACCTCAGATCGAACATCATGAGGAGAGACAAGGAGGCAAAAGAGATGTTGCAAGAAACCAAGGAATCCTAGGGTTTGGAAATAGAAGGAGGGTGAGAGATTCCCCTCTTAATCTCATGGGTGAACACCATGAACTCCCAGTCCTCCCTAAGGGGACCTTGAAGGAATTTTCTGGAGATGGGACAATTGACGCAAAGAGGCATTTGCATTTATTTCTTAACGTTTGTGACTTCCACCGATTCAAACATGATGATGTCATGGTGAGGTTATTTTTGCAAACTTTATCAGAAATATATTATGAATGGTATACAACATTGCCCAGTAGATCCATTCGATCGTTTAATGGCCTCGAAGTTATGTTCCTTAATATGTTTTCCCCCCCAATTTCCTACCATACCCTCCTCACAGACTTCACACATATTGGGTTAAGGAAGAACACAAGGATATGACATTTTAATCTCAGGTTCAATAAGACTTTGAGTAGAATCCCAGAAGACAAAATACCAAATGACTCTGTCATTCTAGGTTTCTATAAGAATGAAATTCCCTCGAATGTGAAATATGTCATCAAAACATCCCATATGGATACCTTGGAGGAAGAAATGATTAAGGCTACTGAGATGGAAGAAATCATGATTGCACCAACCCTAACATTATATTGGGAAAAGTGCAAAGACAAATGTGGGGATTGAATAGCAATAATCAAGAAGCTTCCATTTCGATAAGAAACGAAGAGCTTAAACCTCAAGCAACTCAGAATCAAATGGTGAGCGGAGGATTTTTTAAGGGAACCATACTTGACGTAAAAGTTGACCCTACAACAACACAAGAAACAAAGCAAAGAATTGAGATTGCGTAGATGAATAGGACCATCAAGTAGATGCATAATGAAATAACCAGGCTGTGAAGGGGAGATAATTACATGCCAAACCCAAGAATGCCAATTCCCAAACTAAGGAGGAACTCTTCCCTCAAAAATTGGGTCATATTCGAGAATACTGAAGACCCACCGAGACCAAGGGTTTCCAAACAACCCACTCAAAATGCGGCTATTTTGGATGATGTCTGTGACGAGTAAATGACCGAACAAGAAGGTTATTACTTACCTGATGAATTCTCTGAGACGGTGTAGATGGACGGATGCGAGGCATCCATGTACATATATGGAGAGGGCGACAATGATCCTAAATTTCAAGAAAATGTTTCCTAGACAAGAGGATTTGTAAATAGAACCAAGAATAAAGGTGACTCCGACAAAGAAAAACAAAAAAGAAAAAGAAAAGGAAAAAGCCAGTGAAAAAGTGACGAATGAGAAGGTGACAATTGGAGCCACAAGGAAACCTGTAGCAACAAACTCAACTCAAATGATGTACAATGTCGTGGAGGACTTAAGTAAACTGAGGATAACCTTTCCTTTCATAGAAGTGGTGAAGATTCCTTAGCAAAGGCATAATATCTTGAAATTGTTGGATGATCCATCCAAAAAAAGGGAAGTTGTCGTTACCACTCCAAAATAGAGCCAGAGCCCGTCGACCGCTAAGTTGAGAGGTAAAATTCTACCCTTCTACATCTCAATTGAAAACCATGATGTTGCATTACATAAATTTTTAGTTGATACTGGTGTGACAGATAATATAATGCCACTCATGGTCATGTAAGCATTGGGAATGAGCTACACTAAATATTATGAAATTGGCGAGAGCATATATGCCATCGATTCGAGAAAAGTGTCAGCATACAAAGAAATCAAGGATTTATATGCATGGATTACCACAACTCCCCATATCATCACGATTTTTAATATTATTGTGGTAGATCTACCTCCAACATATGGGGTTGTGATCGAAAGATATTGGAGCTCCATGATTGGTGGATACATAATGAATGATGGTAGCTGTATGATGCTACCACGAAAGGAGGGAGAAATGATTAAAGTACCCCGAGAGCCCATAAAACCTTTCTCCTTCAAGAATAAGGATAATGAGTTAATGGAAGACTACATAGAAGTCAGGATAAAAAACTATGCTATCTTGGACGTCGTGGAGCACAACGAAAACCTAGAACGAGTTCAAGACTTGGAGGTCCTAGAGTGTGTATTTGAAGGTTACTTGAGAATGTCATTCAATGGAGCATGCTCTAAATTAGGGAATGTAGTTGGGATTGTTCTCGTAAGCCTAGATAAGATGACACATCCTCACACTGTAAGATTGGAATTTCCATGCACGAATAACGAGGAAGAATACAAAGCTTTAATCTAGGGGATGATCCTCGCACAAGGAATGAAAATAGAACATCTCATTGTGACTAGAGATTCAAAGTTGGTCATCAACCAGGTTACCCAGAAATAAAAAATTAAAAAGGAAAGGCTTAAATTGTATTTCAAAAGAGCTAATGAACTGATGGAATCTTTCATCTCTTTCAATATTTCTTTAATTCTAAGGGATAAGAATCATAAGTCCGATTCTCTATCTTTGGCAGCTTCATTATAAAATCCAAATGATATCCTGATACAAACATCTTTCCAGGTGGAAAGGGCCTTTAGGCCATCTATGCCCGATAATATTGAGTACTTACAAGTGTTTGACAATGATGAACAATTAAATAATTTTTTGTTAAACGATGATGATGAAGAAGATGATAAAGAGATTTCCGTCCCCAAAGACTGCATACAAGATTAATCTTTGTTCACAAAATATGATCATTCCAAGAGTCTTTGTGAAGAATTTTTAGTTCGAAAGGCGCAAGAGACAAGAAAATTCATTATCAGAACGGACTAGTCCCCAAAATATGTCAATTTGGGAATCGATTGCACCCCCGAATAATTTGATCAATATGTCTCCTTATTAAGGAATATATTCATGTGTTTGCTTGGACTTATGAAGACTTAAAGGCTTATGAAAAAACAATATTACAACATGTCATTCCTTTGAGGAAATGAACCAAACCGATGAAACAAAAAATAAGAATGATGAATCCCAAACTCAAGCCTCTGGTAAAAATGGAGTTGGAGAAGTTGAAGAAAGCAGGGATAATTTATCCCATCAGACATTCAAACTGGATTTCAAATCCAATGATTTTCAGGAAGAAGATTGGGGAAATTTGAATGTGCATCGAATTTAGAGATCTTAACAAAGCGGGCATAAAAGATAATTTTTCCGATGCCCAACATGGAGTTTCTACTGCAGCAAGTCACAGGATCAGCATGCATGTCTATGTTGGACAATTTCTCCAGATATAATAAAGTTTTGGTGGCTGAAGAGGATAGAGGAAAAAACACATTTATCACACCATGGGATACATATGCATACACTAGAATTTCCTTCGGCTTGAAGAATTCCAGGACTACATTTCAAAGAGCCATGGATCATGCGTTCATCAAACTAATAGGAAAGTTCATGGAAGACTACCAAGATGAATTGAAAGTGCATTAAAGAAAAAGGGAGGATCACATCTATCATTTAAGAAAAGTCTTTGAAAGATGTAGATCATACGACATTTCTATCAACCCAAAGAAATACTTGTTTTTCGTGACTCAAGGCAAGCTGTTGGGCCACATTGTATGCAAGGAAGGGATTTACATTGGCCCAAAAAATTTAAGTGATTAATGAACTCAACCCCCCAACATCAAAGAAGGGAGTCCATCCATTCTTCGAAAAAATCAATTTTGTTCAAAGATTTGTCCCTGATTATGCAAGCATCATAAAACCCATCAATTTATTGTTGAAAAAGGAATAAAGGTTCGAGTGGACAAGATATATTCAGGAATCATTCAACAAGATCAAGGGGGCCATAACCAACTCCCCCATTCTCATTAGTCCATATTTTCAAAAGTATTTCATTATCTATTCATTTGCTACAGAGGCAGTTGTCGCGTCCATCCTAACTTCAAAAAATAGCAACGAAGAAGAGCTCCCCATTAGTTTTATGAGAAAAAATTTACACGAGTATGAGTTGAGGTGTTTAGAACTTGAGAAATATGTGTTGGCCCTCGTAAAGGTTGTGGAAAACTTTCAGACTTATATACTAAACTCTCATGTGATTTCCTACGTCCCCTCATCCCCTGTCAAGATGATCCTAAATCAACAGTTGAGGGAAGGAAAATGGGCCAAATGGTTAGCAAAAATTCAAGTGTATGATATCGAGATCAAACCATTGAAGGAAATAAAAGGACAAGGATTATGAAAACTTATGGCGAATGGGGACTCAATTGATGGAATAATTTCAATCTCAGTCGGGGAACCATTAGCTGATTCAAAATGGTACGAAGATATCATATTTTATTTAAGATCCAGGAAATTCCCTGTTACAATGAGTTCCAAGGAGAGAAGGACAATCAAGATGAAGGCGAACCAATATGTATTAATTGCTGACATACTTTTCAGAAGGAATTTCGATGGTATATTGTTGAGATGCGTCAAGGAGAATCAAGCTCCGACACTAATCAAAGAATTTCATGAGGGAATATGTGGTGGAAACTTTGCACCCACTGCAACTGCTCACAAAATAATAAGAGATATATTCTAATGGCCGTCAATCTTCAGAGACTATGCCAAAATAAGGAGATGTTTGTCATGCCAATAGTTCTCAGGAAAAATGAAAAAATATGCGATGCCTCTGCATCCGATTGTGGTGGAACAACCATTTTCCCAATGGGGACTTGATGTCGTTGGATGATTAATCTAAAATCTAGCAAAGGGCACATGTAAATTCTAACAACTACCGATTATTTCACAAAATGGCCAGAAGCGGTGGCGCTGAAGAAGGCCGATGCTGAAGAATTGATAGGATTCCTCAAAGAAAACATTCTGTCAATGTTTGGTGTTCCTAACAAATTCATCATAGACAATGGTTCGATCCTCATTGGGTCAAAATTCATGGAGTTTTGCGAATAATATGGGATCATTATGGGTCAGTATTCAAATTATTATCCATAAGGAAATGGCCTTGATGAATGCATGAACAAAACACTTGTGAAAATATTGAAGAAAACTGTTGATGGAAACCAGAGAAATTGGCACCTGAAGATGACAAAAGCATTATGGGCAAGCAGGACAACCCTGAAAGATAGTACCGGGATGACTCTGTATCTATTGGTCTATGGGAAAGAGGCAAAAATGCTAATTAACCTTGAGCTTAATTCATTTGTCTTTGTGGTTAATACATAAGATACATAAGACACTTCACCTACTCAGAAAAGGATCAATCTATTGCTAAAGCTGGAGGAGGAAAGAAGCAAAGCCCTGAATCAGACTTCTTAGAGGCAACAGATCGTCAAAAAGTATTTTGATCAAAGCACAACTATGAATAACTTTCAGAAGGGAGAATTGGTACTACTTTGGAACAAATCCAAGGAAAATCCATCCATGCACACGAATTTCAAAGAACTCTAGATTAGGCCCTATGCCATCGAAAAGATATCGGGCTTCAACTCATATATGCTCCAAGATATGAAAGGAAAAAGGTTAATGTTGCCTGTCAATGAGAAACATCTGAAAAATTTCTTCTCCTAGCACTTTTGATTCTCATTGTGCATAATTTTATTTTTAGTTTGTATATTCTTAATATGACTCCATAGCCCAATAGGCGAAAGCACCTGGTCATGAGAGATTCTGGATTCTTGACAACCTGCATGGGGTCTTCATCCACAGTTGAAGCCTGTTGTCGAGGTCATTTCTTGTTTCCAAAAAATTCCCTCCCCTTTTCTATTTTCCTAGATTCACTTTTCCCTTTCTTTTCCCCTTCTACACTTACCCATTTTTTTCCATCTTCATTTTTCCCTCTTACTACCCCTTTCTAGTTCTAACACTTAGTCGCATTTTAGACTGCAGGTTCCTGGGTTGGAGGACATACTTTTTATCACCTCCATCTAGAAATTCACTTCACGAGTCTGACCAACCATCGTGTTGTTCCATACTTATCCAATTTTATGATCGCGGGTTCCCAGGTTGACAAGATCGAGCTTTCATGTTCTCGTGTTCCATGATAGACATATTGCACCACATAGTTCCATGATATACATTTCAATCCCCAGACTCCCATGAAAATGCCTAAGTGTCATTCTTCCTAACATGAATCCATATGACCGCAGCGTCATTCCACACTTAGCCAATTTCACGCCTCTTACCATCGCGAGCTCTCGGGTTCGCGGGTTCCCGGGTTCACAAAAAATATCAAGTTACATATTTCTCCCACCCGTCCCCGCCACCCTTGCACCTTTCCCAATGTGCATTTACTATGCTTTTAATGCTAATAACTTACCATACAGGTTCAAAGGGATGACCATTAATTAGCAAAAGCCTCGAGGAGAACTCCTATTAAAGCGCATTAAACAAGGTTTAGGGAGGATTATAGTATATCCCACCAACGTTCATTCTTAACATAATTTGGAGCAAGTGAATGTCTTTGTCGACTTATGGAAGCAAGTCAACAACAGTTTTGTGGAGACACGCTGAATATTTTTGGATGCAAAGATCATAGATTTCAATGGTCCATGGCATATTCCTATTATTCATCCCCTTCTTCCTAGAAGGAAATAATCTGGACGTCTGAAATTGCGCGTGCAGGGTGTGTCCCAGAAGTTTTTTATTGCAAGGAGTTGGTCTCTTGGTGCACTGAGAGATATAATCCAAGCTAGTGGATCATCCAGTTGCGGGACCATTCCCCTGTCTCTTTTTCACCTTAGGTTTTCCGTAATATGTTGAGGCTCCCCGAGCCAACACTCACCTTCACAGGTGAAGATTGCAGGGAGTTCTTAAAAAAACATGACAATGGACTTGACCTCTTACCTAAATTCTTGGAGAACCCAATGACCGTCCCCAAGGACATCAAAATATTGCAGGTTGGTGCATTCAAAAATCCCTTCCGATAAATTGCATGGATTTTTACGAGAATAAAAGGACAAGAGACCATGATTATCTCCTAGATGATTATTTACATTCTTTATTTTATGGTCAAGGAACAAGCCATATCTGACTGGTGTAAGTTGATTTCCATTGAAATCTCTTCCCAGTTGGCACAATACAAGAAGCATAAGAAATTTTTTATGTCATATTATTTTGTCTTTGTGATAGCACATTGCTGTCAGTTCATGAGATTATCTATATGCAAGAAGGTAAACTATGAGTTCGACCCAATAACTTTATGGTATCAATGATTGTGGAGGAACAAGGTCTCCCAACACTTTTATGAAGTCTTTAATGATTTTTTCTCAGTTTTCCAAGAATTGATGTTTGGAAAAAACACTTCTCAGATGTCTGACCATGCGAGTAAGTTCTTGGATAGGAAGGGGACACTAGATAAATGGAAAATTATAAAATTATAAGGATTTTTGGATCCAAAGAAAATCCTTCCTTCCTTCCATGTTACATATTTGACAGAATGTTTGTTGTTGAGATAGAAAGGCAATACACCTACTAGTTGCATTTTTTCCATGAAAAGAGAAAAAAAAACAATTCATACCTATGCCTTGGAAAGTCAGGGATTTCATATTCATGAATATGAATAAGATTGATGAATTTGCAGGCCACTCCCACAACCTCAATTTGAAATATGCTGAAAAAGTAAAAGGGTCTGACCCTAATGGTATTTTTGTAGAACACCTATTGGCTGTCGATTTCAACAATTCTTTCATTAACACTATCCTGAATGAAGGTGGAGATAAAACCTCAGGCAGTCCTACTTGTGACATCGACGACCTAGAGACAATACTTAAAACCAATGAGTCGTACAAGCAGAGAGGAAAAGGTATGGGTGAAAAAAGTGCCCAATCCCCGACTGTCACACCCAAGAGTACAACATCTCAAAGAAGCACTCCAATGACCTACCCAAGTAAGAAAGTCACCCATAGTTATTCAGGCAGAGGAGGAGATGAGAACCCTC
>JASDQU010100289.1:90130-100511 GCA_032191745.1 Picea mariana | reverse complement strand
CCCCCCCCAATTTCCTACCATACCCTCCTCATAGACTTCACACATATTGGGTTAAGGAAGAATGCAAGGATATGAGATTTTAATCTCAAGTTCAATAAGACTTTGAGTAGAATCCCAAAAGACAAAATACCAAATGACTCGGTCATTCTAGGTTTCTATAAAAATGAAATTCCCTCGAATGTGAAATATGTCATCAAAACATCCCATATGGATACCTTGGAGGAAGAAATGATTAAGTCTACTGAGATGGAAGAAATCATGATTGCAATGGGCACCAACCCTGACATTATCTTGGGAAAAGTACAAAGACAAATGTGGGGATTGAATATCAATAATCAAGTAGCTTCTAGTTCGAGAAGAAACAAAGAGTTTAAACCTCGAGCAACTCAGAATCAAATGGTGGGAGGAGGATTTTTTAAGGGAACCATACCTGACGTAAAAGTTGACCCTGCAACAACGCAAGAAACAAAGCAGAGAATTGAGATTGCACAGATGAATAGGACCATCAAGCAGATGCAGAATGAAATAACCACACTGCGAAGGGGAGATAATTACATGCCAAACCCAAGAATGCCAATTCCCAAACAAAGGAGGAACTCTTCCCTAAAAAATAGGGTCATATTCGAGAATACTAAAGACCCACCGAGACCAAGGGTTTCCAAACAACCCACTCCAAATGCGGCTATTTTGGATGATGTCTGTGACGAGTAAATGACCAAACAAGAAGGTTATTACTTACCTGATGAATTCTCTGAGACGGTGCAGATGGACGGATGCGAGGCATCCATGTACATATATGGAGAGGGCGACGATGATCCTAAATTGCAAGAAAGTGTTTCCTAGACAAGAGGATTTGTAAATAGAACCAAGAATAAAGGTGACTCCGACAAAGAAAAACAAAAAAAAAATAAAAGGAAAAAGCCAGTGAAAAAGTGACGAATGAGAAGGTGACAATTGGAGCCACAAGGAAACCTATAGCAACAAGCTCAACTCAAATGACGTACAATGTCATGGAGGACTTAAGTAAACTGAGGATAACCTTTCCTTTCACAGAAGTGGTGAAGATTCCTTAGCAAAGGCATAATATCTTGAAATTGTTGGATGATCCATCAAAAAAAATGGAAGTTGTCGTTACCACTCCAAAATAGAGCCATAGCTCGTCGACTGCTAAGTTGAGAGGTAAAATTCTACCCTTCTACATCTCAATTGAAAACCATGATGTTGCATTACATAACTTTTTAGTTGATACTGGTGCGACAAATAATATAATGCCACTCATGGTCATGTAAGAATTGGGCATGAGCTACACTAAATATTATGAAATTGGCGAGATCATATATGCCATCGATTCGAGAAAAGTGTTGGCATATGAAGAAATCAAGGATTTATATGCATGGATTACCACAACTCCCCATATCATCACGATTTTTAATATTATTATGGTAGATCTGCCTCCAACATATGGGGTTGTGATGGGAAGATATTGGAGCTCCATGATTGGTGGATACATAATGAACGATGGTAGCTGTATGAAAATACCAGGCAAGGAGGGAGAAATGATTAAAGTACCCCGAGAGCCCATAAAACCTTTCTCCTTCAAGAATAAAGATAATGAGTTAATGGAAGACTACATAGAAGTCAAGATAAAAAACTATTCTATCTTGGACGTCGTGGAGCATAACGAAAACCTAGAATGAGTTCAAGACTTGGAGGTCCTAGAGTGTGTATTTGAAGGTTACTTGAGAATGTCATTCGATGGAGCATGCTCTAAATCAGGGAATGTAGTTGGGATTTTTCTCGTAATCCTAGATAAGATGACACATCCTCACACTGTAAGATTGGAGTTTCCATGCACAAATAACGAGGAAGAATACAAATCTTTAATCCAGGGGATGATCCTCGCACAAGGAATGAAAATAGAACATCTCATTGTGACTAGAGATTCAAAGTTGGTCATCAACTAGGTTACCTAGAAATAAAAAATTAAAAAGGAAAGGCTTAAATTGTATTTCAAAAGAGCTAATGAACTGATGGAATCTTTCATCTCTTTCAATATTTCTTTCATTCCAAGGGATAAGAATCATAAGTCCGATTCTCTATCTTTGGTAGCTTCATTATAAAATCCAGATGATATCCTGATAAAAACATCTTTCCAGGTGGAAAGGGCCTTTAGGCCATCTATGCCCGATAATATTGAGTACTTACAAGTGTTTGACAATGATGAACAATTAAATAATTTTTTGTTAAACGATGATGATGAAGAAGATGATAAAGAGATTTTCATCCCCAAAGAATGCATACAAGATTAATCTTTGTTCACAAAAGACGATCATGCCAAGAGTCTTTGTGAATAATTTTCAGTTCGAAAGGCGCAAGAGACAAGAAAAGTCATTATCAGAATGGACTAGTCCCCGAAATATGTCAATTTGGGAATCGATTGCACACCCGAAGAATTTGATCAATATGTCTCCTTATTAAGGAATATATTGATGTGTTTTCTTGGACTTATGAAGACTTAAAGGCTTATGAAAAAAAAATATTACAACATGTCATTCCTTTGAGGAAATAAACCAAACCGATGAAACAAAAAATAAGAATGATGAATCCCAAGCTCAAGCCTCTGGTAAAAATGGAGTTGGAGAAGTTGAATAAAGCAGGGATAATTTATCCCATCAGACATTCAAACTGGATTTCAAATCCAATGATTGTCAGGAAGAAGACTGGGGAAATTCGAATGTGCATCGAATTTAGAGATCTTAACAAAGTGGGCATAAAAGATAATTTTTTCGCTGCCCAACATGGAGTTTCTGCTGTAGCAAGTCACAGGATCAACATGCATGTTTATGTTGGACAATTTCTCCAGATATAGTAAAGTTTTGGTGGCTGAAGAGGATAGAGCAAAAAAAACATTTATCACACCATGGGAGACATATCCATATGCTAGAATTTCCTTCGGCTTGAAGAATTCCAGGACTACATTTCAAAGAGCCATGTATCATGCGTTCATCAAACTAATAGGAAAGTTCATGGAATACTACCAAGATGAATTGACAGTGCATTCAAGAAAAAGGGAGGATCACATCTATCATTTAAGAAAAGTCTTTGAAAGATGTAGATCATACGACATCTCTATCAACCCAAAGAAATACTTGTTTTCCGTGACTCAAGGCAAGCTGTTGGGCCACATTGTATGCAAAGAAGGGATTTACATTGACCCAAAAAATTTAAAGTGATTAATGAACTCAACCCCCAACATCAAAGAAGGGAGTCCATCCATTCTTCGAAAAAATCAATTTTGTTCAAAGATTTGTCCCTGATTACACAAGCATCGTAAAACACATCAATTTATTGTTGAAAAAGGAGCAAAGGTTCGAGTGGACAAGAATATTCAGGAATCATTCAACAAGATCAAGGGGGCCATCACCAACTCCCCCGTTCTCATTAGTCCATATTTTCAAAAGTATTTCATTATCTATTCATTTGCTACAGAGGCAGTTGTCGCGTCCGTCCTAACTCCAAAAAATAGCAATGAAGAAGAGCTCCCCATTAGTTTTATGAGAAAAAATTTACACGAGTATGAGTTGAGGTATTTAGAACTCGAGAAATATGCATTGGCGCTCGTAAAGGTTGTGGAAAAATTTCAGACTTATATACTAAACTCTCATGTGATTTCCTACGTCCCCTCGTCCTCTGTCAAGATGATCCTAAATCAACAGTTGAAGGAAGGAAAATGGGCCAAATGGTTAGAAAAAATTCAAGTGTATGATATCGAGATCAAACCATTGAAGGAAATAAAAGGACAAGGATTATGAAAACTTATGGAGAATGGGGACTCAATTGATGGAATAATTTCAATCTCAGTTGGGGAACCATTAGCTGATTTAGAATGGTACAAAGATATCATATTTTATTTAAGATCTAGGAAATTCCTTGTTACAATGAGTTCCAAGGAGAGAAGGACAATCAAGATGAAGGCGAACCAGTATGTATTAATTGCTGACATACTTTTCAGAAGGAATTTCGATGGTATATTGTTGAGATGCGTCAATGAGAATCAAGCTCCGACACTGATCAAATAATTTCATGAGGGAATATGTGGTGGACACTTTACACCCACTGCAACTGCTCACAAAATAATAAGAGATAGATTCTAATGGACATCAATCTTCAGAGACTACGCCAAAATAAGGAGATGTTTGTCATGCCAATAGTTCTCAGGAAAAATGAAAAAATATGCAATGCCTTTGCATCTGATTGTGGTGGAAAAACCATTTTCCCAATGGGGACTTGATGTCGTTGGACGATTAATCTGAAATCTAGCAAAGGGCACATGTAAATTCTAACAACTACTGATTATTTCACAAAATGGCCAGAAGCGGTGGCACTGAAGAAGGCCGATGCTAAAGAATTGATAGGATTCCTCAAAGAAAACATTCTGTCAATGTTTGGTGTTCCTGATAAATTCATCATAGACAATGGTTCGATCCTCATTGGGTCAAAATTCATGGAGTTTTGCGAATAATATGGTATCATTATGGGCCAGTCTTCGAATTATTATCCATAAGGAAATGGCCTTGACGAATCCATGAACAAAACACTCGTGTAGATATTGATGAAAACTGTTGATGGAAACCAGAGAAATTGGCACCTGAAGATGACAAAAGCATTATGGGCAAGAAGGACAACCCTGAAAGATAGTACCAGGATGACTCCGTATCTATTGGTCTATGGGAAAGAGGCAAAAATGCCAAATAACCTCGAGATTAATGCATTGGTCTTTGTGGTTAATACATAAGATACATAAGACACTTCGCCTACTCAGAAAAGGATCAATCTATTGCTAAAGCTGGAGGAGGAAAGAAGCAAAGCCCTGAATCAGACCTCTCAGAGGCAACATATAGTCAAAAAGTATTTTGATCAAAGCACAACTATGAATAAATTTCAGAAGGGAGAACTGGTACTACTTTGGAACAAATCCAAGGAAAATCCATCCATGCACACGAAGTTCAAAGCACTCTGGATAAGGCCCTATGCCATCGAAAATATATTGTATTGGGCTTCAACTCATATATGCTCCAAGATATGAAAGGAAAAAGGTTAATGTTTCCCATCAACGAGAAACATCTGAGACATTTCTTCTCCTAGCACTTTTGATTCTCATTGTACATAATTTTATTTTTAGTTTGTATATTCTTAATATGACTCCGTAGCCCAATGGGCGGAAGCACCTGGTCACGAGAGATTCTAGATTCTTTACAACCTGCATGGGGTCTTCATCCATAGTTGGAGCCTATTGTCGAGGTCATTTCTTGCTTCCAAAAAATTCCCTCCCCTTTTCTATTTTCCCAGATTCACTTTTCCCTTTCTTTTCCCCTTCTACACTTACCCATTTTTTTCCATCTTCGTTTTTCCCTCTTACTACCCCTTTCTAGTTCTAACACTTAGTCACATTTTAGACTATAGGTTCCCATGTTGGAGGACATAATTTTTATCACCTCCATCTAGAAATTCACTTCATGAGTCCGACCAACCATCGTGTTGTTCCATACTTATCCGATTTTATGATCACGAGTTCCCAGGTTGACAAGATCGAGCTTTCATGTTCCCGTGTTCTGTGATAGACATATTGCACCACATAGTTCCGTGATATACATTTCAATCCCCAGACTCCCATGAAAATGCCTAAGTGTCATTCTTCCTAACATGAATCCTTCCGACCGCTGCGTCATTCCACACTTATCCAATTTCACGCCTCTTACCATCGTGAGCTCTCGGGTTCGCAGGTTCACAAAAAATATCAAGTTACATATTTCTCCCACCCATCCCCGCCACCCTTGCACCTTTCCCAATGTGCATTTACTATGATTTTAATGCTAATAACTTACCATACAGGTTCAAAGGGATGACCATTAATTAGCAAAAGCCTCGAGGAGAACTCCTATTAAAGTGCATTAAACAAGGTTTAGGGAGGATTATAGTATATCCCACCAACATTCATTCTTAACATAATTTGGAGCAAGTGAACGTCTTCGTTGACTTATATCATCAATTCAACAATAGTTCTATGGAGACACACTGAATATTTTTGGACGCAAAGATCATAGATTTCAGTGGTCCAGGGCATATTCCTATTATTCATCCCCTTCTTCCTAGAAGGAAATAATCTAGACGTCTGGAATTGCGCGTGCAGGGTGTGTCCTAGAAGTTTTTTATTGCAAGGAGTTGGTCTCTTGGTGCACTGAGAGATATAATCCAAGCTAGTGGATCATCCAGTTGCGGTACCATTCCCCTGTCTCTTTTTCACCTCAGGTTTTCTGTAATATGTTGAGGCTCCCCGAGCCAACACTCACCTTGAGAGGTGAAGATTGCAGGGAGTTCTTAAAAAAAATGACAATGGACTTGACCTCTTACCTAAATTCTAGGAGAACCCAACAACCATCCCCAAGGACATCACAATATTGCAGGTTGGTGCATTCAAAAATCCGTTTCGGGAAATTGCATGGATTTTTACGAGAATAAAAGGACAAGAGACCACGACTAGCATCTCTTGGATGATTCTTTACATTCTTTATTTTATGGTCAAGTAACAAGCCATATCCGATTGGTGTAAGTTGATTTCCATTGAAATCTCTTCCCAGTTGGCACAATACAAGAAGGATAAGAATTTTTTTATGTCATCTTATTTTGTCTTTGTGATAACACATTGTTGTCAGTTCATGAGATTATCTATATGCAAGAAGGTAAATTATGAGTTCAACCCAATAACTTTCTGGTATTAATCATTGTGGAGGAACAAGGCCTCCCAAAACTTTTATGAAGTCTTTAATTATTTTTTCTCAGTTTTCCAAGAATTGATGTTTGGAAAAAATGCTCCTCGGATGTCTGACCATGCGAGTAAGTTCTTGGATAGGAAGGGGGACACTAGAATAAATGGAAAATTATAATGTTATAAGGATTTTTGGATCCAAATAAAATCCTTCCTTCCTTCCATGTTACATATCTGACATAATGTTTGTTGCTGAGATAGAAAGGCAATACACCTACTAGTTGCATTTTTTCCATGAAAAGAAAAAAAAAACAATTCATACCTATGCCTTGGAAAGTCAGGGATTTCATATTCAGGAATATGAATAAGATTGACGAATTCACGGGCCACTTCCACAACCTCAATTTGAAATATGCTGAAAAAGTAAAAGGGTCCGACCCTAATGGTATATTTGTAGAACACCTATTGGTTGTCGATTTCAACAATTCTTTCATTAACACTATCCTGAATGAAGATGGAGATAAAACCTCAGGCACTCCTACTCGTGACACCGACGACCTAGAGACAATACTTAAAACCAATGAGTCGTACAAGCAGATAGGAAAAGGTATGGGTGAAAAAAGTACCCAATCCCCAACTGTCACGCCCAAGAGTACAACATCTCAAAGAAGCACTCCAATGACCTACCCAAGTAAGAAAGTCACCCACAGTTATTCTCACGGAGGAGGAGATGAGAACCCTCCTTCCGAAAAAATTGAAAGTTCTCATAAAATTCTCATGAGGAAGAAATGAAAAAACATTGTGCAAGAAGAGGAGGGACCTCGGGGAGAAAGTGATATCCATGATCTCTCCCTCAAGGATATGAAGCTAGAAATTGACATTGAGAAAGTGTTCCCCAACGATGACCAACTAGAGAAAAATTCTCCCCAGAACCCTTAAATGGAAATAATTGGGACCAAGACCTTTGACTAAGAAGAGTCTTTTGCATTTCAGAGTGCTTTTTTTGATAACAAATCCAAAAATTTGATTATTGAAAAAAGAGATGTAAATAATAAGAAGGGGAAATATCGTTCAGAGATTAACCTACGAAACATGTGGCCTTCCCAAATATCCCAGATACACCAAGAAACTGGAGATGCTCTAGACCACTCTATTGACGACCTTGAAGCAGAGAATGTCAGGTTAAAGGAATGAATCAAAGAATTGGAGGGAGCTCTAATGCCCCTTCCAATGCTGGCTAGTCCTTTAGCAATGATCGATCCTACCACACTTGCATTAAAGTTAAAAGGATAGACAAGCCTTCCCACATCAACCCGAGGCTATGTGGAAAAGAATATAAATAAAATAATGGAATTAATAAAAGAGGCTTGGGAGATCTCCAAGATTATGGTCTCTTTTGGAACAAGAGCACATGCTTTTCATGAATATCTGCAAGCAAATTTGAAAAATGAGCAAGGTTTCTACCTCGATGCAGTTGTACCATTTTGTGTTAAAGTTACTAATATGACAGAATTGAGAAAAAGAGAGGATCTCCCTTCCCTGAACCGAATAAAACAATTGAACGCATGTTGGAAGGAAAAGGTGAAAAATCTGAATGGTATTGTTCAAGCATGTAGCCAGGCCATAACTAGAAGAGATGAACTATTCAAGAAGCTAACTAAGATAGATCTAGTTGGTAGCACCAATGAATTCCAAGACCCGAAATTGATACTCAACTCATTTTTTTTAACCAAGTAATCATTTGATGAAGAAGTTTAGATATTTAAAGGGCTGTCATTTGAAAAATTCTATGGCATTCTTGAGTATGGTGAAGATGGCGTGGAAAACTGGCTAGTTGATTATTCTATTAAAAACCAAGATATTGAAGAAGCATTGCACAACCTTTCTATTGATCTAAGGGACTTGGAAGGTGAACTCTTCAATATAAAAATCTGGCATGAAATCAACATGGCACCAATAAGGAGCTACATGGAGGAGTGGTTCAAAAAGGTTTTCGATAAGCTTACCAATGAAGGGCAAAGGACGCTTGAGATAGTTCCCATAACCACCAAGGAAATCCATAAAAGGACATAAGATATAAAATGAAAAAACATGAGATACCACCATATTAAGTTCATACTGATCACATCCTTTTGTCATTATCAAGCTCTTCATCTAGTTACTCCACCTCTTTAAATAGAAAGGTTTAACCAAAGACTGAGATTTTCCTTTTTCTTCTTAACAGGTCTCTCTGTCTTCCGCCGCCCACTTTCTTCTTTCTAAGAAATTCATTCTTATACATATTTTCTTTATGGTCTATGAGAGCCTCAATCCCAGTCATTATGACAAACACATTTTAATTTCAGAGAATATGTATTGAACTATATATTTTTTATAAATTCCAAGAGAACTATTTTGGGAACAATCTTGACTGTACTTTGTAACCCAGTTTTTCTGAATATAAAATATTTTAGGTTGATCTATCATTATCTTCATTTGAGCTACCCATGTATCACTCTGTCAAATTTCTCTTATGCATGCAGATCATTTTCTTTTAATTTTTATGTGATAAAAAATATTTAGCCATACTATGATGGATGAGAGGAATTTTGTTTATTTGCTTTAAATGTATGAATGTGTGTGTTTCCCGGTCCATTCTTAGGAATTCTCTTTTTAAAAAGAAAATAAAAATAATTTCTATTAACTGACTGAACAAAGAGTAGTGAGTTGGTGATGCTCCCAATGTTGCATGGTGACAAAACCAATGCAACATCTAAACTCATCTCAACTAGTCAAACTGAAGTGTCAACTGAAAGAGAATATTCTCCAGGTGGAATATTCTCCTCTAAAATATAGGAGACTGGATAATGACTAATTATGACTATTAAACAAGGAATAACCTTAGGAAAAATAAATCCTAGGTGTGTGTGAAGTAACTCCAACACCCCTCCTGAACATCACTATGGTAAAAATAAAGAATGGGTCCCGGCTACGAGGCCATGTTAGGTACCCAAATACAAAAGATACACTGAACCAAACGAGGAAAGAGGGAAAATCTCATGGGAACAAACCCCCCCCTCAAATTACAATGCATAAAATAAAAAATGATAAGGAAGAAAAGGTAGTTGCTAAGCAACCATGTCCTTCAATCCAAGAAGACCTCGCAACTGTGCAAGTTTGTGCTCTTTGAATATTTTGTTTAAGATGTAGATGTCTGCATGGATCTGATGAAGTATATGCATCATTGATATTTCCACACATATCCACTTTATCTTCTTGTAATGAATAATAACCAAATAAATTTTGGATGAAATTTTGAAAATCGTGCGGCCGTTTACAGAAAAATGCTGAAATTTTGTTGATTTTAAAACGAACATAACTTCACTTTCCGGACTCCATTTCAGATGATTTTTCTTTTTGAAATTGGATATTTTCCAGATAGGAATTCAAATATCCAATTTGTTTATGCAATTTTTTCTTAGAAAATATCAGAATGACGTCTGATGTGCACGGCTCTCTTTTTGTCTCCTGACATGCATGCATGGTGCATGCAAAAGTGTCTGCATGTGACTCCTGAGATACATGCCATATATCTTCCACATGAATTTCAGAAAATAAATCTGAAATGGAGTAGAC